>JAXQQM020059367.1:0-414271 GCA_034641835.2 Pinus albicaulis
TTATTTTCCTGCTTGTAAAAAATTGATGATGTAAAGGGTCTGCGAATCCAAATGCACCCAGAAAAAAAATGTTAGGACTATAGTGTGGGTAGGTAGTTGTTTGAGAGAATGTTTACTGCTGATGTAATGTCTTCATGATTTGTGGCAACTGATCCAAGAAAATAATGGATGTGTCAAGTACCAGGCATTTGGCCTACTCCAAAGATCATGTTCTGAATTCTTGACTCCTTCAAGAAGAAGCCATCCCCATGTGGAGCCACTGTTAGCCCCCTATGAATTTTTGACAAGCAAAAAGGGGGCTAAATTGTTTTTGAGCCTTCAAGGAATGCATTTCCTCTGGAAACACATCATCCTTGAAGCCTCCTTATGCCTTTTTCCGATGATAAATCCCTGCTGCTATTTCTAGTTAAAAAGCCTCTATGTTGTAAAGAAGAATGCCCCAAAAGGCCTTTTCCCTCTTGTTTCATTCCCCATAAAACTCTACCTTCCTCACCTTTTCTCCCCTCTCTTATTTCCTCATTGGCCCTCTAAATCATCCCAAAAATCCCCTTTAAACCCTACAAATACCCTTTTTTTGGTTTAATAATCCCCTTTTTCCCTCTTCCAATTCCCTCTTTAACCTTAAAAACCCTCTTTTTTAGCTAAAAAACCCACTTTTCTTCATATATAAGGCTTAGCCCCTCTATGCCTAGCCCCTTAACAACTTTCCCCCATACGCCCGCGCTCAAGACCAAGCGCTTAAGCCCGAGCACTTATCGCAATCGCGACTTTCACTATGTGCATTCCCTCTGTTTTTTTATTTTCTGATGCGATTGAAATATGGTTCTATTGGCTCCCACTGCGATCTGAGCCGTCGATCTATATAGATCTGACGGCCCGGTTCTAATCGCACCGCGCTTCTCGCCTCTCCCCTCTCACCCCTCCGATTACATAAGAGCCTTGATCTATCTCTAGATTGAACGGTGGTCACTCAATCGCATCATCACAGTGCATAATCCTATCGTGTTTGACCCCTCCCAAGTTGCGATCCCTGATTGGATCCTAGCAGTTGATCTCTTGAGATCCAACGGTCCAGATCTCATCGCTCCTTCTCATTGCCCTGCCTGTTTCCCTCCTAATTAAATCTCCACCGTTGATCTATCACTCTGATCCAACGGTTGGCATTGAATCGCTCCATCGCCAGTCGCAAGTTCTTAATGTGTCACCCCCCATGCCCCCGATTGCGATCCTCCGATTCGATCTTCGCCATCCATCCCTTCAAATCTGACTACTGGAATCTAATCAAGCCCTCCATCATATTTCTCCATCGAAACCTTTGTTAGCCTCACCTTTCAAACTCCGCCATTGATCTCCTCCTGAGATCAATGATCCAAAGCTAATCGCGCTCCACCCATGCTGGGTCCCACCATCAAATGGCCCCACTTTTGCTCTTTTTTCATCATTTCCCTTTGTAAATACCCCAAGAGTTAAACTTTGGGTTTTGCACTAATGAATTATTTCTTTGCCTCCACCATTTCCACCATTTCCTCCAGGCCTCCAAGCTTTCTTCCACCACCGCCCTGGATTGTTTGACATGATTATTTCATTGTGCAAGGTTTACAGAGTGATGAATTCACTCTATATTCCATAGTCATGGTTACTGTGACTCCGAACGCAGAGAGGCCTTTTCAACATAGGCCAGTGTATCAGCAGGAGAGTTCCATGGGGTTAATGCTTGTTATTGAGTAATTAATGCTTAATCTCGTGATCAAGGATTAAGGCAAAGTTTGGAGACCAAAGGGCACACCAGCAAGTCATATCAGCGCTACATAACAGCAGAACGCATTTTCTCCAGAGGTACACCTGCCTACAGCAGTCTCCATGCCTCCTCGAGCCCTTAAACAGATGAATACACGGGCAGAATTTTCTACGACTGTCAGAGAGAAGTTATGAAGCATGGAGACCTTGCGGACTTTCCACCCAGTTCATTTATTCCAGAAGGCTACCGCAGAGCTCCAAACAGCCAGAAAGGACTTCAAGAAACATTTGAGGTCAATCTCAACTTGACAAAGACTCCCGAAGCAGACTACAGAGTACATACAGCGCCGCAGAGCCATTAAGCGGTATGGGCGTGAACGTTTCTTCCATCCTGTCTTAATGAAACAAATTGAATGTACACCTACTCCCGCTATCACTCATTCTCCTATAAGAATCCCCAAGAACATAATGTAAAAGGTTGTTGTTCGGTTGTTTCCGTTGCTGTTAGAGGGATTCATTTTGACTGTTAGAACAGTCTTGAGAGGGAGTAGCAGAGTAGTTTGTAATGTAGTAGGTTGGGAAGAGAAAGTTTGGACTATGATCAGCCATCAAGCTCAGTGTATGTGACTGGTTTTGCATCAGTTAATCAATAAAATTTCACAGGATCCTGGTCTATTACTACGGGTGATGTTTTCCCATTACACTATTTTATTACAATTTTTCATGTTGTTCATTTCTTCTGGCACGCATCGGAAATCTGGCATAGGATTTATCCTTGTTAGGTACCCTATGTTTCTTCTCTCCCTGCCTTTAATGTTTTTTTCTAATAGTGAAACTAAGAGTAGACTCCCGTGGTTTAACCAGTGTAGCAGATGTTATTTCCTGCCAACTGATGTGTGAATTCGGGGTTCGCTGCTTAGTTGTTCTTGTTGGGTTTAAGCTATAATATTTGGGATATTAGGGATTAGAGTTAGCCCTGTCCACTAGGGTCCTTGTGTGACCAGCTGGCCTTTGTAAGATCTCTTGCTGGTGTCAAAGCATTGAAGGTTCAAAGTCCTTCTCTGATCTATAGACCCTGGCTCTGTTTAAACTTATCCTTGTTCTTCCCTTGGAGCATGCTAAAGCAGACCTGGAGTTAAATGACCTCTGGTCTGATCTATAAGCTATCCCTTTGTCCCTCAGTTGAAAGATTCCTTTGAGTATGTCCAAGCAGGCCTAGAGTTAAATGACCTCTAACCTGATCTATAGACAGAAATTGGGTTTCTTTCCTTCTTTCACCTTCTTCCTTATTGTTCCATCCAACCATCTATCTAAAGGATCCTTTAGTATAGATGGCTTGCCCTCTGAAAGCCTTGGCCATTTATTTGCAAGTAATCTCCTTTCATGACTCCATAGCCTAATGGATGGCACTTTCTTGACCTATCCTCTTTTGCCAAAACGTCCTACTTCCCTACTCCTTTCTTCCCATTACCTTCTCAGTCTATGATCTCGTGACTCAACTCAACAATCAACCAACCAAATCATTTTAAACCCCCCCCCCCCCCTCTGTGCTTCATACCTAGCCTAATACCTTATTTTGAGCTTTCAAAGATATATCACTCTTAGCTCTATTTGGAAAGATCCCTCTCCGGGTCCAAGAGGGCTAGATCCTAGGGCACCAAAGTGGTTTTGATGTTGTCTTATATTTTGGTATTGCCAAATCTGCCAAAACATAGGAACCCCAACACCTACCAAGCATCGTTGTTTTTCGTACATTCATGCACTAAACACACCAACAAAAGATTGGCGTCTCCATTTATTTTTCCTCTTAAGATAAGTGGTTGTGTTTTTGTAAAACCTCTTTTCTACTCATGATTGCTGCATGACCAGCTTTGCTCCTCGTCAGCTTCTCTCATTCAGTGCCCTTTGTGAAGAGATTTGGCTTAGGAGAAGAATAATTTTTGTATGCAGGAAAATTGTGCACGTTCAACACAAATAGAAGCATCAGTGTACGCGTGTTCAACATAGATATATGCATCAGTGTGCATGCATTCAACCCAGAAAAACGCAGAGATTGCACACTTGTGTAGATAAATTCCACTTGGAAACAAGTGAAACATTTTTTCACTACTTTTATTCATTTTTTGCAAGTGTAAAGTGACTAGTAGCCCAGAATAAATATTCCATCACTTTGTTTGGTGTCCCTTGACTGTTAGGACATGTTTTTAGCTGAGTCTTGGCTTAGTTATTGTATAGTTCTAATTTTTATTTTATTATCACAAATTCGAGTAGTTTAATTAGGAAGCAACTAAGTGGCTAAAATCCACCCATGATATCTAAATGAGCTTATTAGCGATAATAGACAACAAAACATGTAGGTAATTAGCAAGGAGGAAGGGGCTCATATCCACACATGCTTAGCTAGTTTCCATTTTTGCCATTTTTTCATTTACTTTAGTTCGAATTTTACATTAGGATTCGGGACTAGGATCAAATTATCTTAGAAGGAAAGTAATCTCTGCCACCCTTGCACCTATTGGTGACCCTGAGAATGCATATGAGTGCCCTCTTTTGATAATTTTCCATCTCCCTATAGCACAACAATTAGTCTAAATGCATCATTTAATTTTTGAAAGGAACAATCAAAATATAGTTTATTTAGGAGGGAGTGTAAAGGATCCTCGCATATCCACATCCTAAAAAACATAATGATTTTACACTTTATCACACACATTTCCACACCTTAAGCAGAGTAACACTCCTTAAAACTAATCATTAATTGAACTCATTAAATCTCCCCAAAGGGGCCACAAGATAATTAATTTTTTAGGTTAGGACAACTGGGGGTAGGCATCCCATAAATTTCCATGGCCAGTTTACATTCTTGAGACATAAAATTTGACTGTTTAGTGTGCTTTAAACCCATCTATTCGCCCACTGAAAATAATTCCTGAGCGCCAGAGAGATCTCGTTCAGAGGGGGTTAAGCTTAGGCTGAGTGCGTGCAGTACTATTTGGGGTACCTAACCCATATAATGCTCGGCATTGGTATATGAATACCAAGAAGCTCAAGACTCAAACACTCACATGGGACGATAATACTTAGTGGCCAAAATTAGGGCATCATTCCCCACAGGTGATGGTGCAGGAAAGGCTAGATCCTCATCCTGTTACCTTGGTCGATTCTTCAGCTATTTGAAAGCGTCATGAGTTCTTTCAGGACGTTGGCCCTAGTACCCACCAGAATATATCTTCATAAGGCCTAGTTACAAATGAGAGTGTGAGGACGATTAGTTCTTCTAGGAATTTTTTTGAGTATCATATGCAAAACTACAAAAACCATTTTTTGATTGAATAATCACATAGGATTAATATAAAGCAAAATTAACCTTTTATTTTCACTTTGTTTTATGTATGTGATCGCTTTCGCTTTGATATATAATCTCTCTCCTCTCAAGAAACTAAAAAATATTTCCAACATCAAACCAAGTCGACACCATAACGGACCCAACAGGACCTTGTTAATCTAGAAGTTTTTTTGACCTCCCCCCATTAGAGGGAGGAGTGAGGTATTTCGCCATTTCGGCATCAAATATTGCACAAATCCACCCTTATTGGTTCATCCTTTATCAGAGTGAATTTTATTGGGAAACCTTAAGGGTGACCCAACATCACACTTGTGGAAACACCCTCTCGATCACCACGCACCACTCCTCCCACAACCCCTAGAGGTAAAAAGAGTGCTACCCATTCGGAGAGCCAACATAACACATAGCTGGGTATGTCACAGAAAAACCCTATACGTAACCAGAACCCTATGTTTTCACAGTCTACAATGGCACCCAACACATCGTTACCTTTCATAACATCTTTAAACTTACCTGATCTATCAAAGTTAACAAATGACACCATTCCAAATAATCTCACATGGCCCCCCATGTCCACGAAGCTCCCTTTGGAGATTCCAAAATTCAAAGGGAGGCAGGCAGAAGACCCTGCAAACCATAAAATGACTTTCCACCTACGGTGTTCATCGAACAATATTATTGATGATACTATTTTATTAAGACTATTTCAGTGCACCTTAATTGGACTAGCCGCAAAATGGTATGTGGAGTAGCATTCTACTACACATAAAATATTTAGTACCCTCGCAACTCCGTTCCTTAAATATTTTCAGTTACCCATTTACCACGATTTAGGAATGGAGTTAGACACATTTTAGGGAAATTCCATCTGTCCATATCTCAAACCATCTTCATGAATGGTGGTGACATCGAATTTTGTGTAAATCCAAACTCGACTATCGAGTATTGCTCGACATTTTCTTGAAAACTCTCACAACAGATATTCCGATGGACATGGAAACTCAAGAACCTACTTCCGAAGAAGATGCCATTAGAAAATTCCAATAACTCGAGTTGATATACCCTCAGTGAGGATACATCTATAACATCCTACCTAACGCCCGGCGCCTGCAAACTTATAAAGAAAATGCACGCGTGTCAAACACTGTAGACAGATTGATAGGGTCACTGACCTGAAGTCATATAAGAAATAGTATCTTTTACCCAAATTACACATATGATCCTAACCAGAACATCCTGCAACCAGGATACCATTAGGGTCATCATGCACCTCTAAAGAACATGACCAATAGGGTGTTGTCATACCATCATCAACAGGCAAGACCATATCCTCCACAGAAGGGACCTAATATAGAACTAGAGACACTCACAGGGGAGCTCCCCCCAGCAACCATATCCAAACCAGGGACAAGAACCTCAATATTCCCCCTCCCCAGCATAGAACCCATCATTGCAAAATAATGCAACAGTGAACTTCCTGCAACCTTCTCAGGCCCAACAACACCAGTCATATGATCAGGAGAATCAGAGTTATCCTCCTAACATGAAAAATAAAAAGAAAAAAAATAAACAAAACAAAAATCCTAGATAAGGGGGTAATAACCAATAATGTCCTTCGTGATCCTAGGATTGGGGTAATTCTAACCGGAATATAAACAAGGATCGAAATAAATCCTAGGGGCAGAACAAGAGGGATAATCTTTGGACCAACCACTCTTGCATGATTTGTGGTGTGTATGGCCATTACAGTGAACACTGTCCCAACCTCCCGGAGCTAAAGAAGCTTCAAGGTAACAAAGGACAAGGGGGACCCACATAGAAAACCATTGTAATGTAGGAGTCTTTTCCCCACTAAGGGGTGGTGAGTACCCAACAAAAACAACCATCCCCCAACAATTCTTGAAACAACAGCCACAAAATCTATATGAATGGCACGGAAATTTTCTTTCAGACACAAAATCGAATCTATGATACCTCACTAGACACAATTACATCAGGGGCTACCACGAGTGGACCTACAACACCGTTGACTATATCAAAAATTCCTTTTTAGCCTTTGCCAAAAATGGCTAAGGGTCCAACAAGGCAAATAATACACCACTCCAAAGTGGCCCATAGTTATAGTATCATGGACGATTTAGCACAATATCACATTGTCATTGCATAAATTATACAAACAATATGTATTTCATGTATTCAATCCAATCATGCAATGTACTAAATAAAGATACTAAACACTTCTACAAATCAATTATGGAAAATAAACACAATGGCCAATCACAACAAATCCAGAAACAAACAAATCAAACGACAACCCAAATATTGTCCTCTGGAAAGCTTGTTGCTCAAAACCCCTCTATCTTCTATTCTATATTCAACATAGAATCATGAAACAATTATAATGCACTCTTCTCACAAGAGTGTCCTGCACTCAACTACTTGTCTCACACTGTCCCGAACAAAATCAACGAACACTTAGCAAATTCTCAACCTCTAAACAACCTGCCTTGCTTATGCAATTCCTGATGAATGTAATGCCTATTATTTAGGAATTTTGGCCTCCCTAAACTGCACAATCATCATGGGAAATCCAATGCGTGTTTTGTTGCATGTGTGCAACCCAATAATGCTACAAATAATAGTTAGCATCCCTTTAGCCTTTGGCTAACTGGGTCTCCATTAGAACGGACATGCATGTAAATATTGATAGTAAATCATCAGTTGCATGGTATATCACTGATTTCGAATTAAATAATATTTAATTCACTTGATCTCTCACTAGTGCAACAAACAATTACAACTAGTTCAACTTGCTCTAACTCACTTCACTGAGTTAAATGATTAATCATGCATTAAACTAATGCATCTACTGCAATTCGAACTCCATAAATAACAAAATTACTCTACATGCCTCACCAACCACCCTCAACCCAAAATAAACCTTCAGAAGTTGATTTGATGCCTCTAGGAGAGAAAACACAACAAGTGGAAGAAAGTGTAGCGTGGAGCCTAGAAAGCCCAACGTGGCTGCTTTGGCATCAAATTTTGGAATATTTTTTACTTGAATTTATTGATGAAGCACTTGGTGATGAATGAGTGTTCTTCTTCAATGAGGGGAATGAGAAAATGAGCTTAAATTGGCCTTTTATATCTAATGGTGGTCATTTTGCTTCAGAGTACTAGGATGGCCCACTACATGTCTTTTCACTTTGCTTTGAAAATTTGTAGCTTTGCAAATTTCTTATGTAGATTTAGGAACATGAAACTTATTACATAATATGAAATATAAATTACATTTTTAAGTCAAACTTTATTTAAAAAATTTACGTATTACCACTCCATTGTCGGATATATACATGGAATGAAATATTTTGGATGACTGGAACCCTAATGACCTAATGGAGACACTCAAATGAATGAAATCATGATGATGTTGAATTGAATGATGATGATACTATTTCAATGATGGTACACACAACTGAGTTATGAAAAGGACCGACATGGAATTTTTTTGAAAGGAGTGGCAATAGCCCTAGACACACTATCTCGTGACTAAATTTTTATTTGAAGACCTAATGAAATGAAACAAAAATGGACTTTGAGAACCTAACAAGACATTGTATGAGCCTATTTTATCATTGGTGATAGGCTAAATAGACTAACATTAACATTGGCTCGAGCTAGGGATGGCCACTCCTTGGAGGTGTCAAGAACGTCATAGACCAAGTAGCCTAACCATTGGGCATGGAGTAAAAATCCAAAGATGAGACTAAATACTCAAAATTGGCTCAAAATTGAAGTAACTTTGACTCTTACTAAACTTTAGAAATGAATAGCAAATCAACGGAGCTTTATGGCCTTAACTTTAGGCTCCAAGCTCTGATGATTCTCTCCTTCACACTTTCGAAGAAAAGTTAAACTGATATGTACAATAAGGTTAATAAACTTCAGAAACATTCTTAGAAAAGGTAGTTCTTTAGAAGCATATCATTAACTCATCCTCCTATAAAGTCTTCTTCATTCATTTCCTCCAATAGATAAGCATGATGTCCTCTTGAAGTTGAAATTTTGTATGGTCCCTTCCATAATTTCTCAAATTTACCATGTTTCCATTTCTCTTCATTTCTAGCATCCCAACGGAAGACCACATCACCAATTTTGAAATATTCAACCTTTGTCTTGCGGTCATATACCTTCTTAATTCTCTCTTAGAGGTGTTTTGGAACACCTCATCCCTGTTTTGTTGGAAATGAATGATTTGATTTATTCGCCACTACACATCATTCATTTCACTACCAACTTCCTATAATAATTTCATACCTGGAATTGAAACTGATGTAAGGAAAAATTGTGTCAACTCCATATACGAATTGGAAAGTAGACATACCTATTGTTTTTTTCCCACTCATTCTGTCCACCCACAAGGAATCAATAAGTTTCTTATGCTAGTTTTTCTTGTTCACCTCCAATGTCTTCTTTATAATGTTGACCAAAGATTTGTTTGAAGATTAGGCCAATCCATTACCTTGCATATCATATGCAATCGAGTGACTGAATTTGGTGTCATATTTCTTGCAAATCTCAACCATTTTCATGGACTTTAATGAAGTCACATTACTTGTAATTATTTTGTGGGGCCAACCAAATTGAGACAAAATATTAGTTTCCAAAAACTGAATAATGGCTAAATATGTAGCTTGCCTTGTTGGGATCGCTTCAATCCATTTTTTGAAGTAGGCGGTAGCTGTCAAGATCTAGTTATGTTGGGTAGAAGATGCGAGGTGTATTTCTTCAATGAAACAAGGCCCCATTGCTAAAATGGTGCTTGCACAGATATGGGTTGCAAAGGCAGTGGGAGAAACTACCTCTTACCTTGAAATATCTGGCATTCATGACAACTCAACACGGTTTTATACAAATAAGCAAATAGAGTAGTCCAATCATAGCCTGCCCTCAACACTTTATTCACCGTAGTTTTTCAAAATAAATGACCTCGATAATATCCTTTGTGAAAATTACTCATTACCTCCTTGGCTTCACTTTCTACCAAACAATTTAGCAAGACACCTCCTGAGTCTTTCCAATATAGAGCACTGCCTAAAATGAAGTACTTGGAAGCTTTTAAATTTAATGATCTACCCTTGCTTTTAGACACATCTACATGAGGACTAATGTGGTGAAGAACATAAATGATGTCGGCATACCAAGGAGATAAGAAAATTTTTTCTAATACCTCCACGAGTGAGTCATCATCTTGTCCTTTAGATGAAACTGAAATAAGATGGATTCAACCATCAACTTGGCCAATCCCTGTCCTTTGATCAGCTTTGTAGGCTTGATCTCGAGATCATACTTTAACATAGGTGCTATCCACTTTCCTCTTCTACCTTCTAGACCGGTTTGCACATCCTTCACTGCTACATTAGGAACATAGGCTAGAATGTGTGAATGAAGGATATACAGTAGAGAGTCCTTCAATGACTTTAACAAGGCCAATTCTTTCTTCTAAATGATGTTATATCTAAGGGCATAATCTCTAATGGTACGGCTAAAGAAAGCAATGGGTTGGTCAGTGTTATCCTTATTTTGCATCGAAACAATAGCCAAAGTAGGTTCAGAGTCAAATGAAAAGATGATGAAATCAATGGTATAGTCGGGGATGATCAAAATAGGAGCTATTGTAAAAGATAAATTAATCGAATTAAATGACTTTTAAGCATCCTATGACCACCTTACCTCACTGCCCTTTTTTAGCATATTGGTCATCTCTCAAAGATGCTTAGCAATGTTCGGGATATATATTCTCAAAAAAATCATCTTACCATTAAAGTCTTGGATCTATTTATTGCTATGTGGAAAATATATTTACTGAATGGATTCAATATTCGAGGGATTAATATGGATACCATATTTGGATATGATATGGCCAAGAAGATTTCCCTCCTCAATGGCAAAAAGACTCTTTTGGGGATTGAGTGAAATCCAAAAATTTATTCACTTCTGAAATACAACTATAACATGATATAAATGGTCATCATGAGAATGGGGTAAAACCGTCAAATCATCAAGGTAAACTATCGGAAAAACATCGTTTTCATTTACGAAAACGATGTCCATCGTCTGCTGAAAATTGGCTCCTTCATTCTTGAGCCCAAATGGCATTTTTGCATATTTAAAAGTGCCCCAAGGTGTCATGAAAACAATTTTTTCATGGTCATCCTTATGCACTAAGATTTGATTATATATCGAATATCCATCAAGAAGCGACATTCAAGAGGAACCAATCACTCTCTGTAGGATATTGTTGGGTCTCATAAATGTCTTTAAAAATAAATCCACTTCCACCATCATGTCGATTATATCACCTCCATTTCACCTCCATTTCACTACCATGTCACTACATTCATCTCAATTTCATCATCATTTGGGTTACCCTTGTGTTTTCAAAACATTATTAATTTCTAGTGTTTTTAAGTGAATTTGTGATCAAAAGTTAGGAAATAATATGCATATGCTTATACCTTAAAAGTGGAAATATTTTTGTGACATGTGTAGGTTCATTGGAAACTTCCAAAGCCCTCTTATGTGGCTCCCAAATATCAAATTTGAATTTATCTTCATGACATGAAGGAGATTTGAAGGAGGGGTATGTGGCCTATGGTTAGCAAATTGGTTGAGAATATTATGGATCAAAGGAGAGTAAGAAGGATCCTCATTAATGAGGAGGTTTCTTAGGAATTTGTATAAATAGGAGAGCCTTATCCTTTCAAAGGCCTGTGTAAAGTTGGGTGTTATGCTCAATCTTTGAATAAAGAATTAGATTGTGGCACCTTACTCATGAGTATTCTTTCACTTTGACTTGGTTTTTCTTACATATGGAGCCTCTCTACTTACCATCTCTCATACTTTTGGATCGACCACCTACAATGTGTGAGATTTATTTTCTTTCATAGATTAATATTTACGTGCTTTCATAGATGAAGTTTCCAATAAATCTGTAACATTATGCTTGTTAAATCATATCAAGAAGATGACTTTGTCATTCTATTTGGTCAGACAATAGTTTAGTTTCCTTTTTACATGCTCTGTAATTTCTTTCTTAGATTAAGTTTACAATTAAATGTATAATTAGATGCTTGTTAAATCATATCAAGAAGATGACTTGTTATTTCTCCAAAATTGAATAGTTGATTATTGAATTCACAAGATTCAACATCCACCAGAAATATAGTTCCATTTTTCTTAAAAATAAATTTTGTTCCATTATTCTTAAAAATAAATTTGAGACTATAGACAACCTAATAAAATAACAAATATATCTACCTTTGATATTATAATAATGTCTTTTAAACTTTTAATTAAAAAATGTAATTTGCAAATAAAATTTGAAAAAGTTTAATTTAATTACAACCTAGATAAATATAACCTTTAAAGACAATTTAAGTAAATTGGAAACCAACAAAATTTATAACCTTTTTAAATTTCCTTGAAATAAAAATCATGCCACTTGGCACATAACATTTTAAGAAAAGTTAATATACATTTGAAAATACCACATATAATATATAAAACCTAAAATGAATTAAAAAATCCGACATACAATATTTTGAAACTAAATTGAAACTGGAGATATTCATCTGCTAAAGCATACGTAATCAAACAATACAGCGACAAAACAATTGAAAAACAGAAAAGCATAGAAAAAAAGGGTTTTCCAAATAATCTCCTAGGTTTTAGGCATTTTCCATATCAAAAAATATAATGCATCATGTTGTGTTAAGGCATTTTGAAGCGACCGGGGAGGTACGTTCGCTTTCCAACCATGTAAATATGCAGGTCTCGCGGTACATGTGCCCGCATTGCATTACGCGAGCCGCCTCCCCCAACTGGTATTGGTCCCAGCAAATTGGACAGTCTGAGTTATTACCATTAGTGATATGTTGCTCAGAAATGATTACGCGGGCCAACGGCTGCGCGGCGGCTCTATGAGCATTGCGTATTGTTCCTTGGGTATTATAAATAGAACTCGCAGTAATGCTAACAGATTCTTCTCTTCTTTCTGGGAAAAGTAGTCTCGCTTCTGTTCTCGCATTCTCAGTTGCATCAGGATTAGCCGAGAAAGCAGTTCTAATTATGGTTGTTAGTGGTCTCCACCTTCTGACACTGCTTACGTCACTACCATGACTGGGCTGATTGGAACTAATGATCCTACTGCTGTCTGTCCTCCTCCTGTCAACATCAGCACTCCTACACCTACTTCTGCTCCAACTACGAGCATTACTGCGGGACAAAGAAGAAGGGTTTGAGATACTCCTCGTCCTCTACGGCTTTCTCCTTCCATAATTTCCACAATGGCCACTTTTACTGCGGAATGATCAAGCTTACTACCCACTGCACCGGGCTTTATTCTTCTGATGAGGGACAAAGGTGCTTCAGATATTAAAACTACAACTGAAAATCTTAAAACTACAGAGTTAAAACGAAACGCACTATCTGACTCGTAGAAAGAAACGAAAATCAGGGGTGATACAATTTCAGTCATTTAGGTAACGCTCATTCATGGTATTATATATAAGACGCATTAAAACTAACTAGGGGAGGTTTTCTAACCGAAAATGTCCGTTAATTGAGCTGAGAGGCCCAATATGTGATTTTGTTTTTAAAACTCGTGCATATATAAAGGCCTTATTCGAACATTTTGGCTTAATAAAATTATATTAGAATAAAATAGAGATTAAAAGGTTTATGGGTTCGAAGTTTTTTTTTTTAACTTTTGGTTTTTGGCTTTGGCTTTGTTTGTGGTATTTTTTTTGGTTTTTTTGCTTTGATTATGTTATTTTTTTTTAATGGTTAAATTACATTTGCTACAAAATTTTAAAAATTAAAATAAAAATAAAATTAATAATAAATAATTTTAATAAAATTTAGACAAAAAAATCACTTAGCTATTTCTAATTATTGGATTCATGTGATTTTAATTTTACAATAGTAAAATTACTAATTTAATAAACCACTTTTATTAAATTATTTTAAAATTAAAACTCATGAGAATAATTAAATAAACTATTATTTATTTAATTTTCTATAATAATAATTATGAAATCATTCCTTGATAATTATTCCTTGTCACGTTTGACTCTATCACCTAGGAATAATTAAATAAATCATATTTTATTTATTTTTCCTAAGTCCATCGTTGAAATAATTGCTAAATTATTATTTAATAATTATTTCATTTCACACTTTTCTTATTACTTGTGAAATAATTAATAAATAATTTTATTTTTAATTACTTCCAAATAAAGATATTTAACTATTTCAAATATTTTTTCACTCTCTAAAAATATAATAAATTATTCCAAATGGTTAGATCTAGATTTTGGTCAATAATATATTATTATTCTCAATTTTGAAGATCAACCCAATACTTTGCTATAAATATAAGGGGTTTGCGTTCATTTCTCACCATGATCATCATCATCATCATCATTATTGTTACACCCATGAGTTGGAGTCACATGTACGACCAAGTTGTAGCGGGCATGGGCTAGTATTAGCCAACTCGATCATGTGCGACGAAAAAATTGGGAGTATGGAGGGCGCACTCCCATAACAGGGAGGCGAGTCGTGAGGGCGTAAGGCAAAGTCATGTGATGGAGGGCGCATTTGGTGAAACGGACATGCCCGATGGACTTGGCAGATGTGCGAGATAGGCACGTCACGCGCGGGTGGCCAAGCCGACTTGGGTGACCCGAGTGACCTAATTGACCCACGTGTCAACAATTATGCAATGAGCATGTGCGATGAACATATTTTTACATGGAACGTTGGCTAAGTTATATAGGCAAGCCGACATGTTATTATTATGGAGTGAGGCAACACTTGATTAAATTCTACAAACTGGTGTATAGTATAGTGGGATGACTTGTTTACAGTCATGACCCCTCGGCCAAACGTGACCACGGGAAAGCATATAAATGCGATGAAGAGGGGATGTTATAAGATATCATTTGATCACCAACAATTCATAGTTCAAGAAATATCCCGGAATATAGAACAGAGCAAGAGAATGGAGGTTGAAGGCGTAGGCAGAACCGACACTGAGTTCATGGAGAAATTTCTGGGCGGTTTAGGTCGCACATCATGCACAACATGCAGACCATGTGCCTGAACTGTGGGCATGTCATTGTGAACATGTCGAAGGCGCGGGCATAGTCGGGTCATACCCTACGGTAGGATGCAGAATGTGTAGAATATTGGGGACATGTCGGAAGAGTGGGATTGCATGCAGTAAGTGACCTAAGTGACTCGGCTACACGACAATGGATGAGGATGGGTGAGGGTCATGCACGGAGTGACCCTCGTGATCCGGACTGCACTATTTTTTGCACACTTCAAAATTGGTATTTTGGAGGATATTTTGGGGTTTCTAGTCGATTGGTGTTGTTGGGTGGCATTGTTGCATGAATCAAAGAAGGAGTGTTGGACATATTTGACAAGGTGTGTAGGTGGCTGCCCAGAGTTGGAAAAACTTGTATAATTATTGTAAAATTTTACATTCATGAATCATTATATATTATTTGGCATACTTTTCAAGAGTTTCCCCTCCCAATTATGTATGGGCGTACTTGTGTGATGATTGTTGAATGTTTCATTATGAAATATTAAATATTGAAGATTAATGTTATTCAACTACATTGTTAAAGAACACTTGTTTGGAATATTTGGTAAGTGGTGGAGTTAAGCAGAGTCTATACAGTTGAGTATTTCTAAAAGGAAAAAGTGTAGTAGTGACGCGCCCACTATATCTAGTTGAAAGAGCACCAAAAGCATAGGGTTGTGACAGATGGTATCAAATCTTGAGTCATGACGAGTAAAAATGCGTTGATTTTTTAGGGAGTAGGAATACATTTTCACAGTTTCAATTGGTATTGAAGTTTGAGCATATATTGATTGGTCTCAGTGAGACATTGGAAGGGGAAAGACATTCGTGAGGGCTGAAGCTGCAGAATAAGAAATGGCAAGTTGGGAAGAATGCCAAGGGAGGCTCTTTGAGATGTTACACAAGTTGAGGCATATGAAACAAGAGAACCCATGTGTTAACACTGGAAAGTCGGACAAGTAAAATACATCATGAAATTTCATGTAGAAGGATTTACAAGGTTGAAAAAAATTAGAGAATCTGGAAAATTTAACATTCTCTAAGGTCAACAGGCAAAATTTTCAACTTGCACACAAAAGACACAGGCAAAGTGCACTCCGTGCACATATTTTTTTGATAGCAAAAAAAATCTCCCCAGCTTTCCCCCAATAAGCCACATGGTCCTGAGTATGGTGAAAGGTCACTATCCGAGACCACTTTTCACACTTTAGGAAGAATATTCTCCACTTGAGGCCACCAAAGGACAGCTGCCTAGAGCCACCTTGAGACTGTAAGCGAGCACACAATGGAATCAACTACCACTCTTAGGTCACTATCCATAATTGTACCAACAGAGGGAAGAATATTTGAATTTTTCCTCTAAAATACCACCATGAGAAGAAAAATTTAGAGCACATTGTTATGCTAGCCAAATTTCCCATGAGAAAACCAATAGTGTGTTGTCCAAGCTGCAAGGGAGTGAAGGCATTCATTTGTTGCCCATCCAACATCTCAATCCCGAAGGAGAAGTGCATTAGTTTTCCATTATCCAATAAATCATCCGAGGATAAGAGAGAGGCTTTTAAACAACTTAAGGGGAGAGCCCTCCTTGCTTTGATTATTAGAGCTCCATAGCTCTAAGGACTCACTACAAGTGTTTTAGCGTTCTACCTCTTTTTTACCACCAACAACTAATAAAAGGGGATTCGTTCTATGTTGGTATTATTAGTTCGTTTACTCAATGTTGAGCTTGTGTTATATGTGTATTTTTTTTTTCTTGTTTCCTCCTCTTTTTGTAGTATGCTATGTTCCATAACTAGTTTTTCTACATGTTATGATGCTTCACTAATCATCTAACAACCCATTTTTTCCTTGTGACTATTGCTTGTAGGCCAAAAATCACTCCTACCAAGCACCATTGTTTTTCATACATTCATGCACTAAAAACACCAACAAATGATTGGCCTCTCCACTTATTTTTCCTTTTAAGATAAGTGGTTGTGTTTTTTCAGAACCTCTTTTCTACTCAGTATTGTTGTACGACCAACTCTATTCCTCGTCTGATTCTCTCATTCACCCTCTGTGAAGAGATTCGGTTCAGGGGAAGAACAATTTTTGTGTGCAGTAAAACTCCGCGAATTTAGAATAGATAGATGCATTAGTGTGTGCGCGTTCAACCCAGACAGACACGGAGATTTAATTCCTGCATAGAGAAATTCCACGCGGAAACGAGTGAAACGTTTTTTCACTAGTTTTATTCATTTTTTGCAAGTGTAAAGTGAGTAGTAGCCCATAATAAATTATCCATCACTTTGTTTGTGTCCCTTGACTGTTAAGACATGTTTTTAGCTGAGTCTTGGCTTAGGTATTGCATAGTTCTAATTTTTAGTTTCTTATCACAAATTCAAGTAGTTTAATTAGGAAGCAACTAAGTGGAAAAAGTCCACCCATGATATCTAAATGAACTTATTAGAAATAATAGGCACCAAAACACTTAGTTAATTAGCGAGGAGTAAGGGGCCCATATCCACGCATGCTTAGCTAGTTTCCATTTTTTCCATTTTTTCATTTACTTTAGTTTAAATTTTGCATTAGGATTCGGGACTAGGATCAAATTATCTTAGAAGGAAAGTAATCTCTGCTGCCCTTGCACCTCTTGGTGACCCTCAAAATGCATATGAGCGCCCTCTTTTGATAGTTTTTCATCTCCATATGGAACAACATTTAGTCTAAAGAGGAAAAATTGTAAGTGGCCCATTATTCGAGCATCATTTACATTTTGAAAGGAACAATCAAAACATAGTTTAATCAGGAGGGAGTGTAAAGGATCATCGCATATACACATCCTAAAAAACATTGTGATTGTACACTTTATCACACACATTGCCACACCTTAAGAAAAGTAAGACTCCTTAAAAATAACCATTAATTGAACTCATTAAATCTCCCCAAAGAGCCACAAGATAATTAATATTTTAGGTTAGGACCACTAGGGGTAGGCATAGAATAAATTTCTGTGGCCAATTTACATTCTTGAGACATAGAATTTGAATGTTTAGTGAGATTTAAACCCGTCTATCCACCCATGGAAAATAATTCTCGAGCGCCACAGAGATCTTATTCAGAGGGGGTTAAGCTTAGGCCTAGTGTGTGCAGTACTATTTCAGGTTACCTGACCCATATAGTGCTCGGTACTAGTAGATGAATAACAATAAGCTCAAGACTCAAATGCTCACATGGGACGATAGTACTTAATGGCCAAGCTTAGGGCATCATTCCCTAACGGTGATGGTGCAAGAAACTTTAGATCCTCATCCTATTACCTTGGTCGATTCTTCAGCTACTTGAAAGCGTCGTGAGTTCTTTTGGGACGTTGGCCCCAGTACCCACCAAAAGATATCTTCACAAGGCCCAGTTACAATTGAGAGTGTGAGGATGATTAGGTCTCCTAGGAATTTTTTTGAGTATCATATGAAAAAATACAAAAACCATTTTCGATTGACTAATCAGATACGATTAATATAAAGGGAAATTAACCTTTTATTTTTTCTTTGTTTTATGTATGTGATCTCTTTTGCTTTGACATATAATCTCTCTCCTCTCAAGAAATAAAAAAAATATTTCCAACATCAAATCGACTCCACACCATAATGGACCCAACGGGACCTCGTCGATCTAGAAGTTTTTTGGACCTCCCCCCATTAAAGGGAGGAGTGTGAGGTCTTTCGCCATTTAGGCATCAAAGATGGCACACATCCACCCTTATTGTTTCATCCTTTATCGAAGCAAATTCAGTTGGGAACCCCCAAAGGTGACCCAACATCACACCTATGGAAATACCCTCTAGATAACCACACACTGTGACTCCTCCCACAACCCCCAGAAAGAAAAGGACCGCTACCCATTCGGGGAGCCAAAATAGCACATAACTGGATATGTCACATAAAAACCCTATACATAACCAGAACCCTATGTTTTCACAATCTACAATGGCACTCAACACACCATTACCTTTCCTAACATCTTTAAACTTACCTGATCTATCAAATTTAACAAACGATGTCATTGCACGCAATCCCACTTGGCCTCCCATGTCCATGAAGCTCCCTTTCGAGATTCCAAAATTTGAAGGGAGGCAGGCAGAAGACCCTAGAAACCATATAATGACTTTCCAACTATGGTTTTAATCGAACAATATTATTTGGGATACTACTCGATTAAGATTATTTTAGCACACCTTTTTCAGACCAGCCATGAAATGGTATGTGGAGCAACCTTCTACTACACATGGAATATTTAGTGCCCTTGCTACTGCATTCCTTACATATTTTCAGTTACCCATTCACCACGTTTCAGGAATGGAGTTACTGACACATTCTAGGAAAATACCATTCGTCCATATCTCAAACCATCTCTGTGAATGGCGATGACATTGAAATTTTTGTAAAGCCAAACTTGGCAATCGAGTATTACTGGACCTTTTCTTGAAAACTCTCACAACAGATATTTCGAAGGACTTGGCAACTCAAGGACCTACTTTCGAAGAGGATGCCATAACAAAATACCAACAACTTGAGATGATATATAGTCAGTCAGGATACATCTATAACATCCTTTCTAACACCCTGTACCTGTAAACTTATAAAGAAAAGCTAGGCGCATCAAACACTGTAGAGATATTGATAGGGTGACGAACCCAAAGTCACCTAAGCAGAAGTATCTTGTACCCCAATTACGCATATGATCTTAACATGTACATTCCACAACCAGGATACCATTAGAGTCATCATGCACCTCTACAGAACATGACGAATAGGGTGTTGTCATACCACGATCATTAAGAAGGACCATATCCCCCCACACAGGGGACCCAATACACAACTAGAGACACTCATGGGAGAGCTCGCCCTTGCAACCATATCCAAACCAGGGACATGAACCTCAATATTCCCACTCCCGAGCATAGAACCAATCGATGCAAAATAATGCACCAGTGAACTTCGTGCAACCTTCTCAGGCCCAACAACACTAGTCATACAATCAAGAGAATTA
Source organism: Pinus albicaulis (assembly GCA_034641835.2). Taxonomy (NCBI): domain Eukaryota; kingdom Viridiplantae; phylum Streptophyta; class Pinopsida; order Pinales; family Pinaceae; genus Pinus; species Pinus albicaulis. The sequence continues at coordinate 20,277 of JAXQQM020059367.1, forward strand.
GATTTATCCTGAGAACCAGATTTATCCTCCTAACGTGACAAATAAAAATACAAAAAATAAACAAAATGGAAATCGTGGATAGGGGGGAAATAACCAACAATGTCCTTCGTTATTCCAGGATGGGGGTAGCTCCAAATAGAATCAAAACTAGGAGCCAAATAAATCCCAAGGGATGAACAAGAGGGCTAAGCTTTGGACTAACCACTCTTGCGCGATTTGTGGTGAGTATGGCTATTACAGTCAACACTATCCCAAGCTCCCCGAGCTAAACAAGCTTCAAATTAACAGAGGAAACGAGAGACCCACATAGCAAACAGTTGTAATGGAGAAGCCTTTTCCCCACTAAGGGGCGATGAGTACCCAACAAAAACAACCATCCCCCAATGATTCTGGAAACAACAGCTACAAAATCTATATGACTCGCTAGGAAATATTCTTTTAGACAAAGAAATGAATCTATGATAACTCACTATACACCAGTACATCAGGGGCTAGCACGAGTGCACCTATAACACCGTTGACTATATCAAAAATTCCTTTTGAGCCTTTGCAAAAAATGGGTAAGGGTCTAACGAGGCGAACGGGACACCACTCCAAAGCAGCCCATAATTATAGCATCATGGACGATTTAGCACAGTATCGCACTGTCATTGTAGAAATTATACAAACAATATGTATTTCATTATTCAATCTCATCATGCAATGTACTAAACCAAGATACTGAATACTTTTACAAATCAATTGCGGAAAATAAACACAAGGGCCAATCACAACAAATCCAGAAGGAAACCAATCAAACCACAAACCAAATATTTTCCTTAGGAAAGCTTGCTGCTCAAAACCCCTGTATCTTCTATTCTATATTCAACTTCGAATCATGAAACAATTACAATTCACTCTTCTCACAAGAGTCTCCTTCACTCAACTAATTATCTCACACTGTCCTGAACAAAATCAACCAACACTTAGCCAATTCGAAATCTCTAAACAACTAGCCTTGCTTGTGCAATTCTTGATGAATACAATTCCTATTATTTAGGAATTTTGGCCTTCCTAAACCGCGCAATCATCATGGGAAATCCAATGTGTGTTTGGTTGTATGTGTGCAACCCAATAATTCTAGAACTCATAGTTAACATCCCTTTAGCCTTTGGCTCAAATGTGTCTCCATTGGAACAGACATGCATGCAAGTATTACTAGTAAATCATTAATTGCATTGTAGATCACTGATTGTGAATTAAATAATACTTAATTTACTTGATCTCCCACTAGTGCAACAAACAATTACAACTAGTTCAACTGAATCTAACTCACTTCGCTGAGTTAAATGATTAATCATGCATTAAACTAATGCATCTATTGCAATTCAAACTCCATAACTAATATAATTACTCTACATGCCTCAACAACCACCCTCAACCCAAAATAAAACTTCAAACGTTGATTTGATGCCTCTAGGAGAGAAAACACAACAAGTGGAAGAAAGGGCAGTGCAGAGCCTAAAAAGAGCAACGTGGTTGTTTTGGCATCAAATTTGGAATGTTTTTGACTTGAATTGGGCTTTTATAACTTGTGGTGGTCATTTTTCTTCAGAGTAGTGGGATGGCCCACTACATGTCTTTTCACTTCGCTTTGAAAATTTGTAGCTTTGCAACTTTCTTATGCAGATTTAGGAACACGAAACTGATCACATAATATGAAATATAAATTATATTTTTAAATCAAAATTTATTGAAAAAATTTACCTATTACCACTCGTCCATTGTCGGATATATACATGGAATGACATATTTTGGATGACTACATCCCTAATGACCTAATGGAGACACTCAAATGAATGAAATCATGATTATGTTGAATGGAATGATGATGATGCTATTTCAATGATGGTACACTCAACTGAGTTATGAAAAGGACCGAGATGGAAATTTTTTGAAAGGAGCGGAAATAGCCCTAGGCACACTATCTCGTGACTAAATTTTTATTTGAAGACCTAATGAAATGACAAAAAATTGACTTTGAGAACCTAACAAGACATTGTAAGAGCCTATTTGATCACTCGTGATAGGCTAAATAGACTAACATTATCATTGGCTCGAGCTAGGGATGGCAGCTCCATGGAGGTGTCAAGAACGTCATAGACCAAGTAGTCTAACCATTGGGCATGGAGACAAAATCAAAATATGAGACTAAATACTCAAAACTGGCGAAAAAATGAACTAACTTTGACTCATACTGAAATTTATAAATGAACAGCAAATCAAGGGAACTTTATCACGTTCACATCGGGCTCCAAGCTCCAATGATTCTCTCCTTCACACTTTGGCAGAAAAATTAAACTAATATGTACAATAATGTTAAGAAACTTGAGAAATATGCTCAGAAAAGGTAGTGCTTGAGAATCATACCATTGATTGGTCCTCCTATAAAATCTTCTTAATTCATTTCCTCCAATAGATAAGCATGATGTCCTCTTGGAGATGAAATTTTGTATGGTACCTTCCATAAGTTCTCAAATTTACCATGTTTCCCTTTCTCTTCATTTCTAGCATCCCAATGGAGGACCACATCACCAATTTTGAAATCATCAACCTTTTTCTTGTGGTCATATACCTTCTTAATTCTCTGTTGGTTCTTAGAGGTGTTTTGGAACACCTCATCCCTGTTTTGATGGAGATGAATCATTTGATTGATTCGGCACTACACATCATTCATTTCACTACCTACTTCATATAATAATTTCATAACTGGGACTGAAAATGATGTAGGGAAAACTATTTCAACTCCATATATGAATTGGAAAGGAGACATACCTATTTCTGTTTTCCTACTCACTCTATCTGCCCACAAGGAATTAATAAGTTTCTTATGTTAGTTTTTCTTGTTCACATCCAATGTCTTCTTTGTAACGTTGACCAAATATTTGTTTGAATATTAGGCGAATCCATTACCTTGTAGATCATATGAAATCGAGTGACCGAATTTGATGTTGTATTTCTTGCAAGTCTCAACCATTTTCTTGGACTTTAATGTAGTCGCATTATCTATAATTATTTTGTGGGGCCAACCAAATCTAGACAAAATTTTAGTTTCCAAAAAATGAATAATGGCTAAATATGTAGCTTGCCCCATTGTGTCACTTCAATCCATTTGGTGAAGTAGTCGGTAGCTGTCAAGATCCACTTATGTTGGGTAGAAGATGCAGGGTGCATTTCTCCAATGAAATCAAGGCCCCATTGCTGAAATGGTGCTTACATGGATGTGGGCTACAAAAGCAGTGGGAGAAAATTCCTCTTACCTTGAAATATCTGGCATTCGTGACAACTCATCATGGTTTTATACAAATCACCAAATAGAGTATGCCAATAATAACCTGCCCTCAACACTTTATTCCTCATATTTTTTCAAAAGAAATGACCTCGAAAATAACCTTTATGAAAATCACTCATTACCTCCTTGGCTTCACTTTATACCAGACAATCTAGCAAGACACCTCTCGAGTCTTTCCAATATACATCAATGCCTAAAATGAAGTACTTCGAAGATTTTAAATTTAATTATCTACCCTTACTTTTAGACACATCTGGAGGATTATTAATATGGTGAAGAACATAAATGATGTTGGCATACTAAGGAGATCAGAGAAAATTTTTTGATACCTGCATGAGTGAGTCATCATCTTCTCCTTCGGACAAAAATAAAATAAGATTGATGTCAAGTGCATGTAAATTAGATTCAAACATCAACTTGGCCAAATCCTATCCTTTGATTGGCTTTGTAGGCTTGATCTCGAGATCATACTCTAACATAACTGCTATCCACTTTCCTCTTCTGCTTTCTAGATCGGTTTGCATCAGGACATCCTTCACTGCTACATTAGGAACATATGCTGGAATGTGTGAATGAAGGATATACAATACAGAGTCCTTCAATGCATTTACCAGGGCCAAGGCTTTCTTATCAATGATGTTATATCTAACGAAATCATCTCTAAAGGTATGGATAAAGAAAGTAGTGGGCTGCTCAGTCTTATCCTTCTTTTGCAAAACAGTAGCCAAAGTATGATCAGAGTCAATGAAAATATTATGAAATCAATGGTATAGTTGGGGATGATCAAAATAGGAGCTATTTTTAAAGATAAATTAACTAAATTAAATGATTTTTTAGCATCCTATGACCACCTTACCTCACTGCCCTTTTTTAGCATATTGGTCATCTCTCAAAGATGCTCAGCAAGCTTCGGGATAAATATTCTCAAAAAATTCATCTTACCATTAAAGGCTTGGATCTATTTCTTGCTACGTGGAAAATCTATTTAATGAATGGATTCAATATTGGAGGGATCAATATGGATACCATCTTTGGAGATGATATGGCCAAGAATATTTCCCTCCTCAATGGAAAAACTACTCTTTTAGGGATTGAGTAAAACCCAAAAATTTCTTCACTTCTGAAATACAACTATAAAATTATATAAATGGGAATATTTAGAATGGGATAAAATTGTCAAATAATCAAGGTAAGCTACTAGAAAAACATCCTTTTCATTTTCAAAAATGATGTCCATCGTCCACTGAAAATTGGCTCCTGCATTCTTGAGCCCAAATGGCATTTTTGCATATTTGAAAGTGCCCCAAGGTGTCATGAAAGTAGTCTTTTCATGGTTATCCTTATGCACTAAGATTTGATTATATATCGAATATCCATCAAGAAGCGACATTCAAGAGGAACCAACCACTCTGTGTAGGATATTGTTGGGTCTCACAAATGTCCTTAAAAATACATCCACTTTCACCATCATGTCGATTATATCACCTCCATTTCACCTCCATTTCACTACCATGTCACTACATTCATCTCACTTTCATCATCATTTGGGTTACCCTTGTTTTTTCTGAACATTATTAATTTCTAGTGTTTTTAAGTGAATTTGTGATCAAAAGTTAGGAAATAATATGCATATGCTTATACCTTAAAAGTGGAAATATTTTTGTGACATGTGTAGGTTCATTGGAAGCTTCCAAGGCCCTCTTATGTGGCTCCCAAAGATCAAATTTGAATTTATCTTCATGGCATGAAGAAGATTTGGAGGGATATGTGACATATGGTTAGAAAATTAGTTGAGAATATTATGGATCAAAGGAGAGAAAGAAGGATCCTGATTAATGAGGAGGTTTCTTAGGAATTTGTATAAATAGGAGAGCTGTATCCTTTCAAAGGAATGTCTAAATTTGGGAGTTATGCTCAGCTCTGAATAAAGAATTAGATTGTGGCACCTTACTGATGAGTTTTATTTCACTTTGACTTTGATTTTCTTAGATATGGAGCCTCTCGGCTTACCATCTCTCATACTTTTGTATCGACCACCTACAATGTGTGATATTTATTTTCTTTCATAGATTAAGTTTCCAATTAATGTGTAATACTATGCTTGTTAAATCATATCAAGAATATGACTTTGATCTTTTTGTTGATTTTCCCTATTTTGGATAGGAGTGATCATAAAAAATAGATTTCTAAAATAATACTTACTGTGATGTGAGCTGAGAGCATTGAGATACGCCTGTTGATAGTCATTGGATTGGACCTCCAACTCATCATCATTTGCAATCATATGGTCCTCATCTTTCGGTAAATCTGTTTTTCAATGTGTTATGCTCCTATACCAGTAGGTGTCATATATCATGATTGACTTGATGGGCTATGTAATATGTTCATACCTTTCCTTGTTGCAAAGGTTTTCGATATTGTCAAAAAATCATAAAATTTAAAAAATGTAAAGAGGGTATACCCTAAAAGAAAAATCAAAGGGTGAAAAGAATAAACTGGCCAAAAAGTGAAAGAAAATGAACCCCACCAAAAGAAAGGCCAAGGAAACTGTGCAAGTGTAAATGCCACTACTTGTTGCTCTTATGTAATAAACAAATTGTGTGCAACTTGTAACTTATGCCACAGTTGGTGAACAGTCGAACAGCTTAAGCTTGCCTAGTTTATGTTTGAATTTTATGTTTTAGAGATAGAGAATAAAATCTGACAAAACTATTTAATCTTGGAAGATAAGTAGATAGGTAGAGTAAATAAAAGGAGCTCAACAGCTTAATCTGAGCTCTTGTATGTAATAAGGTTAGACTCAGATAGATTTCTACATGTAAAAGAAAAGGAAGTGTGATAAGGGTTTGCCAGTCAAAGTGCACCCTAATAAAGAATAAAAAATGTTAGGTTAATGTAGGTAGGGTAGGTAGATGATGTTGTAGAATTACATGTGATGGATAATGAATTTAAATGTGTTAATATTTACTTTCATCACAAGTGCAAGGCAGACATTACACTGGAGGAATTTCAAGAAAAACAAGGTCAAATGATTAACTCCCCTTCTCATTTTTCCCTTAAAATTTCACTAATTTCCCCTAAGTACTAAGGCATTTGAAAATTAGAGGGGCTTAGAGAATTTCTCTGAATTCTGGAGGGACCGGACCCTCGGCCCAATAATTTAAAATCCTAAGTACTTAAAACCATCCATAAGTCATTCATTTACTTCCATAAGTCTTTTCCTAAGTAAAATCCTATTTTACTTAGGAAAATTACACAATATCCCATAAAAACCCTTTTTCATTTAAGCCTAAGTTAAATACACAATCCTAGTGTTTTTATACTTAGTGATTTTTCATTCATTATGACATATTAAACTTTAACTTATATTATTTATTTCCCCTATAAAATCTACCCATTCCCGTATTACTATAATTATACAAAATCACGAAATTTTACATATCCCGCCCCTTGGTTAAAATATAACCATAATAAAACACTAATTGGGATTAATTAGTTAATCTATAACTAATTAAGAGCCCCAAACTACCGTCAGCTCGCCTCCCTGATAGCCGTCTGATCAAGCCCCCCACATCCAATGGCTATCATGCATATCACATGGCCCTCCATGATCGAACGTTAACGTGCGATTGTGGAGCGGTTTTGTGAACAGTGCCCGGCCACGCGTCACAAAACCTATGGAATTGCTGGCTCCCAACCAAATACCGCCCGTCCCCAAAAGCGGTGCAATATCATACCACTTATCGCCCTCCGCATACGACAAAACAACATTTCCCGCGCACTTCATCCGCTCGAATAACAAAAACACCCCGCCAACCTAGACTTTGTTAACAAAACAAAAAAATGCCATTTTCATCATTCTCTACTGTGACCAGTGTTCCCATGCAAAGAACGTCAAAGTCAAATTTCGAAGATTTCCAACTGCCACCTTGCTAAGAAATTTGTAGTCGAACCAGTCTAGAACCTGTCAGCTATTGCTTGTACCTGTTTTTGCACTATTCACAGGTATTTATCAAATTTCCGTTGAAACCCTGAAAGTATTGGTTTTACACTCTAATTCCACAGAAAAAAAGATTAAAATACAATTAATTCATTCTTTGTTTCACCACATGAGTTCCCAGACCTGTAAATTTGCCCATTTTCCACTGAAAACCCAAATCCCTTCCTGAATCCACAAGAACCAAAAATGGAAACCCTTGTGGCTTTGACTATTGCACCCCTGAATGCTCCCCACAAAGATTTAGAATATCTGCCTCTAGCAGATAGGGACATCCAGATAAAAGACCTCACCTTTAGCGAAAATCCCCTAAGAATCTTTTTCCAAAGCAGAGATAATTACCTGAATGGCTCTGATATTTTTGGACTGTGAGAATCCAATCTTCCTATGTATTTTCTACCCTTAGTTCATGTCTTTCCTGAAATAATTTATCACTGTCATGCGAATTATGACCCTAATGAACGAGCAGTTATGTTTCCAAGTCAAACCATTCTTTTTCCAATAACTACTCATTCCATCAATGAAATGTTACAATTTCATCCTGGTCAAGCCCTGACTCCCCTTTCCATGGGATATTTACTTGAAAATTTTACAAAATTATCCCAAGAAGAACTGAATCGCCTCTGTCAAACTTTCATGCTACAAAAACATCAACCCAAAGGCCCCCCTCCTTATGGAAATACCTTTTTCACAGATATGGGCAGACTTATAGTGGATATGATATCTTTAATAATGGGATTCAACACTAGTGAGTATGTTGATGAGGTAACCCTAGTGTTGTTGTCAATTTTTACTCCTGGACAGCCCCCTGCTGTCAAATATGACTTTGCTTCTTACATTGCTGACAAGATTCATGACCAGTTCATGAGACTAGAAAATGAAAGAGTTTTCAAATACTCCACTTTTATATACCATCTTATGCTCCATTATCAATCATATAATTTCCCCTTCCCTATCATGAAACTTGACACTAGAGGAAATCCAAGGTCTGTAATCTTCTAGTCTGCAGTCTTCCATAGTTCCTTTGAGTCCCCTTACTCATACAATGAATTCATTGACCTATTTTTTCACCTAGCAATCACCTTATTAATAGGAGCTTCCCCTCCTAGGATTAATAGTGATATGAAGAAAATCCTCCAGCTCTCCAAGCAATACAGGATAGGTGATTGGTACCTATACAAGAACCATACAGAAATCATGATATATGGATGTAAGCTCCACCATTTTAAGCTACCAAAGTATGTTCCAATGAGGCTCTTTTCCTTGGAATATTTCAGGGAAATGATAAATTCAGACCTGGTCCATTTTTATAATGCCAAGAAGAAAGCTCAGCTTAGAATCAAGAGTCAGTTAGGCTCTTTTGTCTATAACAGTAGAGACGCATGGAAAGAAGCAGAAATAATTCTGGAAGATTATCTTAAGTTGCAAAAGATTTTTTGCTGGGTACCATATGACCCTAACATCTTTATATGTGATAGAAGAATGAAGAACATATTGTCACCATACATTCACCATAGGATTCCAGAGATTGAACAATTTGCAAACATGGATGAATGGATGGAAGGGACCTTAGTAGAAAAGGATAGTGAACAGGTTGATGTTCATAATGTTATGAGAGATCTTGAGAAAATACTTGACCTGGATTCTTTTGGGCAGGTACGAAGATCAGGGATTGGTCCCTCCTCTGCTGGAACCTCTCAACAACATTCACAGGAAACCATCACACCAGCCACAATAACATCCAAAGGTAAGGAAAAAGAAACTAGTACGTAGGCCATAGAGAAATCCACAATGTCTGAGCAGCCCAAAACTTCCAAGGAGCAGGCCCAAATGCAGACCTCTCCCACTTAGGTCAATATGGCAGAACCTCCAATCTTGCAAACTCCCCTAAATGAGGAAAAAAATAAAAAGAGAGACAGTGAAATAACTACCCCTGCCAGCAAACCTTCAAAACAGCCTGGTACCAAAAGGAAAATATTAAATCCCATCTTAGAAGAAGAAATTGTTGAAGAGACCACTGATAGTCAAAGGGGAGAAGGAGTAGACAGCCATCAAACATTCCCAGTCAGTGGGACATCTACCAGCTCATAGAGAAAGGAGTTAGGAAGACAACAAAGTGCAAAGGTATCATCCTTCAGACCACCAGTGAAGGACGCTTGGGATATCAAGAAGACATTTATAGACATAAAAGCTAGAAATGATCCATTGAGACGTCAAGTTTATAATCAATATTTGAAGGTGGCCCCCAAAAATGAACAGAAATTGATGTCAGCCTATGACATCAATGAAGGTAAAATGGTAATGAGTAATTTCAAGCCTAAAGTGCAACAACCTCAAACAATAGTAGACTACCTTAGAACCAATTTTGAAGTCATGGTAAAGGATATTCATCCTTTGGATCAGATTGAATTGCATAAAAAAATTGGAGAAATGATTTATTCAACCTTGACTGGCAAGGCAATGATGGCCCAAAGGTTACAAAATTCCTTGGATAATACAACTGCCCAACTGCAACTGGAAAAAGATTCCTCCCAGGCCAAAGATAACAGAAAAAAGTCTTTAGAAGAAATAATTATTAGATTGGTTCATGATCCCGAAGATGTTAAGGCTACAGAAGCCTTAATGGAAAAGAAAGATGAAGATATTGCTGCCCTAAGGAAACAACTAAAGCTGCCACCTTCAAGGCATGCACAGACTGCTGAGGTCATAAAGCAAAAATTTGAAGAAGAGCTGATGGATTTGCTCTTAAAACTTAATGAACGACTGGATGAGACTGAGCAAGAACTTGAAAAAACATTGGAGGACAAGCAGGGAGATTTGACCTCTCAACCTCCTGATGTGATACCAGTAGTCTCAACAGCAGTCCCTTCTACACTTGGGACAGCACTAGCACCAAACATTCCAATAGCCATAGCAGAAGTGGTCAGTGGTCACAGGTACAACAACAACAAAGCAGTCAATAGAACTAGCACAGGGTAACACTATCAATTTGAGCACAGAGAAACTAATAAAATCAATGGAGGAATTGAAGCTCCAAGTTATAGAAATCCAAAAAGTAAAGGAACAATTTACTACCTTGGAATAAAAGTACGATCTCTCAAATATAAATGTTGCAGAAAAGATAAGAGAGATTAAAGGGTTAGAAAATTTGGTGAGAACATTAGAAAAATATCTCGCATTTGAGAAACCTTTGAAGGAAATCAAGAGAATTCTTTGGGCCAACATCACTCAATCAATAAATGATGTTTGGCCATCAATCCAAATAATTTATGAAAAAATTGATTTAGTTAAACTGGCTCTAGAAGAAGTTCAAGAGGCAAGGGCAGAATTAGGAAATATGCCTGAAGAAGTCAGAGAGCTCATTCAATTTTTAAATACCAATCACAAATATCAGCTTGAAGAGTTGGGAATTCAAGATAAAACATGGAAAATTTTGGAAGTAAAAGAGGTTTTTATTAAAAGAACTCTATTGCAAAACTTAGAAAGAAGGTGCCATGATATGCAGGAAAAAATCAATGCTTTTACGAAAAGATTTGATATTTTGCAGAGTAAAAGGTTGCCAAGTCCTTTAGTTATTCATGATAAACTAATGAGTCAGAAAAACTATGTTGAGAAATTGAATCAGTATGCAGACAACCAGGCAGGTCCATAAACAAGTTCATTAGCAGTAAAAGCGTTGCCTACAAGTGGAGTTCTTTATGACAGTCTAGAAAACTTGTTCTATGTTGAACATGAGGTAAAGCAATTATTTCTAATTCAGCCTACCTTTTTCAGATACACAGAAACTGATGAGACCCTGAGAAAGCTTCAAAGAACCAGAATACCAGAAGCACAATGGTGGGAAGATATGTTGGACATTTTGTAAAATTATCCTTGGATGAATTTGGTTATTTACTACAGTAAGTAATGGTAAAAAGGATAAACAGAGATCAAACATGTCAAAGTGTATCAGTACAGATAAAGAGTATAAGTAAAAACAGGGCAGCCAGCACAGAATTACCAAAGAAGACAACAGCAAGCCAAATCATAGGGCCTGCCTCCAACACACTCACAAAAATAGGAATAGCACAACATCTGTTTACCTTTTCTCCTATCTATGAGTCTATTTGTCTCTATTTTCTTATAACTTATTCATGAGTCATCCTAAAATATATCTTACTCTGTTAAGAGATATTTTTTGTAATTTTTTTTGTATAAATACCTCCTCAATTGGAGTATTGAGGGTGGATTCTTAGACTTTGATGTAATACTGATTATTTTGGAATAAAGTGATGCTAGAAAAATTTTGTATGGATAGCTAGGTAAAGAATTGATGCAAAGGACCTTTCACGGGATTATTGAGTCAGACATTGGATCAATAAATCTTTTATACCTTATGTTTTATATTTTTTTTGTTTATTATACCATCTATGTTTCATATCTGAATGATAAACGAAAAGGAATAATTCAAAAAGTGCTTGAGTGCAATATTTTTTCAATCGTTGTTATTCTTAATGTTTTCCTCTGAACTAGTATGAACAGTGAATTCTTAATTGCTCATGTTTCCTAGTTTATTCATTCTAATTATTTGGTAAATAATTCTTAATTTCCCTTTATTAATAATCATTCAAAGTTCCCTCTTTCGAATAGGTTGAAGGATTATTAATTTCCCTTCACCCATTTTGAATCCATTCCATTTATTTTAAGTCTTTATTTGTTCCCTATTTGATTACCTTTCCCTCTGAAACCCTCCCTTGTTAAGAAACCAAATCCAGTTAAGCCATCTTCTTTGAATCCATTAGCCCAATTGCCTAAACTACTCAGTCCTACACCTTTTCTGTTGAATTCCACCACCCAAACATGATCAAAATCCCTAAACTTTTATAACTAGCCTAATATCTTTAAAAACAAAGCTAAAACTTAAAGAGAGATCCCTATCTGGGTACAGATTGGCTAAATTCTGTACCTAAAAGTTGGTTTGTGGTTACCTCGAACCCCTTACCTCTTCCCAACAACTTCAAGGATAATCTGAGTGAAAACATAGTGGCAACTCCGCTGGGGATTCGAATAATTTGCGTGTTACTATTGTTTACCTTATAAACTACAGACGGAACCTGACATTAGCCAGGTAGCCTTTGAACTGCTCTTGCTTGCAATTGCATAAATAAATGAACACTGATTCAGTCTATCTCCGGTCTATTTTATGAACTAAACATCCAGTTTCAAACACTTGATCAGTTCCTCTTGTCAAATAAATCTTTAAGTAAATCTAAATCTAATATCTAAAACCTCTTAAAGAAATTGTTGAAGTTGTATTATTAATTCCATTTAGACAAAAAACCAAAAAAAAAATCACCTAGAAACCTGGCTTCAAAAAGGACTCATTACACTAGGGCTAATCCTGATCCAAACCCACCACCTGTGTTTGAAAATCCTAATTTGATCCCCAGAATTCTTAGGAGACGGGAGAGCCAAGAGATTTTTGCCAGTTCTCGGCCTCTCTATAGATCAAGATCCTATCCTGTGAAGTGGATTTACCTTGAGGACGAACCCTTTGATGAGCAATTTGAAACCTCTTTATTTGTAAATTTTTCTAAATTTGAGTTGGCCCACTTGGTTCAAGACCCAATATTTACTAAATATTTACAACTTGAATTTGTTACTTCACATATTAAAAAAAAATTGCGGAACTCCGTACAATTTGAGCTTACCTCTGAAGGAACACTAAATCTTTCTGTGATCACTACAACCTCTCCAAGTTCATCAACATTTCCTCAAACATCTCAACCTCAAACCACCCCTTCTACCCCTCCATCCACCACTTCCAGATCAACCTCGGCTATTGTTTTATCACGACCTACTACAATGGCGAACAGATATGATCCCTTGGTATTACCAATCAATCCAAGGGCTATGCCCCAAGTCTACCAAAGTAAAATCACTCATTTTATGATTTTGGTACCTACAGTGCACAACAGCTAAAAAAATGACTGATTATTTTGAAATGTATGAAATAGATGCACATGATGTAAGAATGAGAATATTTCTTCAAATTTTGAATGGAGAAGTTAGAACCTAGATTAGAGCCCTTCCTGCAAATAGTATCAATGACCTAGAAGCTCTTTATAGAACATTTTTAAACAGATGGGAAAAGAAGAAAGATCCTCTCCAAATCTTATCAAGATATGAAAACCTGAAAAGAGGAACACAAGAAACTGTGCAAGATTACTGCACTAGGTTCAATAATGTTTACAATGCTATCCCTCAAAACCTTAGACCTCCTCCAGATTTAGCATTAATAAAATTCCCTAATGGATTTGATTCTGATATGGCATACCAGCTTAGGGAAAGATCTCCTCGGACTTTAGAAGATATGCAAAGTATATCTGTCAGTGTTAAAGCCAACTTGATATCCAAAAAAGCTAAAGCCAGAAGTGAAAGGAGGGTACCATTAAAAGAAGAACCCTCGACCTTTGAACAAAAACTGGATGCTATTATTAAAGGAATGGATAGGCTAGGAGATAGAGTAGAAAAAATTGAAAGGAAATCTCCTTGGGATGGTCAACTGAATAATACTGGGAGAAATCAAAATTTCAGAAAGAACCAAAACCAAAACGCTGGAAAGACTGGTCGTGACCAAAACATTAGGCCCCCTTTCCAGGAAAATTATGTTGAAGCCTAAAATTCTGATGAACCAATAGAAGATACTTAAATAAACTTAATGAGACTCAATAATGAACAACAGGTTTTCTTGACCCAAGAGGATCAAGAAGCTCACATTCTCAAACAATTCCAAACACAGTCAGGAGAATCATTTGACTTCAGGGAGGGATATGATACAACCATTTATGAAGCCCACAAGAAATATAATCTGAGGAGCAGAAGAATTGATGTCCCTGAAACCAATAAACAGAAAGCTACAAAACATCCCCTCAAAGGTAAAACCAATAGTACCCCTATACATATTTTTTCTAGATCAGGTCCTAATCCTGCTAACCAAATTATTGAAGATGTATTCGATAATCAACCTAATAACAAAAAAATCTCCATTACTCTTCCTCCCAAAGGAAATGTAGAGGAACCTCCAGAAGTTGATTTGGAAACAACCTCAGCCCGTAACCCCACTACTGAGAAGGAGAAAAATACACAAAATACAAAAGATAAAGAGAATCCACATCTCCAAAATACAAGAACTCAGACTGAAAAACCTTTTAATCTGGAGACTGAAGTAGGAAAATTAAAAATAGTTGTTCCATTGTCTAAATTAGCTAAACATGATGTCTACCAAAGTCAAATAAATAGATCACTCAAGCTCACTGGAAGTGAAGGCTCAGTAAATGTTTTTGATGACCAACCTAAATTACTCTTTGGCCCTGAAGTAAATGGAAAACCAATAAATGGAGGAACTCCTCCATTCTATGTAAGTTTAAACATACATGATAAAATACTTCATAATGCCATGTTTTATTCTGGGGCATCTCACAACCTAATGCCAAAATCTGTAATGGAGAAATTAGACCTAGATATCACTAGGCCATACAAAGACCTCTTTTCTTTTGATTCAAGTTAGGTGAGATTTCTAGGATTAATCAAAGACTTGTGTGTTTCACTAGTTCGATACCCTGAAAAAACAATCTTGATGGACATAGTAGTAGTAGATATTCCTCCAAAGTATGGCATGTTATTGTCCAGATCTTGGTGTGCAAAGCTTCAAGGATCTCTTCAATTGGACAAGTCATATGCTACTATTTTAGTGTTCGGCCACCCTAGGAAACTATACAGAGAAACTTTAATGAAATATATGGTTATTAGTGAGGAGAAACCCGAAAATTTCCCCATCTACTCAGTACACTTTGATATGGATTCATTTATTCTTTATAATGCTAAAATTGATCCTCCCACTGAATTAGAAATTCTAGCAGCAGAACCAAAAGAAATTACAAATGAAAAATCTAGTTTCAAATCTAGGAAATATCTGAGAACAATGAAACATTGAATACCCAAGAGAAACCAGAAGAAAGTAAAAAACCAGATCACGCTGTTAAAAAAGTTCTTGAGACTCCTGATACCAATTATGAGCATGAAGTTCTTTGGCACTTAAAATTTGATGGTTCATTTAACAAATTAGGAGTAGGAGTAGGAATTTGGGTGCACAACCTTGGAAATGATCATGTTGAAAGCCATGCCTACAGATTAAATTTTAAGTGCACCAATAATATGGCAGAATATGAAGCTCTTTTTCTAGGTCTTAAACTTGTCAAAAGATTAGGGGAAATTAGAGTATCTATCATAGGAGATTTTGATTTAATCATTCAACAGATCAAAGGGAAGTATCTAACAAATGATCCCAAACTGAGATACTATAGAGGAACAGTTATAGAGATACTCAATAATTTTCTGGAAACTTCGCTTGCCAAAATCCCAATAAAACACAACTTGCACGCCCATAGTCTGGAAATGTTTGCCATCACCTGCAAATTAGCATTCGAACCTAATCATCATTTCACAGCTGAGATTAGACACAGACCAGCCATACCTGACAATTTAAAGAACTGGAAAGTGTTTGAAAGTGATGAGAAGATTAACAATTTCCTGACTTTAGATAAAGAATTTTCTAACAGTAACATAGATGTAGATACAATTATTGAATTTGATCAAACAAATGAGCTAGAAACAGACATTTCAGAAGAAAGTGTAATTCAAATGCTTCATTCCACAAATTTCACCAACAAATAAATGCAGGACCTTAAGCAAATGGATGTTGATGAGATTATGGAAGAAGAATCTGAAGTCATTAATTTAAAAGACAATCGTTTTCCTAAAGGATTAACTCCTCTGGAAGATATCTTTTATTCTAATGATATTCCAAAGAAACCTAAGATGGAACCATTAAAACTAGATATTGAGGAATATAACTTGGGGACTGAAGAAAACCCAAAAATGATAAAGTTATCTAAATCTTTGCCCCCTGACCAAAAACTAAGATATAATGAATTAGTGAGAGAATTCTAGGATGTCTTTGCCTGGAGCTATGAAGACTTGAAATCATATGACACCTCTATAATTCAGCATACAATACCTTTGAAATAAAATCAGAAACCATTCAAAGAAAAACTTAGAAGAATTAACCCTGTACTGTTGCCCTTAATTGAGAAAGAAATCAAACGTATGGATGAAGCAGGGATAATTGTTCCCGTTAGGTTTTCAGAGTGGGTGTCTAATTTAGTGCCTACTAGGAAGAAAACTAGAGAAATCATATTATGTGTTGATTTAAGAAATGTAAATAAGGTTTCTTTGAAGGATAATTACCCTTTACCCAAGATGGATCACATTTTACAAAGGGTAGTAGGTGCTTCTAGGATTTCACTTCTAGATGGGTTCTCCGGATATAACCAGATTCTGGTTCATCCTGATGACCAAGAAAAAATGGCTTTCACAACACCATGTGGCACATTAAAGTAAGTTAAAATGCCATTTGGAATAAAAAATGCAGGAGCAACCTTCCAAAGAGCAATGGAAATAGCATTTGCAAAAGAAATTCATGATTTTCTTGTTATATATCTGGATGACTTAACTTTTTTTTCTAAATCAGGCCAGCAGCATTTGGACTATCTCAGACAAGTATTCCTAAAATGCAGAAAATATGGTATCTCTTTGAATCCAAAGAAGTCCTTGTTTGGTCTAGAGGAAGGTAAAATCTTGGGCCATATCATCTCCAAAGATGGTATTATAATTGATCCTGCTAGAATAGAAGATATACTGTAGATACCTCACCCTAGAAATGTCAAAAAACTTCAAGCTTTCCTAGGAAAAATAAATTTTTTGAGAAGATTCATATCTAATTTAGCTGAAATAATTAGATTGCTTAATAATATGTTAAAAAAGGATTCAAGTATTAAATAGACTGTAGAAGCCAAACAAGCATTTGAAGAAATTAAAATGGCTTTGACCAAAACACTGGTCCTTATAGGTCCACAATTTGATAGAGACTTCATAATATTTTCATTTGCATCAGAACATACTATAGCAGCTATTTTATTACAAAAGGATGATCAAGGATGTGAGAAACCCATAGCCTTTTTTAGTAAAGAACTAAGGGATGCACCATTCAAGTACAAAATCATGGAAAAACAAGCTTTTTCACTTGTAAAATCCATTAAAGACTTTAGAGTCTACATATTGTACTCCCATGTGATAGCCTATGTACCAAATGTTGTTGTCAAAGACATCTTAACCCAGGATGGAATTGAGGGAAAAAGAGATAAATGGATTTCTACCATATTAGAGTATGATATTGAAATAAAACCTACAAAGCTTATAAAAGGACAGGGATTGGCCAAGCTCATGACAGAAACAAATTTTCAAGCCCTGGACATTAATGAGCTGGATAACAAACATGATATGGCAACTCCACAAATCAGCCAGGCCTTCTTAGATTCACCTTGGTATGCTGATATAATTTATGTACTATTAAACCTGCAAGCTCCTACAGGGTTATCCAGAACAAAGAAAAGGTTTTTAAATATGAAATATTCAAAGTTTTGTATTTTAGATAATGTAATTTTTTGGAAAAATCATGAAGGTATTCTATCTAATTGTTTATTTAAAGAAGAAGCTAACAAGGCTCTCCAAGAATTTCATGAAGGAGACTGTGGTGGACACCTTTACTAGAAACCAACTGCAGAAAAGATCCTAAGGGCTGGATTTTATTGGCCAACCTTGTTCACTGATGTAAAGAAATTTGTCACTACTTGCCATAAATGTCAAATTTTTGAAGGCAAGCGAAAACTATTATCTTTACCCCTGAGACCAATTTCCACTGAAAGACCCTTCCAACAATGGGGCCTGGACTTCATTGGAGAAATCTATCCTCCTTCTTCTAGCCAACACAAATGGATCCTCACTACCACAGAATATTTCACCAAATGGATAGAAGCCATTCCTTCCAGACAAGCCAATGACACCGTGATCATAGGATTCTTAGAAACCAACATATTATCTAGATTTGGCTGTCCTGATAAAATCATAACTGACAATGTTGCTGCCTTCAAACCCAAGAAGATGATAAGTTTCTGTAACAAATACCATATCACCTTAGGCCATTCCACAGCCTATTACCCTCAAGGTAATGGACTAACTGAGTCCTCCAACAAAAGCCTCATTAGTATTATTAAAAAATTATTGGAGGAAAACAAGAAAAAATGGCATAAGAAACTTACAAATGCACTATGGGTAGACAGACTTACCACAAAAAAATCTATTGGGACCAGTCCTTATGAGTTATTCTATGGCATGGAGGATGTATTTCCTTCATCTTTAGGAGTTCCTGTAATGAAATTACTTCAAGAAGTTCAGGTTGAACCTAATGATATTCAGAGGAGGATAAGCCGGACCATCAATCTGTAGCAGACTAGAGAGAAAGTATATCAAAGATCCCAAGTGTTACTCGAGAAGATTAAGAAGATATTTGATAAAAGAACCAAGGCTAAATATTTCTACCTTGGAAACAAACTGTTAAGATGGGATTCCAAAAGAGAGGATAAGGGAAAACATGGGAAGTTTGACTTCCTGTGGAAAGAACCTTATATTATCTATGCCTTAAAAATCAAACAATACATATTATTTGAAAAACTTGGATGGTACAAAAACTGAAGAAGGGCCAGTTAATGGTTGAATGTTGAAAAATTATTTTGATCCTATTTATTAATGTATCCTGATTTTTAACATGTGCATACTATGTCCTTTGTAATGTCACAGTTTTGATTGGATAGTAACTTGCTGGAGTTGAAGCCCGAAGAGAAGGCCCTAAGCTTCAGAAGTGTCACTGTCATACATACAATAAAGCAACAAGTAGAATAAGATTCCATAGTTCAGCAAAAATCATTCTGAGGCCAACTGACCTGTTGTTCTTGACTTTTCACTAGGAAAATCCATCCCCAAGTGGAGCCAATATTATGCTCCTATACCAATAGTTGTCATATATCATGATTGACTTGATGGGCTATGTAATATGTTCATACCTTTCCTTGTTGCAAAGGTTTTCCATATTGTCAAAAAATCAAAAAATTTAAAAAATGTAAAGAGGGTATACCCTAAAAGAAAAATCAAAGGGTGAAAAGAATTAAATGGCCAAAAAGTGAAAGAAAATGAACCCCACCAAAAGAAATGCCAAGGAAAGTGTGCAAGTCTAAATGCCACTACTTTTTTCTCTTATGTAATAAACAAATTGTGCGCAACTTGTAACTTATGCCACAATTGGTGAATAGTCAAACAACGTAATATTGGCTAGTTCATGTTTGAATTTTATGTTTTAGAGATAGAGAATAAAATCTGACCAAACTATTTAATCTTGGCAGATAAGTAGATAGGTAGAGTAAATAAAAGGAGCTCAACAACTTAATCTGAGCTCTTGTATGTAATAAGGTTAGACTCAAATAGATTTCTACATGTAAAAGAAAAGAAAGTGTGATAAGGTTTTCCAGTCTAATTGCACCCTAATAAAGAAGAAAAAATGTTTGGTTAAAGTAGGTAGGGTAGGTAGATGATGTTGCAGAATTACATGTGATGGATAATGACTCTAAATGTGTTAATATTTAATTTCATCACAAGTGAAAGGTAGACATCACACTGGAGGAATTTCAAGCAAAACAAGGTCAAATGATTAACTCTCCTTCTCATTTTTCCGTTAAAATTTCACTAATTCCCCCTAAGTACTAAGGCATTTGAAAATTAGAGGGGCTCAGAGCATTTCTCTGACTTCTGGAGGGACCGAACCCTCAGCCCAATAATTTAAAATCCAAAGTACTTAAAACCATCCATAAGTCATTCATTTACTTCCATAAGTCTTTTCGTAAGTAAAACCCTATTTTACTTAGGAAAATTACACAATATCCCATAAAAACCCTTTTGCATTTAAGCCTAAGTTAAATACACAATCCTAATGTTTTAATACTTAGCACTTTTTCATTCATTATGGCATATTAACTTTTAACTTATATTATTTATTTCCCCTATAAAACCTACCCATTCCCGTCTTACTATAATTATACAAAATCACCAAATTTTACATATCCCGCCCCTTGGTTAAAATATAACCATAATACAACACTAATTGGGATTAATTAGTTAATCTGCAACTAATTAAGAGCCCCGACCTCCCGTCACCTCGCCTCCCCGATAGCCGTCTGATCAAGCCCCCCACATCCAACGGCTATCGTGCTTATCGCATGGTCCTCCACGACTGAACGTTAACATGCGATCGCTGAGCGGTTTTGTGAATAGTGCCCCACCACGCATCGCAAAACATATGGAATCACTAGCTACCAGCAAAATACAACCTGTCCCCAAAAGTGGTGCGATATCAAACCGCTTACCGCCCTCCACATAGGACAAAACAACATTTCTCTTGCACATCATCCGCCCGAATAACAAAAACCCCTGCCAACCTAGACTTTGTTAATAAAAAAAAAACGTCATTTTCATCATTCTGTACCGTGAGCAGCGTTCCCATGCAAAGAACGTCAAATTCAACTGTCAAAGATTTCCAACCGCCACCTTGCTAATAAATTTGCAGTCGAACCAATCCAGAACTTGTCAGCTATTGCTTGTACCTGTTTTCGCACTATTCAAGGGTATTTATCAAATTTCTGTTGAAACCCTGCAAGTCTTGGTTTTACACTCTAATTCCATAGAAAAAGGATTAAAATACAGTATAATTTAGTCTTTGTTTCACCACATGAGTTCCCAGACCTGTAAATTTTCCCATTTTCCACTGAAAACCCAAATCCATTTCTGAATCCACAAGTACCAGAACTGGAAACCCTTGTGGCTTTGACTATTGCACCCCTGAATGCTCCCCACAAAGATTTAGACTATATGCCTCTAGCGGATAAGGACTTCCAGATAAAAGACCTCACCTTTAGCGAAAATCCCCTAAGAATATTTTGCCAAAGCAGAGATAATTACTTGAATGGCTTTGATATTTTTGGACTATGAGAATCCAATATTCCTATGTATTTTCTACCCTTAGTTCATGTCTTTCCTGAAATAATTTATCACTGTCATGCCAATTATGACCCTAATCAACGAGAAGTTATGTTCCCAAGTCAAACCATTCTTTTTCCAATAACTACTCAATCCATCAATGAAATGTTACAATTTCATCCTGGTCAAGCCCTCACTCCCCTTTCCATGGGAGATTTACTTGAAAAATTTACAAAATTATCCCAAGAAGAACTGAATTGCCTCTGTCAAACTTTCATGCTACAAAAAAATCAACCCAGAGGCCCCCCTCCTTATGGACATACCTTTTTCACAGATATGGGCAGACTTATAGTGGATATGATATCTTTAATAATGGGATTCAACAATAGGGATTACGTTGATGAGATAAACCTAGTGTTGTTGTCAATTTTTACTCCAAGATAGCCCCCCGTTGTCAAATACGACTTTGCTTCTTACATTGCTGACAAGATTCATGACCAGTTCATGAGACTAGAAAATGAAAGAGTTTTCAAATACTCCACTTTTATATACCATCTTATGCTCTATTATCAATCATAGAATTTCCCCTTCCCTGTCATGAAACTTGACACTGGACGAAATACAAGTTCTGTAATCTTTTGGTCTGCAATCTTCCATAGTTCGTTTGAGTCCCCTTACTCATACAATTAATTAATTGACCTATTTTTTCACCCAGCAACCACCTTATTAACAAGATTTTACCCTCCTAGGATTAATAGAGATATGAAGGAAATCCTCAAGCTCTCCAAGTGTTTCGGGGAATTAACACCCTAGAGGTTGGTTGGGATACAACCTCCACAGAGCAGGGGCATACTACTTAACAGAGACTCACACAGCCATGCACGTTCAGAAAAACTAAATAGAGCAGAATGAGAGGTTTACCCGTTGGTCCTACGTTTGAAGTAGATCCACGTGGAGTCCAAACTCCCTGCAACCGTCCTTCCTCCTTAACCTAAAATACAAGAAGAAACCAGCACAAAGGACAAGTTGTACAGCATATGTCTACTCTATATGTTAGTGAGATTCATATAAAACATTAAATAAATCATAATGAATGCTTGTATAACAAATATTCTCATACATAAAAGCATACACTAACACTTTTATTTCGGGAACAGCATGATACTTCTGTATTATAAATAGTACGTACAAAAGTAATCAAGTGGAGAGATCACCTGATCCTTCCAAGGCCTTCGCAGACCGTTGTCCGGATCCGTCCAGCCCTTGCCTCGCTAAGACTCCTTCCAAACTGGTGCATATGAGATAACATATAAAGGATGTATATCTCAAGGAAACAAGGGTTTCCTATAATGAACTGGGAAAGTGCAGGAGGCACGGGGAATCATACTTGGATAGGGAATACCAACAGAGTATAATATCAATAATTCTCTCTCTCCCTTAGGCCGTACACATGAGGGCTTTTTATAGTCCCTCCAAGTAGTTTCAGCAGTTGGAAACAGTTGGCCACGGGCTGGGGTGGTTGAACTACCTGAGTAACCATCAACCCAACGCGAAATTAGGGATTTTTTATATATTTTTTAATCATTTTAATGGAATACGCGGAAAAGTCTAGCTGTACTCGCGTATACACGCGGAAAAACACGGGCATAGTCGCGTATGGAGGATTTTACACTGTTTTTAAGTGAATTTGTCCAAGTCTGTAGGAATGGGTGCCCATAAAGCCATAAAGCAATCAAGAATCATGTCAAGGTGAGAAATGATGCTATAACAGATGCCCCCTAATATATGAGGTCAGAAGGGGTACATGATGGCCGAAATGTATTATGCACATAGAAAGAACTTCGCAAGGACAAGAGAGGACTTCACCAGATTTCAGCCTGCCAAAACCAATGAAAGAAACTAGAGAGTCAACTCATGCTGAGGCGGGCATACCCATGCTCAGTCAAAAATACATCATATATATAGAAAGTACTGAATAGATCCAACATGTATACAAGTATAACTGAACTGAAAGTACATAGTGAATCATCTGAGCAGGGCCCGGAAATAAGTCTGAATCAATGTCCAAGTATCACATATAGAAAGCTGAGCAAAGATGGTGCAACTGGATGTCTGATCAAATAAGTAACTGAATCTCCAAGTACCGGATCATAAGTGGTGGATCAAACGGTACAATCACGCAACTCGGGGACCAACATATAAGATGCTGCTGTGCTGAACAACAACATATAAGGGTGGACGGCATCACTGGCAGAAACTGAAAGGATTGTCACAAGTGAACCGAAAGATGCTGATGCAACCCGAGGTCTTCACTGATCACTATGGCACAATTCTACACAATGGGAATAAATGAGCTGAAGTTGACCATGTGAGAAATCGTTGGATTACCGGGCATTGATGTATCCCGTTAACCAACGCGAGACAAACCACCGATAATGATAATGAGTGTCAAGGTGCCCCAGTACAATCTGACAAGTGCGAATGAATGAGTTGAAGTCGAACACTTGAAAGAATCTACCAATCAGGAGGCAATGATGAATCCCCACCGTCGATAGCGAAGAGTCTGCCACTGATGACTGCAAACCCTAAGGTACTGACAAAAAGACTCTAGACCTTATTCCCAGAGCAATGAGTCGGAGTCGATGGGAAAAGATCTGCTGGAAGGAAGGCATTAAGGCATCCCACATCAGTCCAGCGTGAGTGTAACCCGCAGGCCAAGGTTGGGAAGGAATCGGACGAAGCAGAGTGATGGAACCAAAACCGAAGTACGTTTCCGATGTGCACAAGATGAAGCTAGCGCACGGAAGAAACCCTCTGAACCAACCAATAATGAAAGCTGACACAGAGGCGAGAAATCCACCGATAGGGTCAAATGGAAATCCAGGTACTGCACGAATCCCAAGTGTGATAATGTGTGCCGACGTCGAACACAGGGGAAACCACTCAGTCAAAGACCCATGATGATGATCAAATGCTGAGCACGAGGTCACCTATCAATGATGGAAATAGGCCCAAGGTGCGGCTCTAGGCTTGCTCTTAGAGCAATGTGTCGTAGTCGATAAGAGACAAACCCGCCGGCAAGAAGTCAATGGGGACCTTCTCAAACCAGCACGAGCAGAAGATCAAAACATCTGATGTGATAGAACATGATACCGACAAGACCGGGAAGGCCGACTGAATAATGAGTCAAGAGACACCGCAGAATGGCCGACTCAGGCTATACTTCCCTTGAACAAAAGCACGACTCTGTGATGACCATGGCAGTAAAAAGTGACACTGTATAAGTCTGTCTTGCAGGAGGCAAAACAAACTCTCCATATGATTGGAAGAGATAACCAACCGGGGGAGAACTGATAAGTGAAACATGGTAAAGGCTGAACCTAGGTCAAACTAGAACCATCCCAAATGAAGGAAATATATATAAGTATATGTGCTTTGTTCAAGGGCGACAAACTGACTCTGTACTGCCATCAAAATAACGAAGATACATCCCGTTCCCGCTCTTTTTGTTATATTTGATTTTTTTGTCTTTTTCATATAATAAGCCTGAAAAAGAATAAAAGAATGCTATGGTACAATGGATAGAACGAGTATCAAGAAAGCAGATGTACTAGTTCCTGGGATTGGAACAATCCTATGCTCAATGCAAGGTGGCGAAAACTGGTCAGTGATACTCAGAGGAACGTTCCATCCATGGGTACAAAGGTGTCAAGTCGTGATAGCTAAGTGCATGCAATGGTTAACTTGTACATAAAGTCAAGGTCAAAAGTTGGCTTAAACATCGAGTCCAAATGAAGCCGGCTAAAGGCCAGGATAAACAAGTAGCCAATATGCAATGCAGTAATACAACTTAACGACACCAGGGAGCCTCTAGGGTATAATCCAGAAAAATGATAAGTGATGAAGGAGAAGAATGAAGCTTCAACACAAAAGACATGGCGGGACTAAAGAGGACTCCCGAGCCTACATAAAAAGCAGCATGGGCGACAAGTGATAGCGAGGAACTAACTAGGAAGCCCATGTAAAGGAAGGCTCTACCATCAAGTCATGATTTTTAAAAATCGGCGAGTGAAAATGGTATAATACTCATGACCTGATGGGATCGACCCTAAGGCAAGTGATCAGTATGGAGGCTAGAATGCAAGATGCAACGAAAAGTGATTCCCTAACCTATATGCCAGTGAAGATCATATACCTGCCGTGAAGAGTCTGAACACATGGGCCAAAAACCGGGAAAAATCTCGAAAATGTCAAAATGTACCTGAAATATACCAAACTGGGCACTTCCAAGCAATCGAGTTATACAACATAAGACAGATCGAAAAAATAAGCACAAGGAAATTTTTGCGAAAATTTTCAATTTTTTAGCCATAAATACACAAATTACCTCTCAATTGGTTCATTATTGCATAGCTGATTTGGAAAAAGAAGCTCACGGAGCTAAAAACTTGTTTAAAATAAATCGGGAACAACCGGCCGTCGAAACTCGGCGAAACCGGGTAGGCTCCTTAATCATCCTTTTTGTTTATTCATTTTGTCCCGTTTGAAAAATTAAAATTGAGTGATTTTTTGCTCGAAACCCTTGCTAAAAAATGCGTATGCGCATACGCGGGTTCAACGAAGGCAAGTCGCGTATACACGCGGCTGTGCACGGGGAAAGTAGCGTATGCACGAATTAAAGTTTTCAAAAAAAGGTATTTGTGCAAATTTTGATGAAATTTCTCGGGATGACCATCTCATGGGAGGGAACGTGAGCATAGCGCAATAGACCAAGAGGTCATCATCGCAACACAAAATGTCCTCCCGAAGCTGTGGATTGTTCAAATTCTTTAAAATGCCAATATGAAAGGTAATGTGCGATTACTTGAAATGCTCGTAAGTGCGGGAACGGTCAGGATTGCTTCATAATTGATCTAGGATGCCCTTACGCATAGAAGTGGAAGATATATACTTCATCCTTTGGACTCTCCCGGGGAGGGGAGACCCGGTGGACTTACACGGAAAGCCCCGGGAGGGTGTGCGTGGAAGACTATGTCCAAATATATTGCGTAGATAATTCCAAGAAGGTTGGAGCCTGGTGCAATTAGAGATATCGGGGATTTGCACTTAAAGATCCTCTTTGTTCACCATCGGCGAGTGGCGGATACGCACTCACTACATCGGGCGTCGGGACGCACATGAGCATAAAATCTAGCCAGAAACCTAATTCATGTGTATGATTGGTGCACGACCACCTTTCAGACATGAAACAGCAGTGACCTCCATTCGCCAAACAAAGACAAACTTTGGCTATGGGACCATTTTGACAACATTCTTCTTCGAGAGAGTTTCGGCTTTGAGACCCGGGGAGTCATCTCGTATACGACAACCCGCGAGACCCCGAGAATTGCCGTTGGGCGGACATGATGAAGGAGCGGGGGCGGCGGGGTACCCCAGGAACCACCTGGGACGATGAGTTCTTCTGGTGGAAGACGGATCATCGCGGTGGACGACTATCCCTATGTCGGGATGGATTTCCGGGGAATCCGGATCTAGTACTTCACCCGAGTGCGGCATGGGAAGCGATCGGTAAGTTTTGTATTTTTAACTTATATGATTTTTTTTGAATTTTTCAAATATGTATGAAAAATGAAAAACAAACATGTTTTTGGATTGGATTCATAATGGCCGACAATTAAAAAATTATCATGTTTCGGATGTTGGACCGAGTTCGTCTGAGGGCCTAGCACGTCACGAAGCGCCGCGAGAGGTGAGGCGAGCCGGATTACGACGAGGACCTCCCGGGGCCGTGCGAGAGAAACTTGGAGGGACGACTGCCAAATCCCTCTAGCTTCGTGGAGGACTTGCCGAAGCGTCCGGAGACGGGTTGTAGGAGTACCCGGGGCCCGGGTTAGACTATTGGCCGTGTGGCCCCTTTGCGGTGATGCATAGGAACATGACACGGGCGAGGTCCTCACGAGTAGACAAATTTTATATATTAGATGATGTTGTATATTCTTTTTTGAGGCTTGAACATGATGGGGCATAAGCCCAAGTTTTGTACGGCATTTATGGATCCAAATTTTTGTAAAGTTTTTTGACATGCAGGTGATATATATACAACGATATTTGATGTGATGTGATAAATGTATCGAATGTATGATGTTTTTGATGATTAGAATTTATTGTATTGAATGATTAATATGCCGATCTAAAGCTTGATTAGCTTGATGAGTCGACAAACCAATTGTCGGCTCGAGATATGAATGAATGTTAAAAATTGAAATGACCTTTGTAACAAACGTACCCTCGAGAACAATCGTAATAAAAATGGATCTCGTACCCGATAAGTGTTGTTCAAGCTGCTGACACCACGGTAGAGTCCAAGAAAACTACAACGAATCAACACCCAAATATATTGCCTCCCGAGTAGATGAATGGCTGGTGTATTACGCTACGTTATTGGAAGCGAGGACCAATACGGACTCCTCTTGATACCAACGGTAATGGGAAGGATAATGAAGCACCCAAGCGCGGAAGTTAAGTTCCGGGTGTGTCTACTAGCACCATCGGCGAAACCAAAATGACTCATGACATCAACACAACTTTGCCAAAGCAGATCAAAAAGCATCACCATCTCATCAAAATCGAAAAATCAAACATATATGTACAAAGCAAAAAACTACTATATACAAAGAAAAATGCCAGGCAGAAGCCTATGCATAATACTTCTTCAAATAGAGCCCGTTTCGGGGCTCCGTGACTCGTTCCCTTGAAGTCAACCAAGGTATACTTTCCTTTCTTAAAGGACCTTTTTGACGATATAGGGGCCATACCACATCGATTTAAACTTTCCTGCCCCCAAGCATCTTTTTTCTTGGGCATAGACGAAAACAAGGTCACCTTCGGAAAGACCTTTAGGCTTCGCAGCCTTATCGTGCGAACTTTGACTCGGTTTTTATGCACTTCGTTCAACGTGGCGGCATCTCGACGCGTTGCTCCTTCAGATGTTCCGGATGAAGAAGCCGCTCGCCGGACTATAAGTGTCGGGGAAGAAGCTCAACGGCTTAATTTAAGGAAGGAATCTCGCATTCAATGGGAAATACGGATTCCACCCGTGGACTACTTGAAACGGAGTAGAAGCCGATTGGCGGTTTTAGCGGCGTCACATGCCCCGGAAGTGCGGGATATAGCATAATGTGCCAATTGGATCTATGTTTATCAATCGTCAGGTTGAAGAATTGTCTTGAAGGACTTATTCACGGCTTCCACTTGCCCATTGGCACGAGGATAATATGGAGATGAATGCTCTGCCCGACCCAATTTAAGAGCCAACTCGGCCATCATACTATTCTGAAAGTGACTACCATGGTCGGTAAAGAAATCTCTCTAGGTATACCGAAACGAAGCGATAACTTGGTTGAAGAAGAAAAGAGCTGAGTCTCACCATCGTTCCCAAAAATTAGGCATAGCCTCGACCCACTTAAATGAAGTAGTCTGCTAGCATGATAATGTACTTGTGACCTTTTGCGGCGGAGTTCCGTGTAGTATAATCCATACCCCACTTTGTAAAGGGTAAACAAATGCTGTGGGAAAAAGTGGGCTTGGATGAGCGCGCATTTTCGAGTATACACACGACGAGGATGACACTTCTTGAGCGATTCAATACAATCTTTGAAAATCGAGGGCGGGAAGTAGCCGACACGCAAAATCTTTTGGGGTACGTAGCAAGCCACGATAAATGACCCCCACGAAGCTCCCTTTGTGAGAATCATTGAGCACGGCCTCGGCTTCTTGAAAGTTAAGAAGCGTCTTAGGATTGAATCAACCCCTCGACGGTACAAAGCATCACCAATAATCGGATAACTCTTGGCAGAGTGATGCGGCTTACGACGCTCATCTTTCGAAAAAGAAGGGAAACTTCGCGGTACGGAGATACCTGTTGATATCCCCATACACGAGGATCTTGTGGAGAGATAAGAAACAGTGTTCGATGGGAAGGACTCATCATAGATCATCTCTCCCATAATTAACTCGGAGATCAATTCCGCAAAGACTAATGACTTCTTGGATTTGGCGGACATGAACTCTAAATCAAATTCTTGTAATATCACAATCCATCTATTATATTTGCCCCCGATCACTCGCACAACGAGGAATGACTGAAATGGATTGGCGGTTTGCCCGAGACATAAGTTTGCGGAGAATAATGTAATGCCGGGTATTTGTACGACGTAATTTCTTGCTAAGGCTAATTTTTCTATCGGGGTGTATCGAAGTTCAGGTCCTACGATCCTCGACTAAGGTAGTAAATAACATGCTCAATAAGAGCATCATCCTCCTGAACGAGAACCATACCAATGGTAGATTCTGCTGTAGCCGGATACAAAGAAAATCTCTGCTATATAATCGGGTGGACTCGGTAAAGGAGCGGTCAATGCCTTTTCAGGCATCGAATGAGCGTTGAGCATAGTCGTCCCAAAGAAAAGGAACTCCTTTCTTCAACGATCTCATATATCCCTTTGTAATCTCGGCATAGTTAACGATAAACCTCAGAAAATTAGACTTCCCTTGGAGACTTTGGAAGGTGACAGTTGAAGACGGGGGAGGCAACCAGTATTGCCTCAACCTTGAAGGGATCTACCCTTATCCCTTCCTAGACACGATAAATCCCAACGGCCGACGGATGTAAGCAACGCACTTGTTCGGATTCAATCGAATTTTATAAAAACGACATCTCTCCAAATCACACCTAGGAGGTGACGGGATGATCCTATCCTCTTTCGAGAATGAGTAGCGAGATCATCTAAGTATGCCTCGATAATCTTCTTGATGTCGTGGAAGGCGTAAGACATGACGTCGAAAAGTAGCTCCGGCATTTTTAAGACCAAAAGGCATTTTCTTATATGCAAACATACCCCGGGGACAAATAAATGCGGTCTTATGTTGATCTTACGGAGCGGATAGTAATTTGATTATAACCGGAAGAAACGCGTCCATGAAGGAGAAAATCTGGGTGCAGCCTTTTCATTGATAATCTGATCGATGAAGGGTGTGGGGTAATTATCTTTAGGACACGCCTTATTCGGGTCTGCGAAATCGATGCATACTCGAATCGTTCCTTGCTTTTATCGAAAGCGGGAGCCGAGGTTTGAAACCCCATTCGGTCGAGAGGCTGAGGAAAATGAATCCCGCCTTAAGCGACTTTTCAACTTCAGCTTTGATAGGCTGTGCCTTCCTAGGACAACAGGACGAAGTTTTTGCCACGGCCGGCTTAGCGTTTTCATACGTCTTGATCTCATGGCGGACGATAGATGGGTCTATGCCGAATTTCCTCATAAGACCAGCAAAAACATCCCTATACTCTTTGAAGAGCTCGGTATAGATTTGAACCTCTTCATGGGAACATTCAGCTCAATGAAAACGTTCTCGATAATGTTGGGATTCACGGAGATGTTCATAGGGATAGTAGGAGAGATCACGGCCATGTTCCCGCCGAAAGCATAAACTGTGCTGAGACACAAGGGCTCGGGGCGGGTGAACGGAGTCCGGGCGGGGACTTGGAAAACTTGTTTCGACTTCGCTCAAGTCAGGTAGGAAGTAAGACCGATGATGCAAATCATCCCACGGTCTATCTATATGCATTTGTCATCGCTTCCCGGGATGGCCTCTTCGGATGGAAGAGTGGTATCTAGACAATCCTGGCGAAGAAGAAGTAAGCGTCAGCCAGGAGCCACATCACCATCCAACTCTTCGTGAAAGGAGGCTGGATCAGATTAGAGTGTCAACGACGGTGATATGCAATCTCGAGTGAGGAAATAGGGAATGCCATTCCACCCACTTGCCCTTCCTCTAATGTGGCGAGTTGGGGAAGGTAAAATTCCGAAAAGTCCAGAAAATAATGAGTTCGAAAGAACTCTCTTCGAGGAGCCTTGGAGGATGAAATAGCATTAATAGACACCTTAGGAGGAGGAAGATCAAAAGAACCCATCGAGGAAGAATACATTCCAACTCCTAGATTCTCAACGAGGGCGCCTTAGCATTATCCAACTTAGGAACGAGATGAGTCGGAGAAGGCGCATCCGGGTCCCTACGGGGGCCGGTCCGGTTGATCCACGGTGACTATCACTCCTTCGTGGGGGAAACATACAATTCAAAATAATGAGGATGCGATAGCATCCATCTCATATATCCGAGTTCCTCCCCAACGAAGGTTGTAGTCCAGAGCTGCATCCACTACCTCAACCTCTATGTTCAACGGTTTTGCCCCCAACACGGATGGGCGAAGCCGGGACAATACCATGGGGCACCGTAGAGAATGACCATCGAATGCGGTAAGAACGAGTGCTAGATGGAACGGCTTTGGGAGAGATCAAGTGTCTTCCGGCCTTAAAGGAGACATCACGAAAGTAGAAGCACCCTCATCGACAACCGTGCGAAAGATATTGGTGCTTCGATACGATGATTTAATATGGAAGGCCATATGATGAGGAAGTCTCTTCTTAAAGTTAGTCATATCAAAAGTAATCGAGAGAAGAGAATTTTTCGGATCAACGGCCCAGTGGCGGTGAGCAAAGCCTTGCGGCGGGAGCCGGACAAGACTGGAGTACCTCTAAAGCTGACATAGCACGAGGACTTTGCGCCGGATCTTCTACAATCGAGTAGTTACGGGCAGCCCTCATGTTCGGATTAATGATTGACCGCTTCGAAGATGCTTTATGCATCGAGGCATAGACTCGACGAGTTGGCTTCATGATGTGAAGCGGCTCGGTGCTGCTCCAGAACTTCCTTAGCTTTCGAAGATTTCTCTCCGCCATAATCACGGGATCTCGTAGCGATATCCGCGTGAGCACTCATCTTAAAGATGTTCGGTGAGATTTCCCCTTCCGGGGACCTCCGGAGGAAGCCCCGGGATGCAGTTCAGC
Organism: Pinus albicaulis; assembly: GCA_034641835.2. Taxonomy (NCBI): domain Eukaryota; kingdom Viridiplantae; phylum Streptophyta; class Pinopsida; order Pinales; family Pinaceae; genus Pinus; species Pinus albicaulis. The sequence goes on from JAXQQM020059367.1 coordinate 52,471, forward strand.
ATGGCAATCGATTCTTGCCCTTGGGGAAAAGGGTTTGTTAGCACGGCCACAGGAACTAGAAGAACCTGAGATATGGTAACTGACATCTAGATTTTTCGGGAAAGGTGTGTGAGATGGTCTCCGGTACAAAGCTTGCACGAAAACTTCCTTTCTTTTTCTCTTTGCCCTTCACAAACACGCTCGTTGGTTTTGTTGCATTGCCCTTCCCATTCTTGCCCTTCTTCTTGTTATTCGTCCCTTCTTCTTCCCATCGGATTTGATTTCCTTTGGGTTTAGAAGATTGGAGCTGACATTTATGGACAAAAAGGCCAGGAAGGTGATGAATCTGGCAAACACGACGACGAGAAGAGCCAGTTATGGGAACAAGCTAGCTATGATTAGAGAAAAGCAATTTGGATACTACTATTGGTAATCCCGACAGAAGCACAATACCATGCGGACGGAGTTTGTTCGTCAAAATCCAATTTGGAGCGAGGAGCATTGGGTAAATACTTATAAAGCATCCCAGGCCGAGAATAGATCAACTCTAGCTATTTGGGCCCTAAAGATGGCACGCTCCTCGGAAAATACCCCGGATAGGGATACATCCTTTGAAATGTACGTGAAGCGATTTCAAAAACCACTCGAAGAACTCACACAGAATATGGGCTTTGATAAGCCTCTTCCTTCTCCTCCATTCTGAATATAGGTAAATGTGAGTTGCCTCATCTGCTTAAAATTCGCCGAGGAGTTCGGTCCCGACCTCATATCTAACGAACTGGCCAGAAAATGGTTAAGAAAAGTGGCGGCAGTTCTCCAAATGTGGCGAAAGCGCATTTGATGAGCTCTATATATACCAGTGGCCATTCCCGGTTAAGGGTGCGTCGAAATAATCTCGATCTAATCGAGTCATCGATCGAGTTCGACGAGCACCATAAGTGGAAAGTGATAATGATGCAACGGATCTTCACTGGCCAACTCAAACTTAGGAATATGAAGGAAGTTTGGTTGGAGCCGGAGGCCACCTGGAGGGCGCCGCCGAATCGGGTCATTAGTTAACCCGACAAATCACGCTTGGGGTTAACATTGCCGAGAAACGTGGCTCGAGGCGGAGCCGAGGAATTCCATCCTTGATGGGATGGATTTCAACATTACGAAAAGAATGTGCTTTGGATTTGATGAGGCACCCCGGTGCCGGAAAGGACTCGTAGAAAACGGAGAAGAACCTCCTCCCCACGGCCAGGAGTTGCAAAACCCGGACTAGTTCGTCGAAGTATTGTTGAAGAGGAAAGCCCACAGTAGGGTTCATGCATTAGACGAGAGGAGAAAAATGCGATGAGCACTCGATGAAGGGGAAAGAAGCATTCCCTTGATGACCCGCGAGCGTGATTCCATTGCCCGGCCATTGTAAACGAGTTGCATCCACAACGTCGGACTCAACGGGGTGGTAACCACCGGCTAAATCACTCCTACGCCTTCTCAAGAAGGCTGCGCACTCTCGGGAGATAACCCCCGGATTCTCCTCGAACTTCGAGGGCGCTTGATCGGCCACTTTTATAGATTTATTATATTGAACTCTAAAAGAAAGTGAAAAGCTAGGCAAGCTAGGAGCAAAAAAGAGCACTCACTAAAAGAAAATCACGAGAAACGACGAGCGAGCAACACTCAGTATTTCCCGCTCCGGGTGATGAGACGGACACCCAAAATACGAGCGAAGTATAGGGCCTTACGAGAAACAGTACGGGATGATTAGGGCCCGAGCAAACTAGCGAAGGTATCGGAAACGGTGCGACGACCTCCTAACGACGGCCTTGGCCGGCTCGAAGCACCCAAGCACGCGGGCACCCCGGAAATGCTGCTGAAGAGAGTGATGACGTACGCCTCGAGGTACCACGAGTATTCGCGATCCTTTGTGTGGAACCTAGGAACGGCAACTATGGACACCAATCCATATCGGAAAATTTGGGCGGTCGGTCTTGAGGTCAGATTCAGCTAATCGGAGGGGTATCCCTCTTCTCAACCCTTCACTTCCCCTCGCGCTTGACTCCGGATGAGAGCTTTCCCGATCCACCTCACGGAGTTGGATTCAACTCGATTAATCAACTTCTATGTTTGTTTGGCGGCCTTGGAAGTTAACTCTCCACTCACCTATTCAAAACTCTCTGACCTAGCTAGGATTGGTGATTGACACTTCGTAAAACTTTCTAGTTGATTTTAGATTAAATCGCTTATTTTAAGGGCTGTTGTATTAAAGTCACAAGGATATGGAGATGAAACCAATGATGTTTTAGCGCAAAAGAGGAAATTAATAAAAACTTAACTACATGCACATGCGGTTCTTTGTCTTTTCGATGAAAAGTAATCTCTATACGGGTTCTACGAGACTAAAAATTTTTATTTTTCTTTTCAGATTACGAACTCACACTCACAAAAACTAAAGCTAACTAAATGATTCAATGCACCTAATGCAAATCACTACAAGCATGTAAATTCTAGGATGCAAAAAGTCTTCTTGAAGCAAGGTGAAATTTCCCAAAAAGCTCCTTCGGTTTAACTCATCTTTTGTTTTTTCAGCCAATTCATGAAAACAAGAACTCTTAATATAATACCCCAAAATACTCAACAAGAAGAAGAAGAAACCAAATAACAACTTATCCTCAAAATCCAAGCCAATGAAAACGAGAAACTTCACAAAAGCTCCAAAAGATATGACCAAACGAAAATGAAAATGCAACAACAAAAACAAAAACAAAAGACAGTGTTTTTTGGTGCAGTATGCAAAAACAAAAAGCAAAACAAATGTTTTTTGGGCTTTACAATTTCTCAACAAAACTCAAAAAGACCAAGCACAACTATCACAATCCAAGCCAAAAACGAGACCGAATTTCAAGCATAAACTTCAGCAATGCTCCCAAACCTTATAAAGCTAATGATAGCAAGATCAATAAGAGCAACGGAAGACAAAAAACTCAATCAACCGGCTAGACAAATAGTACCAGGCTTCGTTGCAACAAAAACTCCAAAGAAGCGAAGAAAAATTCTCCGAGGAGTACCCAGCAAACCTAGCCTATGAAACTCAAGAAAACCAATCGAAAAACAAAGCAAAAAACGCAATGCAAAGCACGAAACACAAAGATAGGAGCGAGTCGGTGAGCGAAGCTCTACGGTCGATAAGAAGAAGAACGACGAGAATGCTCGAGAAAGAGATCTTGGAACTCAATCCGGGAGTGCCGGCACCAACAGAGAACACTTTTGCCAAAAAGATTAGTTTCGGACAAACGGAGAAGAGAAACAAGACTTGAAACCACTTCCTTCACACTCCGGTAAACACGGAGACAACGTAGACACGAGGCCTCACGGCCGGAAAGGACCAAAAAGCCAATAAACCCAAAAATTCAAAATGCACTTCTAGGTATGCGCGACCTTGCGGTTATGCGACGAGCGTGTATACGCGTCTGTTTTAAGGAAACTCGCGTATACGCGGTTCCCTTTACACGGAAACTCGCGTGTATACGCGCGTGTGTACGGACAAAAGATCGTATACAAAGAAAGATAATAAAAAACAAAAATTACAAGCCTGGGAAAGACACCAAGACTTCGAATCGAGAACGAAAAATACAACGGGTTTGTAAAAGACGGATAAAGCATTTGGCAACCTACCAAACAATGAAACAACCCAACGGAGAATCACAAAAATGTGATCCCCGGCGAGTCGCCGGTTCGTTTCGGGGAATTAACACCCTAGAGGTTGGTTGGGATACAACCTCCTTGAACGGGGAGGTACTACTTAACGAGAGACTCACACAACCATGCACGTTCGAAAAACTAAATAGAGAGAGGCAATGAGAGGTTTACCCATTGGTCCTACGTTTGAAATAGATCACGTGGAGTCAAACTCCCTGTGGCCGTCCTTCCTCCTTAACACGAAATACAAGAAGAAACCGGCCCACAAAGGACAAGTTGTACAATATGTCTACTCTATATGTTAGTGAGATTCATATAAAACATTAAATAAATCATAATGAATGCTTGTATAACAAATATTCTCATACATAAAAGCATACACTAACACGTTTATTTCGGGAACAACATGATGTGTATTATAAATAGTACGTACGAAAAGTAATCAAGTGGAGATATCCTTTGATCCTTCCAAGGCCTTCGTGGGCCGTCGTCGGATCCGTCCGGCCTTGCACTAGCTAAGACTCCTTCCAAGTGGTGCATACGAGATAACATATAAAGGATGTATATCTCAAGGAAACAAGGGTTTCCTATAATGAAGCTGAGGAAAGTTCGAGGAGGCACGGGGAATCAAACTTGGATAGGGAATACCAACCAGTATAATATCGATAATTCTCTCTCTCCCTTAGGCCATACACATGAGGGCTTTTTATAGTCCCTCCAAGTAGTTTCGACGAGTTGGAAACGGTTGGCCACGGGCGGGGTGGTTGAACACGAGTAACCATCGACCCAACGCGAAATTAGGGATTTTTTATATATTTTTTAATCATTTTAATGGCACTACGCGGAAAAGTCTAGGTTTGTACTCGCGTATACACGCGGAAAAACACGGGCATAGTTGCGTATGGAGGATTTTACACTATTTTTAAGTGAATTTGTCCAAGTCTGTAGGAATGGGTGCCCATAAAGCCATAAAGCAATCATGAATCATGTCAAGGTGAGAAATGATGCTATAACACCAAGCAATACAGGATAGGTGATTGGTACCTATACAAGAACCATACAGAAATCAGGATATATGGGTGTGAGCTCTTCCCTTTTAAGCTACCAAAGTATGTTCCAATGAGGCTCTTTGCCTTGGAATATTTCAGGCAAATGATAAATTCGGACACCGGGTCCATTTTTATAATGCCAAGAAGAAAGCTTAGCTTAGAATCAAAGATTCGAGTTAGGCCCTTTTATGCAGCCAACAATAGAGATGCATGGAAAGAAGCAGAAAGAATTCTGGAAGATTATCTTAGGTTGCAAAAGAGTTTTTTGTGGGTACCATATGACCCTAAGAAATTTATATGTGATAGAAGAATGAAGAACAGATTGTCACCATACATTCACCATAGGATTCTAGAGATTGAACAATTTGAAAACATAGATGAATGGATGGAAGGGACCCTAGTAGAAAAGGATAGTGAATAGGTCGATCTTTGAGAATGTTATGAGAGATCTTGAGAAAATACTTGACCTGGATTCTTTTGGGTAGGTACGAAGATTAGGGATTGGTCCCTCCTCTGTTGGAACCTCTCAGCAACATTCACGAGAAACCAACACGGCGGCCACGGCCAACATCCAAAGGTAAGGAAAAAGAAACCGGTACACGGGCCACGAGCAATCCACAATGTTTGAGCAGCCCGAAACTTCCGAAGCGAGGCCCAAATGCGGACCTCTCCCCACTCGGGTCAATATATGAGAACCTCCAATCTTGCAGGCTCCCCTAAATGAGGAAAAAATTAGAAGAACGGTGAAATAGCTACCTGTCGGCGGACCTTCGGCCACAACTTTGGTACCCGAAAATGACAAATATTAAATCCCCTCTTAGAAGAATAAATTATTGAAGAGGCCACTGATAGTAAAAGGAGAGAAGGAGTAGATAGCCGACAAACATTCCCAGTCAGTGGGACATCTACCAACTCACAGAGAAAGGAGCTAGAAAGACAACAAAGTGCAGAGGTATCATCCTTTAGACCACTAGTGAAGGATGCTTGGGATATCAAGAAGACATTTATAGACATTAAAGCCAGAGAAATGATCCATTGAGATGTCAAGTTTATAATCAATATTTGAAGATGGCCCCCACACATCAACGAGAGATTGATGTCGACCTATGACATCAATGAAGGTAAAATGATATTAGTCATTTCAAGGCTAAAATTACAACAACCTCAAATAGTAGCCGAGACTACCTTAGAACCAATTTTGAAGTCATGATAAAGGATATTCATCCCTTGGATCAAATTGAGTTGCATAAATATTTGGAGAAATGATTTATTCAACCTTGGCGGTAAGGCAATGATAGCCCAAAGGTTACAAAATTCCTTTGATAATACAACTGCCCAACTACAACTGGAAAAAGCTTCTTCCCAGGCCAAAGATAGCAGAATAAAGTCTTTAGAAGAAATAATTATTGGATTGGATCATGATCCCAAATATTTTAAGGCTACAGAAGCCTTAATCAAAAAGAAAGATGAAGATATCGCTTCCCTAAGGAAACAACTAAAGCTGCCACCTTCAAGGCATCCACACACTATTGAGGTCATAAAGCAAAAATTTGAAGAAGAGCTGATGGATTTGCTCTTAAAACTTAATGAATATTTGGATGAGGCTAGAAGACGAGGCAGAAAAAAGCATTGAAAGGACAAGCGAGGGGAGAGTCGACCTCTTAGCCTCCCGATGTGATACCGGTAGTCTCCACAATGATCCCTTCTACACTTGGGATAGCTCTAGCACCAAAAATTCCGGCGGCCACGGCGGAAGTGGTCACGGGTACAACAACGAAAAGTCCAAACGAGAACTAGCACGGGGTAACCACTTTGCTAATTTGAGCACGAAGAGGAACTAATAAAATCAATGGAGGAATTGAAGCTCCAAGTTACGAGAACTCTAAAAAGTAAAGGAACAATTTACTACCTTGGAACAAGTATGATCTCTCAAAGATAAATGTTGCGAGAAAGATAAGAGAGATCGAAAAGGGTTAGAAAATTTGGTGAAAACATTAGAAAAAAATATCTCACATTTGAGAAACCTTTGAAAAGAATTCAAGAAATTCTTTGGGCCAACATCACTCAATCAATAAATTATGTTTGGCCATCAATCCAAAATAATTTATGAACAAATTTATTTAGTTCGCTTGGCTCTAGAAGAAGTTCAAGAGGCGAGGCGAGAATTAGGAAATACTGAAGAAGCGAGCTCATACGGTTTTTAAATACCAAGGAAAAATATCAGCTTGAAGAGTTGGGCATTCAAGATAGAACAGGGACAATTTTGGAAGTAAAAAAGGTTTTTACTAAAAGAACTTAGATGCAAAGCTTAGAAAGAAGGTGCCATGATATGCAGGAAGAAATCAATGCTTTTACGAAAAGATTTGATATTTTGTAGAGTAAAGGGTTGCCAATTCCTTTAGTTATTCATGATAAACTAATGAGTCATCAAAACTATGTTGAGAAATTGAATCAATATGTTGACAACTAGGCAGGTGCATCAACAAGTTCATCAGTAGCAAAAGCATTGCCTATAGGAAGAGTTCTTTATGATAGTCTAGAAAACTTGTTCTATGTTGAATATGAGGTAAAGCACTTATTTCCAATTCAACCTACCTTTTCGGATACACGAGCGATGAGACCCTGAGAAAGCTTCAAAGAACCAGAATACCAGAAGCACAATGATGGGAAGATATGTTGGACATTTTGTAAAAATATCCTTCGATGAATTTGGTTATTTACTATAGTAAGTAATGGTAAAAGGGATAAACAGAGATCAAACAGGTCAAAGTGTATTAGTACAGATAAAGAGTATCAGTTAAAAACAGGGCAACCAACATAGAGTTACCAAAGAAGATAGTAGCAAGCCAAATCATAGGGCCTGCCTCTAGCACACTCACAAAAATAGGAACAACACAACATTTGTTTATCTTTTCTCCTATCTACGAGACTATTTGTCTCTATTTTCTTGTAACTTATTCATGAGTCATCCTAAAATATATCTTACTTTGTTAGGAGATATTTTTTGTAAATGTTTTTGTATAAATACTCCCTCAACTGGAGTATTGAGGGTGGATTCTTAGACTTTGTTTTTAATGCGATTATTTTGGAATAAAGTGTTGTTGAATAATTTTGTATGGATAGTTGAATAAAGAATTGATGCAAAGGACTTTTCACAGGATTCTTGAGTCAGACATTGGATCAATAAGTCTTCTATACCTTATGTTTTAGAATTTTTTTGTTTATTATACCATCTATGTTTCATATCTGAATGATAAACGAAAAGGAATAATTCAGAAAGTGCTTGAGTGCAATATTTTTTCAATCCTTGTTATTCTTAATGTTTTCCTCTGAACTAGTATGAATAGTGAATACTTAATTGCTCACATTTCTTAGTTTATTCATTCTTATTATTTGGTAAAGAATTATTAATTTCCCTTTATTAATAATCATTCAAAGTTCCCTCTTTCGAATATGTTGAAGGATTCTTAATTGCCCTTAACCCATTTTGAGTCCATTCAATTTATTTTAAGTCTTTATTTGTTGCCTATCTGATTACCTTGCCCTGTGAAACCCTCCCTTGTTAAGAAACCAAATCCAGTTAAGCCATCTTCTTTGAATCCATTAGCCCAATGGCCTAAACTACTCAGTCCTACCCCTTTGCTATTGAATTCCACCACCCAAACATAATCAAAATCCCTAAAATTTCATAACTAGCCTAATATCTTTCAAAACAAAGCTAAAAATTAAAGAGAGAGCCCTCTTTGGGTACAGATTGGCTAGATTCTGTACCTAAAAGTTGGTTTGTGGTTACCTCGGACCCCTTTCCTCTTCCCAACAACTTCAGGGAAAATCTGGGTGATAACATAGTGGCGACTCTGCTGGGGATTCAAATAATTTTCTTGTTACTATTGTTTACTTTGTAAACTACAGACGGAGCCTGAAGTTAGCCAGGTAGCCTTTGAACTGCTCTTGCTTTGCAATTGCATAAGTAAATTAATGTTGCTTCAGTCTATCTCCGATCTAGTTTATGAACTAAAAATTCGGTTTCAAACACTTGATCAGTTCTTCTAGTCAAATAAATCTTTAAGAAAATATAAATCTAATATCTAAAACATCTTAAAGAAATTTTTGAAGTTGTATTATTAATTCCATTTAGACACATCACCTAGAAACACGGCTTCGGAAAGGACTCATTACACCGGGGCTAATCCTAATCCAAATCCACCACCTGTGTTTGAAAATCCTAATGTGATCCCCCGGAATTCTTAGGAGACGGGAGAGCGAGAGTTACGCTGTCTTGGCCTCTCTATAGATCGATATCATGTCTGTGAAGTGGATTTACCTTGAGGACGAACAGCACACTTGAGCAATTTGAAACCTCTTTATTTGTAAATTTTTATGAATCTGAGCTGGCCCACTTGGTTGAAGATCCAGAATTTATTGAAGATTTACAACTTGAATTTGTTACTTCACATCTTCAAAAACATTTGCAGAACTCCGTCCTGATACGAGGCTTACCTACGAAGGAACACTAAATCTTTCGACGATCACTACGGCCTCTCGAGTTCATCGACATTCCCTCGAACATCTCAACCTTAAACCACCCCTTCTACCCCTCCATCCACCACTCCTAGATCAACCTCGGCTATTGTTTTATCACTACCTACGCGATGGAAAACAAATATGCTCCCTTGAGTATTACGGTAAATTCGGGGGCTATGCCCCGATAATACCAAGTAAAATCACTCAATTTGATGGTTCGATACCTACCTTTACTTTCTTGACATACTAAAAAAATATTGATTATTTTGGAATATATCAAATAGATGTAGATGTAAGAATGAGAATATTTGTTCACATTCTAAGTTTGGAGAATTTTGAACCTGGTTTAGAGCCCTTCACAACGAAGCAGTATCGATGACCTAGAAGCTCTTTATAGAACATTTTTAAGCAGATGGGAAAAGAAGAAAGATCCTCTCCAAATATTATTAGGATATGAAAACACGAAGAAAGGAACGAGAAGAAAACTGTGCAAGATTATTGCACTACTAGGGTTCAATAATGTTTCTGATACTGTCCCTCAAAACCTTAGACCTCCTCGAGGATTTAGCACTAATCAAATTTTGATGGATTTGATTACAGTGTGGCATACCGGCTTATGGAAAGAGATCTCCTCGGACTTTAGAAGATATGCAAAGTATAGGCATCGGTGTTGAAGCCAACTTTGATATCCAATCGAACTAAAGCCCCGAGTAGAAAAGGAGGATACCATTAAAGAAAGAACCTTGACCTTTGAACATAAATTGGATGCTATTATTAAAGGAATGGATAGGTTAGGAGATAGAGTAGAAACGATTGAAAGGAAATATCCTTGGGATGGTCAATCGAGCAATGCGGGAGAAATCAAATTTGAAAGATCCAAAACCAAAACAACGGAAAGACTTCTCATGACCAAAACATTAGGCCCCATTCCGGGAAAATTATGTTGAAGCCTCAAATTCTGATGAACCAATAGAAGATACTCAAATGAGCTTAATGGGACTCAATAATGAACAACAAGTTTTCTTGACCCAAAAGAGGATCAAGAAGCTCACATTCTCAAACAATTCCAAACTCGATCGGGAGAATCACTTGACTTCGAGGACGAGATATGATACGGCCATTTATGAAGTCCACAAGCATTATAATTTGAGGAGCAGAAGAATTGATGTCCCTAAAACCAATAAGTAAAGAAATCTACAAAACATCCCCTCGAAGGTAAAACCAATACTACCCCTTTATTACATATTTTGTCTAGATCATATCCTAATCACCTTTAACCTAATTATTGAAGATGTATCAATAATCAACCTAATAACAGAGACAACTCTCCAATACTCTTCCTCCCAAAGGAAATGTAGAGGAACCTCCGAGAAGTTGATTTCGAAACAACCTCGGCTCATAACCCCACTCTGAGAAGGAGAAAAATATAGAAAATACGGAAGATAAAGAGAATCCACATCTCTAAAATACAAAGAACTCAAAGCTGAGAAAAACCTTTTTTTAATCTAGAGACTAAAGTAGGCAAATTAAAAATAGTTGTTCCATTGTACGAGATTAGCTAAACATGATGTTCACCGAATTCAAATCAATAGATCACTCGAAATGGCTTGGAAGTGAAGACTCGAGTAAACGTTTTTGATGACCAGCCTAAATTACTCTTTGGCCCTAAAGTAAATGGAAAACTAGTAAATGGAGGAACTCCTCCATTCTATGTAATTTTAAACATACATGATAAAATACTTCATAATGCCATGTTTGATTCCGGGGCATCTCACGACCTAATGCCCAAATGCGTAATGGAGAAATTAGACCTAGATATCACTAGGCCATACAAAGACCTATTTTATTTTGATTCAATTCAGGTGAGATATTTAGGATTAATCAAAGACTTGTGTGTGTTTCGGTGGTTCTACTGCCAAAAACAATCTTGATGGACATAGTAGTAGCGAGATATTCCTCCGAAGTATGGCATGTTATTGTCCGGATCTTGGGGTGCAAAGCTTCAAGGATCTCTTCAATTGGACATGTGATACATTACTATTTCGAGTGTTCGGCCACCCTAAGTAACCATACGAGAGAAACTTTAATGAAATATGTAGTTAGTAGTCGGGAGGAACCCGAAAATTTCCCCATCGCTCGGTACACTACGTGTAAGTTCATTTATTCTTTATAATGTTGAAATTGATCCTCCCCCTTTGAATTAGAATTTCTAGCATCATAGCAAAAGAAATTACAAATAAAAAAATCTAGTGTTCAAATCCAGGAAATCTGCGAGAACAATGAAACATCGGAAATACCCAAGAGAAACTAGAAGAAAGTAAAAAACTAGATCTCCTTGTTAAAGTTCTGAGATTCTGATACCAATTATGAACATGAAGTTCTTTGGAACTTATAATATGATGGTTCGGTTAACAAATTAGGAGTAGGAGCAGGATTTTTGGTGCACAACCTTGAAAATGATCATGCTGAAGGCCATGCCTACGGATTAAACTTTAAATGCACCAATAATGGCGAATATGAAGCTCTTTTGCTAGGTCTTAAACGGCCAAAATATTAGGGGCAATTAGAGTATTTGTCATAGAAGATTCTGATTTAATAATTCAACAGATCAAAGGGAAGTATCTAATAAACAATCCCGGATTGTGATACTATAGAGGAACAATTATAGAGATACTCAATACTTTTACGAAACTCATCTTGCTAAAATCCCAATAAAACACAACACCATAGTCGACGATGTTTTCTAGCACACTGCAAATTACCATTTAAACCTAATCATCGAGTTCACGGCGTGGTAGACACGGACCAGCCATACTGACAATTTAAAGAAGCTGGCAAGTGTTTGAAAGTGATGAGCGGATTAACAATTTCACGACTTTAGATAAAGAATTTTCTAACGGTAACATAGATGTACATACAATTATTGAATTTGATCAAACAAATGAGCTGAAACGAGACATTTCAGAAGAAAGTGTAATTCAAATGCTTCATCCAAATTTCACCAACAAAGAAATGCGGGACCTTAAACAAATGGATGTTGATGAGATTATGGAAGAAGAATATGAAGTCATTAATTTAAAAGACAATTTTTTGCACTGGATTAACTCCTACGGAAGATCTCTTTGATTCTAATGATATTCCAAAGAAATCTAAGATGGAACCATTAAAAGAAGATATTGAGGAATATAACTTGGGGATTGAATAAAATCCAAAAATGATAAAAAGTTATCTAAATCTTTGCCCCCTAACCAAAAACTAAAATATGTTGAATTAGTGAGAGAATTCCAGAATATCTTTGCCTGGAGCTAAGAAGACTTGAAATCATATGACACCTCTATAATTCAACATATGATACCTCTGAAAGAAAATCAGAAACCATTCAAAGAAAAACTTAGAAGAATGAACCCTTTACTGCTGCTCTTAATTGAAAAAGAAATCAAATGTATGTATGAAGCAGGGATAATTGTTCCCATTAGGTTTTCAGAGTGGGTGTCTAATTTAGTACCTACTAGGAAGAAAACTGGAGAAATCAGATTATGTGTTGATTTAAGAAATGTAAATAAGGTTTCTTTGAAGGATAATTACCCTTTACCCAAGATGCATCACATTTTACAAAGGGTAGTAGGTGCTTCTAGGATTTCACTTCTAGATGGGTTCTCCGGCTATAACTAGATTCTGGTTCATCCTGATGACCAGGAAAAAACGGCTTTCACAACACCTTGGGGCACATTCAAGTATGTTAAAATGGCATTTGGACTTAAAAATTCAGAATCAACCTTCCAAAGAGCAATGGAAATAGCATTTTCAAAAGAAATTCATGATTTTCTTGGTATATATCTCGATGACTTAGCTGCTTTTTCTAAATCAAATCAGCAGCATTTGGACCATCTCAGACAAGTATTCCTAAAAGGCAGAAAATATGGTATCTCTTTGAATCTAAAGAAGTCCTTGTTTGGTCTAGATGAAGGTAAAATATTGGGCCATATCATCTCCAAAGATGGTATTAGAATTGGTCCTGTTCGAATAGAAGCTATACTGCAGATACCTCACCCTAGAAATGTCAAAGAACTTGAAGCTTTCATAGGAAAAATATTTTTTTTTAGAATATTCATATCTAATTTTGCTGAACTAATTAGATTGCTTAATAATATGTTAAAAAAGGATTCAAGTATTAAATGGACTATAGAAGCCAAACAAGCATTTGAAGAAATTAAAATGGCTTTGACCAGAACACCGGTCCTTACAAGTCCACAATTTGATAGAGACTTCATAATATTTTCATTTGCATCGGAACATACTATAGAAGTTGTCTTATTACAAAAGGATGATCAAACATGTGAGAAAGCCATAGCCTTTTTTAGTAAATCACTAAGGGATGCACCATTAAAGTACAAAATCATGGAAAAAAAATCTTTTGCACTTGTAAAAGCCATTAAAGACTTTAGAGTCTACATATTGTACTCCCATGTGATAGCCTATGTACCAAATGTTGTTGTCAAAGACATCTTAACCCGGGATGGAATTGAGGGCAAAAGAGGTAAATGGATTGCTACCATATTAGAGTATGATATTGAAATAAAACCTACAAAGCTTATAAAAGGACAGGGATTGGCCAAGCTCATGATAGAAACAATTTTTCAAGCCCTGGACATTAATGAACTGGATAACAAACAGGAGATGGCGACTCCAAAAATCAGCCAGGCCTTCTTAGATTCACCTTGGTATGCTGATATAATTTATGTACTATTAAACCTGCAAGATCCTACAAGGTTATCCAGAACAAAGAAAAGGTTTTTAAAGATGAAATATTCAAATTTTTTTATTTTAGATAATGTTATTTTTTGGAAAAATCATGAATTTATTCTATTGAATTGATTATTAAAAGAAGAAGCTAACAAGGCTCTCCAGGAATTTCATGCAGGAGACTATGGGGACACCTTTACTGGAAATCAACTGCAGACAAGATCCTAAGGGCTGGATTTTATTGGCCAAACTTGTTCACTGATGTAAATAAATTTGTCACTGCTTGCCATAAATGTCAAAATTTTGAAGGCAAGAGAAAACTATTACCTTTAACCCGGAGACCAATTTCCACTGAAAAACCCTTCCAACAATGGGGCCTGGACTTCATTGGAGAATTCCATCCATCCTCCCTCTTCTAGCCAGCACAAATGGATCCTCACTACCACAGACTATTTCACTAAATGGATAGAAGCCATTCCTTCCAGAGAAGACAATGACACAGTGATCATAGGATTCTTAGAAACCAACATATTATCTAGATTTGGCTATCTTGATAAAATCATAAATGACAATGTTTTTGCCTTCAAATCCAAGAAGATGATAAGTTTCTGTAACAAATACCATATCACCTTAGGCCATTCCATAGCCTATTACCCTCAAGGTAATGGACTAGATGAGTCCTCCAACAAGAGCCTCATTAATATTATTAAAAAACTATTGAAGGAAAACAAGAAAAATTGGCACAAGAAACCTACAAATGCAGTATGGGCAGACAGACTCACCACCAAAAAATCTATTGGGACTAGTCCTTATGAGTTAGTCTATGGCATGGAGGTTGTGTTTCCTTCATCTTTAGGATTTCCTGTAATGAAATTACTTCAAGAAGTTCAGGTTGAGCCTAATGATATTTAAATGAGGATAAACCGGACCATCAATCTTCATCAGACCAGAGAGGAAGTATATCAAAGATCCCAAGTGTTACAGGAGAAGCTTAAGAATATATTTGATAAAAGAACCAAGGCAGAAGATTTCTACCTTTTAAACAAAGTGTTAAGATGGGATTCCAGAAGAGAGGATAAGGGAAAACATGGGAAGTTTGACTTCCTATGGAAAGGACCTTATATTATCTATGCCTTACAAGGAAACAATACATATTATTTGAAAAAATTGGATGGTACAGAAACTGAAGAAGGGCCAGTTAATGGTCGAATGTTGAAACATTACTTTGATCCTACTTATTAATGTATCCTGATTTTTAGCATGTACATACTATGTCCTTTGTGATGTCACCGTTTTGATTGGATAGTAACTTGCTGGAGTTGAAGCCCGAAGAGGAGGCCCTAAGCTTCAGAAGTGTCACTGTCATACATACAATAAAGCAACAAGCAGAAGAAGATTCTGTAGTTCAGCCAAAATCATTCTGAGGCCAACTGACCTGCTTTTCTTGACTTTTCACCAGGCAAAGCCATCCCCAAGTGGAGCCAGTGTTATGCTCCTATACCAATAGGTGTCATATATCATGATTGACTTGATGGGCTATGTAATATGTTCATACCTTTCCTTGTTGCAAAGGTTTTCAATATTGTCAAAAAATAAAAAAATGTAAAGAGGGTATACCCTAAAAGAAAAATAAAAGGGTGAAAAGAATAAAATGGCCAAAAAGTGAAAGAAAATGAACCCCACCAAAAGAAAGGCCAAGGAAAGTGTGCAAGTCTAAATGCCACTACTTTTTGCTCTTATGTAATAAACAAATTGTGTGTAACTTGTAACTTATGCCACAATTGGTGAATAGTCGAACAGCTCAAGCTTGGCTAGTTCATGTTTGAATTTTATGTTTTATAGATAGAGGATAAAATCTAACCCAACTGTTTAATCTTGACAGATACGTAGATAGGTAGAGTAAATAAAAGGAGCTCAACAACTTAATCTGAGCTCTTGTATGTAATAAGGTTAGACTCAGATATATTTCTACATGTAAAAGAAAAGAAAGTGTGATAAGGGTTTGCCAGTCTAAGTGCACCCTAATAAAGAAGAAAAAATGTTAGGTTAAAGTAGGTAGGGTAGGTAGATGATTTTGAAGAATTACATGTGATGGATAATGACTCTAAATTTTTTATATTTAATTTCATCACAAATGCAAGGCAGACATTATAGTGGAAGAATTTCAAGCAAAACAAGGTCAAATGATTAACTCCCCTTCTCATAATTCCCTTAAAATTTCACTAATTTCCCCTAAGTACTAAGGCATTTGAAAATTAGAGGAGCTTAGAGCATTTCTCTGACTTCTAGAGGGACTAGAGCCTTGGCCCAATAATTTAAAATCCTAAGTAATTAAAACCATCCATAAGTCATTCATTTACTTCCATAAGTCTTTTCCTAAGTAAAATCCTATTTTACTTAGGAAAATTACACAATATCCGATAAAAACCCTTCTTAATTTAAGCCTAAGTTAAATACACAATCCTAATGCTTTTATACTTAGTGCTTTTTCATTCGTTCTGACATATTAACTTTTAACTTATATTATTTATTTCCCATATAACATCTACCCATTCCCGTATTACTATAATTATACAAAATCCCCAAATTTTACATATCCCGCCCCTTGGTTAAAATATAACCATAATACAACACTAATTGGGATTAATTAGTTAATATGTAACTAATTAAGAGCCCCGACCTCCCATCACCTCGCCTCCCCGATAGCCGTCTGATCAAGCCCCCCACATCCAATGGGTATCGTGCATATCGCATGGCCCTCCACGAACGAACGTTAATGTGCGATTATGGAGCGGTTTTGTGAACAGTGCCCCGCCACGCATCACAAAACCTATGGAATCGCTGGCTCTCGGCGAAATACCGCCCGTCCCCAAAAGTGGTGCGATATCATACCGCTTACCGCCTTCTGCATATGACAAAACAACATTTCCTGCACATGTCATCCACCCGAATAACAAAAACCCCTGCCAACCTAGACTTTGTTAATAAAACAAACAAACGTCATTTTCATCATTCTATAATGCGACCAATGTTCCCATGCAAAGAAATTCAAAGTCAACTATCGAAAATTTCCAACTGCCACGTTGCTAAGAAATTTGCAATTGAACCAGTCTAGAACCTGTCAGCTATTTCTTGTACCTATTTTCACACTATTCATAGGTATTTATCCAATTTCTGCTGAAACCCTGCAAGTCTTGGTTTTACACTCTAATTCAATAGAAAAAGATTAAAATATAGTATAATTCGGTCTTTGTTTCACCACATGAGTTCCCAGACCTGTAAATTTTCCCATTTTCCACTGAAAACCCAAATCCTTTTCTGAATCCAGAAGAACCAGAAATGTAAACCCTTGTGGCTTTGACTATTGCATCCCTGAATGCTCCCCACAAAGATTTAGACTATCTGCCTCTAGCAGATAGGGACTTCCAGATAAAGACCTCACCTTTAGCGAAAATCCCTGGAGAATCTTTTGCCAAAGCAGAGATAATTGCCTGAATGGCTCTGATATTTTTGGACTATGGGAATCCAATCTTCCTATGTATTTTCTACCCTCAGTTCATGTCTTTCTTGAAATAATTTATCACTGTCATGCCAATTATGACCCTAATCAACGAGCAGTTATGTCCCCAAGTCAAACCATTCTTTTTCCACTAACTTCTCAATCCATCAATGAAATGTTACAATTTCATCCTGGTCAAGCCCTGACTCCCCTTTCCATGGGAGATTTACTTGAAAAATTTACAAAATTATCCCAAGAAGAACTGAATCGCCTTTGTCAAACTTTCATGCTACAAAAACATCATCCCAAAGGCCCCCCTCCTTATGGACATACCTTTTTCACAGATATGGGCAGACTTATAGTGGATATGTTATCTTTAATAATGGGATTAAACACTAGTGAGTACGTTGATGAGATAAACCTAGTGTTGTTGTCAATTTTTACTCTTGGACAACCCCCTGCTGTCAAATATGACTTTGCTTCTTACATTGCTAACAAGATTCATGACCAATTCATGAGATTGGAAAATGAGAGATTTTTCAAATACTCCACTTTTATATACCATCTTATGCTCTATTATCAGTCAGAAAATTTCCCCTTCCCTGTCATGAAACTAGACACCAGAGGAAATCCAAGGTCTGTAATCTTCTGGTCTGCAGTCTTCCATAGTTCCATTGAGTCCCCTTACTCATAAAATGAATTATTTGACCTATTTGTTCAGCCAACAACCACCTTATTAACAAGAGTTTCCCCTCCTAGGATTAATAGTGATATGAAGAAAATCCTCCAACTCTCCAAGCAATACAGGATAGGTGATTGGTACCTATACAAGAACCATATAGAAATTAGGATATATGGGTGTGAGCTCTGCCCTTTTAAGCTACCAAATTATGTTCCAATGAGGCTCTTTGCCTTGGAATATTTTAGGCAAATGATAAATTCAGACTTGGTCCATTTTTATAATGCCAAGAAGAAAGCTCAGCTTAGAATCAAGATTCAGTTAGGCCGTTTTGTCTGTAACAGTAGAGATGCATGGAAAGAAGAAGAAAGAATTCTGGAAGATTATCTTACGTTGCAAAAGAGCTTTTGGTGAGTACCATATGACCCTAACAACTGTATATGTGATAGAATAATGAAGAACAGATTGTCACCATACGTTCACCATATGATTCCAGAGATTGAACAATTTGCAAACATGGATGAATGGATGGAAGGGACCTTAGTAGAAAAGGATGGTGAACAGGTCAATGTTCAGAATGTTATGAGAGATCTTGAGAAAATACTTGACCTGGATTCTTTTGGGCAGGTACAAAGATCGGGGATTTGTCCCTCCTCTTCTGGAACCTCTAAGCAACATTCACAAGAAACCAACACACCAGCCACAACAACATCCAAAGGTAACGAAAAAGAAACCAGTACACAGGCCACAGCGCAATCCACAATGTTTGAGTAGCCCGAAACTTCCAAGGAGTAGGCCCAAATGCAGACCTCTCCCACTCAGGTCAATATGGTAGAACCTCCAATCTTGCAAACTCCCCTAAATGAGGAAAAAAGTAAAAATAGAGACAGTGAAATAGCTAACCCTGCCAGCAGAGCTTCATAACAGCCTGGTACCAAAAGGCAAAGATTAAATCCCCTCTCAGAAGAAGAAATTTTTGAAGAGACCACTGATAGTCAAAGGAGAGGAGTAGATAGCCAGCAAAAATTCCCAGTCAGTGGGACATCTACCAGCCCACAGATAAAGGAGCTAGAAAGACAACAAAATGCAGAGGTATCATCCTTCAAACCACCAGTGAAGGACACTTGCGATATCAAGAAGACATTTATAGACATAAAAGCCAGAAATGATCCATTGAGACATCAAGTTTATAATCAATATTTGAAGATGGCCCCAACAAATCAACAGAGATTGATGTCAGCCTATGACATCAATGAAGGTAAAATGGTAATGAGTCATTTCAAGCCTAAAGTGCAGTAGCCTCAAATAGCAGTAGACTACCTTAAAACCAATTTTGAGTCATGGTAAAGGATATTCATCCTTTGGATCAGTTTGAATTGCATGAACAAACTGGAGAAACGATTTATTCAACCTTGACTTGTAGGGCAATGATGGCCCAAAGGTTACAGAATTCCTTTGATAATACAACTGCCCGACTACAACTAGAAAAAGCTTCCTCCCAGGCCAAATATAACAAAATAAAGTCTTTAGAAGAAATAATTATTGGATTGGGTCATGATACCAAATATGTTAAGGCTACAGAAGCCTTAATAAAAAAGAAAGATGAAGATATTGATGCCCTAAGGAAACAAATAAAGCTACCACCTTCAAGGCATCCACAGACTACTGAGGTCATAAAGAAAATTTTTGAAGAAGAGATGGTGGATTTGCTCTTAAAACTTAATGAACGACTAGATGAGACTGAGCAAGAACTTGAAAAAGCATTAAAGGACAAGCAGGGAGAGTTGACCTCTTAGCCTCCCGATGTGGTACCAGTAGTCTCAACAACAGTCCCTTCTACACTTGGGACAGCACTAGCACCAAACATTCCAGCAGCCATAGCAGAAGTGGTCACAGGTACAACAACAACAAAGCAGTCAGCAGAACTAGCACAGGGTAACACTGCTAATTTGAGCACAAAGGAACTAACAAAATAAATGGAGGAATTGAAGCTCCAAGTTATAGAACTCCAAAAAGTAAAGGAACAATTTACTACCTTGGAACAAAAGTATGATCTCTCAAAGATAAATGTTGCAGAAAATATAAGAGAGATCAAAGGGTTAGAAATTTTGGTGAAAACATTAGAAAAAGATATCACATTTGAGAAACCTTTGAAAGAAGTCAATAGAATTCTTTGGGCCAACATCACTCAATCAATAAATGATGTTTGGCCATCTATCAAAATAATTTATGAACAAATTGATTTAGTTAAACTGGCTCTAGAAGAAGTTCAAGAGGGAAGGGAAGAATTAGGAAATATGCCTGAACAAGCTAGCGAGCTCATACAGTTTTTAAATACCAAGGACAAATATCATCTTGAAGATCTGGGCATTCAAGATAGAACAGGGACAATTTTGGAAGTAAAAAAGGTTTTTACTAAAAGAACTTTGATGCAAAACTTAGAAATAAGTTGCCATGATATGCAGGAAGAAATCAATGCTTTTATGAAAAGATTTGATATTTTGTAGAGTAAAGGGTTTCCAAGTCCTTTAGTTATTCATGATAAACTAATGAGTCATCAAAAATATGTTGAGAAATTGAATCAATATGCAGACAACCAGGCAGGTCCATCAACAAGTTCATCAGCAGCAAAAGCGTTCCCTACAGGTGGAGTTCTTTATGACAGTTTAGAAAACTTGTTATAGGTTGAACATGAGGTAAAGCACTTATTTCCAATTGAGCCTAACTTTTTCAGATACACAGAAACTGATGAGACCCTAAGAAATCTTCAAAGAACCAAAATACCAGAAGCACAATGGTGGGAAGATATGTTGGACATTTTGTAAAAATATCCTTGGATGAATTTGGTTATTTACTACAGTAAGTAATGGTAAAAAGGATAAAAAAAGATCAAACATGTCAAAGTGTATTAGTACAGATAAAGAGTATCAGTAAAAATAGGGCAGCCAGCACAGAGTTACCAAAGAAGACAACAGCAAGCCAAATCATAGGGCCTGCCTCCAGCATACTCACAAAAATAGGAACAACACAACATATTTTTACCTTTTCTCCTATCTACGAGACTATTTGTCTCTATTTTCTTGTAACTTATTCATGAGTCATCCTAAAATATATCTTACTCTGTTAGGAGATATTATTTTGTAAATTTTTTTGTATAAATACTCCCTCAATTGGAGTATTGAGGGTGGATTCTTAGACTTTGCTGTAATACTGATTATTTTGGAATAAAGTGTTGTTCAACAAATTTTGTATGGCTAGCTGGATAAAGAATTGATGCAAAGGAATTTTCACAGGATTCTTGAGTCAGACATCGGATCAATAAGTCTTCTATACCTTATGTTTTAGAGTTTTTTTCTTTATTATACTATTTATGTTTCATATCTGAATGATAAACGAAAAGGAATAATTTAGAAAGTACTTGAGTGCAATCTGTTTTCAATCGTTGTTATTCTTAATGTTTTCCTTTGAACTAGTATGAACAGTGAATTCTGAATTGCTCATGTTTCCTAGTTTATTCATTCTGATTATTTGGTAAAGAATTCTTAATTTCCCTTTATTAATAATCATTCAAAGTTCCCTCTTTTGAATAGGTTGAAGTATTCTTAATTTCCCTTCACCCATTTTGTGTCCATTCCATTTATTTTAATTATTTATTTGTTCCCTATTTGATTGCCTTTCCCTGTGAAACCCTCCCTTGTTAAGAAATCAAATCCAGCTAAGCCATCTTCTTTGACTCCATTAGCCCAATGGCCTAAACTACTCAGTCCTACCCCTTTTCTATTGAATTCCACCACCCAAACATAATCAAAATCCCTAAAATTTCATAACTTGCCTAATATCTTTCAAAAAAAAGCTAAAACTTAAAGAGAGAGCCCTCTTTGGGTACAAATTGGCTAGATTCTGTACCTAAATCTGGTTTGTGGTTACCTAAGACCCCTTTCCTCTTCCCAACAACTTCAAAAAAAATCTGAGTTATAACACAATGTATTCTTCATCCTATGTAAGGAAGATATGTTCTCCATCTTCTGTGAAGAAATGATTCTCTTCTACAATATCATCTTCCTCTTCAACCCCTTGAGAATAATTATACTACAAAGGAGTGTGGATCTGCTTTGGCGTAGTTGCTCTGGAGATCTTTGTTTCCTCTGTTTAATCCTAAACTGAGGCTATTGTTGCTGACCTCAAAAATTATGATTATGAACTAAAGTTTATGATTTCCTTTCAGTGATAGAAATTCTATCCACCATTATTTATACAATACTGATCAAGGTATACAATTTGGCATCAGAGGATGTGGATGGTTCCTCCTTAATTGTCACCTTTCTTTCACCTTTGGTCTTTTATTTTTTATCATCAAATTTTCTTCGACCCTAACTGCATTTTTATCCATCTCCTCAAGTGTTACAGGGCTTCTTCATCAGAGCTGGTATGCCATATCAGGAAGAAAAGAATCCATATATTGAAATATATCCAAACCTGGAGGAGGCTTCATATCATTGGGGATTGATTTGTATACCCGGTTAACGCGAGCAGTAAAATCCTGAACATACTCATTAGGATTTATTTTTAAGTTTTTGTATTTGGAAAGAGCCTGAAGTGGATTTTTTTTCACTTCCCATCTAGCTAAAAAATCACTATTTAATTGCTCTGGATTTGCTATGGAATGGGAAGTTAAAGAACGAAACCATGTTTCTACATCCCCGAAGAAGCTTTGGCCAATGATCCTCATTTTTTCATCATTGACATAAATCTCTTCTAAATCAATGAAATAAGTGAATTTCACTAGGTATTTTCTGGCACTAATCTCTGAGGTTTCATCAAAGAGAGGAAGCCTTTGACCATAGCCTTGTGGTAAGGTTGTAAGTTGACTAGGTAAAACTAGAGGAGAAAATATTGCCATGAACCCTCTTGAATGCGATGCAGGAATAACAATGTGAGGGGTAGACTCAGAAGGATTATTGGTAGGGAATGATGTAGAAGGGATGGAAGAGGAGGAAACAATTGATTGATATGGTGTTGGAAAGAAAAAATATTCTTGTTGATATTGGATGATGTATTTATCAGATGTATATTGGAGTTGGTTGGCTAATTTTTCAAGTCTATCAAATTGACTCCAGACTTTCCTATTGAAATCTGACTCAGATTTGGAATCCACAGATGATGTACTATCTTCAAGATTTAGATAATCAAATAATATTTTAGATAATGATGTAAATTCAAAAAACCTTAAGGGATCAAACACTATTTCAGACAAGGAAGTTTCTGAATTTTATCTAAACGTAGATAATTCAACTTTTAGATCGAAGGGAATATCTTCAAGTGATAATATTTCTGTAGGTAATGATGTAGAACTTAATAATGAAGATGGAATCGACTGAATCTATGAGTGCTGAGATATTTGCATTCTGATGAGTTTCTCTGGATCTTCAACAAGATAAGTTGGATGTGGATTATTATTGTGTCTTGTGTATATTTTTAGAGCCAATGTATTCTTGCTTTCTACACCTCGATTCTCTACAATTTGAATCAGCCTTCATGAGCACTAGCACCTATCACCCATAAGCCTAGGATTCTATGAAAAGTAATAATACACTTAGGGAATATTTGTCTCTTCATTCCCTAGCAAAAATGCCATAAAGTTAGCACTCCACCGGTTCTACGAAGGTTGAAAGGAGACTAACAAAGGTAACCACAGGCCACTTTGACCTAGTTGCTAGCCCTACCAGGATGAGAGGGCTCTCTGTATGAGATCACAGTCAAGGATTGACTATAATACGAAGGATATTAGAGTAGATATGATAGGCTTAGGTAGGTTTGAAGTGTTTCATGGTTTTATGTTGGATCAGGGATGAAACCAACTAGCTAGGTCTAGGTATCAATGGGTTTACAGCTACAGAGATATAGAGGAGCAAGGTAGTAGTTGATATATGGTGGAGCATGTGAAAAGGTAAATGTATTTAATGAGCATGTTCAATCGTGATTTCATTAAACTAGAAGCATGAAACACAAAATGAAATTTCCATATATACAAAGCTAAATTAATAGAATTCTGCCTACAAACAGTAAGGAAAGCCACTAAAGATACACAATATGAAAGAGGAGATATATATCATTCATTAAAGACTATAATATAGAACATCCATGATCATAATCTCACTGCACATGAATTCCTAGATAATAGCTACAACTACATCCTTTGATTTCTGAAAATTAAAGTCAAAGTACAAGTTACAAGCTTACAATCCTTTGATGTCCAACTAGTCAAATGACTCTACAATTGATAGAAATAGTCCAAAAAAAACTCTTCCCTATCTCAAGGGTTTATTCCATGAGTTGTGGATCTGATTACATGATATTCTCAACAGGACACCCTACTTTCTAGTGGAGGTCAACCAATTCATGTCATCATAGGAAACTAGATACATTTGACAAAAATTACATTAATAAGAATGTAGCTACCCTATTTCACTATTTTCCATCTGAATTACACCTCATGACATCAGAAAATCATCATCATTCATCAATTACATATGTAAAATGTCAAACTAGGTCAAAGTCCTTATGAAAAATGCATGTTGGAGAAAGTGCAACATGCTTGGAGAAAGCATAGTGAGCTGGGGAAAAAGGCAATTTGAAGGCCTTCTAGGTGTAGAAATGTTGATGCAAACGTTTCTATGGAAATATATGGATTTATTCTACATGATAGGCTCTTCAATCACTCAAAAATATGGTTTCTATCCCTCCAAAACATCATTCTACCAAGAGTACTTAGAAAGCACAACATGGCCTCCAAAAATAGGGCATAAATGTCATTTTTTGCATGTTTTTGGACATTTTGACCCTCCAAAAGTGGCTGACATGGATCCACCACTGAGTAGGATTTATGTACTCATCAAAAGGAATCCACCAATGTCAATTTTTCATCTAATTGACCCCCCACCCAACAAAATCATAGCATGGCCCATGCTGCGCTTTTGCCAGTATGATTGGTTTTCAAAATTGCCAAATTTGACCAAAATTTCACAAAAACCAAAATTTTCTCTAACAGTATTCAAAATTGGTCCAAATATGCCTATAAAGGTATGTTATGCTACTAAGGAAGCATCAAAAAATAACTCCGAGTTACCCTTCTACTTTTTACAATTTAGGTATTCCTTCAGTTTTGTTGTCAATTGTTTGACTTTCACTTTGTAAATCTGATTCTTGTCATAGTAGTGGTCAGGCATCTGTTTTTCTAACCTATTGTCTCTTTTGGAATTTTCAATGAGCTTATCCAAGTGAATATTGACATTCTCAAGCCAAAACACCATGTTTTCAATGATTTCAGTGGTTATCCTTTCTTTAAATGTCAACTCTTCATCTAGTGGATTTTTCTCTCTTTCTTTCTAAAGTACTCTTTGGAGACCCACGGTCCTTGGAATTTTCCTTGTCACCTACTCTTCATGTTTCTCTAAATATTCCCTATCAGCCATGGCTTTTCCTTTCACATCTTTCATACTAGCTTGAAATTTATTCTTCTATAAAGACAATTGCTTTGCCTTCAATTGATTGTTCTCTTGTTCTAGGAAGGAAATTATGAAATTATCCCTTGCCAAATTTTCTTTTAGTTATTTAATCTGAGGATGTTTTTCCTTGATGATCTATTGTAGGTTTTAATGCTCTTCACTAACCTCCAAGTCTACTATGTCAATGTCATGATGGAGCAGCTCCTAATCATGGTTGTGATGGTAATCCCTGCTTTGTTGATGTAGGCTTGGCCCTTCCTCAATTTTGAGGAGAAAACACAAGCCTTGTACCTCTATGGTATGTCTAAGTGACCTCAATATTCATCCTCATTGATGTTGTGCTAAATGAGCCAACCTCCACATGTCTAGATCATGTTAATGGTGAAATATGGCTAGTAGGCTTGCTACTACAAGACAAAAAGACATATGATTGCATGAAGGTTTCCCAAGTGATTCTCTTCCGTTAGAGTTGGTGTAAAGAAATATTTTTCATAAGAGCATGGTGACAGAGGTTTCTTTCAAAAATACTCTACTTATGCTAAACTTTTTCTGCTATCTCTTCCAAATGTCTGTAGAGGTTAGGGAAAATTGAGTGGCTTTACCCCTATGAAATGCATGAGAAGTCTCACATGATACTGATATAGTCTAGAAAATCGTCCCTCACAAGTGAAGTACTTCATGATTATCTTCATTAGTGGTGTATTCTTCTCAAAGAGGTGCCCAACATGAAAAATATTCTTCATGTGTTGTTAATAATGTCTTTTGAGATAGGTTTGGTAATTTTGAATGTCTAGGTCTTGTTTTTTAAACCATTTTTCATGATGATTGGGTATCCCTGTGGCCTTAGATACTACATCAGTTGATATAGTGAATGTTACCCTTGCAATAATTACCTTTTCCTTTTTGAATTGAGTGGAAAACAATTTGGTTAATGTGGCATGGTATTTGACTTTTTCAACTTGTTCATATAAAGGAATACACCCTACCCTTTGAAAAAAATGATTGGATAATGGTGAGGACATAATTTCATGAGTGGTTAAGGGCTCTTGCCTTATAACTTGGCCTCCATTATTGTAAGACTTCTTCTCCTCCATTTGACTGTTTGCAAGGGGAAAAACCCTACTGGGACAAAAGAGGGGAAGGGAGTGAAGGGATGTGATGATGTGGTTAGGGATCTGATATGGGAGTAGGAAATTTTAGGGAGGTGGATAGGGGTTTTAGGGAAGTATAGGAAGTGAAATGGAGTGAAATGGGTATGAGAATTGAGCTAGGAAAGTTTTACACGGTCCTAGCTAAGAAAACTGTCAAAATTTGTAGTATTAGGCTAGGGTTTAGGGTTTGGGACTTAGGAATTGAGAATGAGGGAGTGTGAAAACTATGGAAGTTGGTATTTGGTATGAGGGAGGATAGAAAACTATGGTAAGATGTATTTACCTTGAAAAATTTGAAAATATGGGCCAACCACTAAAACAACATAGGGGAAAATGGAGGGTTTACATTATAAATAAATAAAATTGAGATGCAATTAGGGTTACTTGAGGTGTAACTTACTTGTTCACTAATTATTCACACCTTGATATCATTCTGAAACATTCAAAATTTTATTTTATGCCTCTAGGAGAGAAAACACAGCAAGTGGAAGAAAGGGCAGCATGGAGCCCAGAAAGTCTAGTGTGACTACTTTGGCATCAAATTTTGGAAATTTTTTACTTGAATTTTCTAATGAAGTACTTAGTGATGAATGAGAACTCTTAATAAATGAGGTGGCTGAGAAAATGAGCTTGAATTTTCCTTTTATAGCTTCTGGTGGTCAATTGTTTCCATAGTAGTGGGATGGCCCACTATATGTCTTTTCACTTTTCTTTGAAAATTTGTAGTTTTGAAACTTTCTTATGCAAAATTAGGAACATGAAACTTATTAAATATTATGAAATATAAATTATATGTTGAAATCAAACTTTATTTAACAAATTTACCTATTACCACTCCTCCATTGTCAAATTTATACATAGATTGACAAATTTCGGATGACTGAAACCCTAATGACCTAATGGAGACACTGAAATGAATGAAATCATGATGATGTTGAATTGAGTGATGATGATCATATTTCAATGATGGTACAAACAATTGAGTGATGACAAGGACCAGCATGTAAAAATTTTGAACGGACTAGAAATAGCCCTAGAGACACTATCTAGTGACCAAATTTTTATTTGAAGACCTGATGAAATGAAAAAAAATTGACTTTAAGAACCTAACAAGACATTGTAATAGCCCATTTGATCACTGGTGACAAGCTCAATAGACTGACACTAATAGACACTATGGAAGGCATGAATGCCAGTGATTTTCCTTGGGATTATATGCACTATCATGTGTATTTCCTTCCAAGGCACACCCATGATTAGTATATTGTGGAGTCAAAAGACCTCTTCCATAGTGAAGTCAATTGATTCACTAACCCCTTACTTTGAACCCATGCATTTGAACAACATACACTTTGTGGCCATTACATTTACATCCAATATTTTTGGTAAGGGGGCACCCATATTTGAGAGTTTGGGAGAAGCAATTATCCACAACCCTCCTTGTGCATATGGTAGTATCGACTCTAGTACCATTATTCTTCCCAACTTACAAGAACTTCTAGAGTCTCATATAACTTCATATCACTCTAGGGATGATCCACTTAATAATTAATTCATCTTACATCAACGACCCAGTCCCTTAGACATTATTGTTGACCAAACTCGACATTTTCTAGGTGAGCAATAGTTCACTATATCCAAAGCCACTCTTTTGAATAGTGACACCATGTATGTGAACCTAGAAATTTACTCCATTTTCTTCATATATGCAGTGCCAAATGAGATTGGAAATCCACCATTTCCTTTCTCTAACTGTATCTATCCATTCTTCCCACAGAAGATAAGCATAACATAAACAAATGGCAAACCACATCATAAAAATGTGTTTATAATCCACCATTATAAATACATTTGGCATGTCCATAGCATGCTTGGAGGCACATATACCCCTATATATTATCACCATCCTCTTGAGGATTTAGTCCCTATGAGACTAAATTCCTGTATCTATTATTTCAGCACTTGGAACACCATGGCACTTCATGAACTCCTCTAGCTAGGCACATCATTCCCACCCTTGCATACCAGATCACTCTGCTCCATCACATATCCTTGGGGGTAAGTATCTTATGCTAGTGGGCATGATAGATCCCCTAGCCACCTCGTCACTTGATTAACAAAAGTATCAGCCTAGACCCAGACGATCTGGGTATGGTCAATTTTCCTTCCATTCCTTGGATAGTTTGTCCTCCCAGCCTCTCTAGTGAGCCATATATCATAGATTCATGATACCATATCTTCAAATATTTTACTTTATGTCATACCAGACTTACCACTTGGTCCCCATTTTTACTTGGTGGGCGAGAATGATTCTATACCTTATCTAGTACTTCATTCCTATATTCTTTTGTTACCTTGATTCTTCACCAGGAACCATTCTTCAAAGAAGCATTAAGGCTATCGTTAGACAACTAAGGCCACTGTCCTGAAAGTCACAGATCTTGATTCCAATGGTTGGTATGTATGCTATTATTGCCACATGATTTAGGCCCTTCTCCTACCATCCAAATTTACCACAACTCACTTACAAAATGAATTAAACTAGAGGGAAATCACCCTATTAAAGGAAAAAACCTAAATTTTCTATCGCCAATTATGACCAAACCGTAGCCTAGTTTGATGAACCATCAACACTGTTGGAAAGCTCACACTAGGAACTATAATGGGCATCATTTTGTTTTTGGTAGTTAGACACTTCACCAGGAATCCATTTTTCCAAGAAGGGTCACTTTGTCACCTCCTAAAATTTGATTTCTTCACCTTTGTTGCTTGTACTTGGGGCACGACTTTGGCTTCACACTTGTCAACATATGTGTCGATTTTCATCATGAGTAACCATATTTTTCTCATGTCCCTGTGGTCCCCACCAAGCCTATTTTGTGTGGTAGCATCATCGAGTCACCCTTGTTCAGAGCATCCGACTTGAGTCACCATCACAGTCATGGAGTTTGTCTCGAGTTAATTTTCCTCCTGTTATAGTATTTAATCCATTTTTTCCTTTTCCCTGTCTCATGTCACTCATTTTTTCATCCAGTCATATTGCCCCCATCCCCTCTAGAGTCAAGTCAGTCTTTATGAAGTCATCCATGATTTTTATGCTCTAACAAGGGAAGTCATCCATCGGCTACTCAATATCTCCTATCTTACCATCGTTTCTAGTGGTAGTCCATCATTCACTTTAATATGATACCTCGTGTCTTAGTTGTGGATTCCTCATTGCCTCACCTATGGAAGACCTCCTTCTGTCGACATCAACACATTCGTTCTAGAAGACTAGTGTAGAGGGTGATGTACCTTGGTTCCAATTTCCATTCTTGTTCGGTTCATCGGATCATGCAAAGGGACTCATCATTTCCCTTTGACTTGATTGCTTCTCATCCACTCAGATTCAACTAATTATTGCATGATTGAGATTCAAATACTTGATTATTCGGTGATTTAGTAGATTGTATCAGCGATTCCCGGGTGTGTGTGAGATGTCTCAGACCTCATTAAGGGGTGAACATTCTGGTAGCCCCCCACATGTCGAGATGACCTCAGATTATGATACAATCTCAGATGTAGCTCTGCAAATTTCACTTCAAGAAAAAATCACATTGGTGAGGGTCATGCTTGTGACGGACCTTTAAGGTCCGTCACCAATGTCACATATGGTGACGGTCATTAAAAAAGCGTCACTGTAAGTGTATATAGTGATGGTCCTTTATGGTCCGTCACCAAAGACATTTTCAATGACACTTTTGGTGACGGTCGTTAAAGGCCCATCACTAATTCTCTCTTTGGTGACACTTCTAGTGACGAACTTTTAATGACCCTCACCGATGCTCTTTTTGTTATTTTTGGTGACGGTCAAAAAATGTCCGTCATCATTGATCACTAAAAACCATCATTGTAAGTGTATATAGTGATGGTCCTTTATGGTCCGTCACTAAAGACATTTCACTTTTGGTGAGGGTCGTTAAAGGCCCATCACTAATTCTCTCTTTGGTGACACTTCTAGTGACGAAATTTTAATGACCCTCACCAATGCTATTTTTATTACTTTTGGTGACGAGAAAAAAAATGTCCATCATCATTGATCATTCCAATGAGTTTTTGATGACACTATGTGCCTGTTAATATATTTTTTGTCAAAAGATAACGATTTAATACCATTATTGTTGAGCATTTTTTATAATATGTCCAAGGCCATAATGGTTAGGGTCAGTCAATTTTTTAAGACGTAATAAGCATGTATCATTTCCCTCAAGTAATGACTAGTCGAATAGAGATTTCCTATGAGTCAACACATGATTCATATCTATTTAGTTTATTATCTAGAAAATTACATTTAGATAAAGTTCCACTATTGTGTGTAGGAAATATATTATTTAATACATAATCGGGCTCTGAAAATTCTATTAATGAGAAAGACCTAACAATCCTCAACAATCTGGGCACACCTTAAATTACTGCTTTGGCACACACTAACATTTGTTATTACCCCACATGTCTTGGAACATCTTTGTACCTAGAAAATATTTTGATGACATTGACACCCAAGCACATGGTGGCATGCGCTAACACAACATGGAACTCTCGTAGCATGTGTTGGCATGTTGCATATAGTCCCTAGCGTGCCCTAGAACACCTTGGTTGAATGCATTGACATACATTAGCACTTGGCACACAATGCCACTTGGAATGTATTGGGACCTATTATTAGTGTGCCTAGCATGCCCCTTTTCAAAAAGATAAAGTCATGACTTATTAACCCTCTTATTGGTTCTTCCTTTTGTTGCCTTGACACATATTGATATACCCTGGCACCTTGCGCCACATCCTTAGCACCCAGCATGTATTGGCATATCTTGGCTCTATTAATTGGCACATGATATAATTAGCACACTTTGGGAATTCTTAACATGCCTTGATATTCCCTAGCATGCCTTACCAATGCTTAGCATACCTTGTCACTCCCTCCTTGGAATTACAACTAACACCGATCATTAACACTAGTCTCTGGCAGTACACGTTCCTCATATTCATTAACTTCCATGAATTTTTACCTAGTGCTCCCTTAATGTTTTTTCCTAATACTCCTTAACACTCATCAACATGCATTATCACTCTCTGGCACACCTTAGAACTCTTCAACATTCCCTTCCACTTCATAACATGCATAACACTAGTCCCTGACACATATTGGCGCTTGGCACGTGTTGGCGCTTGGAAAGTCTTAGCATGTGTGGAATACGTTGAGATGCCTTGGTATGATTTAGCATGGTTTAATATTAAATTTATTTGTGATGATCAATTGTTGGAAAGTAGATGAGAAGCAACAAAGGAATACTTGGCACTTAGAATGCACTAAGACTTTGCACTTGGAACCTATTGCCACCTAGTGTTAGTGTGCCTAGCATGCCTCTCTTGGAAAAGGTAAATTGATGACTTATTAACCCTCTTATTTGTTCATTTCCTTGTAGTTTAACTTTTTTCTCCCTTTTGTTCTCTTGAAAGTCCTTGACACGCATTGACACACCCTTGCACATCTTGGCATGCCTTATCACTTGGCACATCTTAGCATGTTTGACATGTATTCCCACTATTTGGCACATCAAGGGGGTGAAGAGAGATGTAGTCCTAAAGTAGGTCAAGTACGAGGGCCGAGTAAGGGTTGCTAAAGGGAGGTCATGATCATCCTCCAAGAGCAAGATCATCATGTGAGGGTTCAAAATAATGTTGCATACCTTAATGGTCAGTTTGCGCTAGGAAGTAGGATGGCATATTGTTGGTTCTCTTCTAGCAGATCAAGCTTAAGAGAGGTTTCTCATGAGAATATGGGCATGTGATTTCAATGGTTTCTTTGTGTGAAGGCCACATCAAATTCTGAAAATTTGAAATTAGAAACAAGAAACAGTGAGATTGGAAACCATATAGGACAAAAAAAAATGCACCCACACTGGTGAGAAATTTTGATGCACCAAGAGTGGGGAATGTGGGGCGTCTTATTTATTTTTCCCTTAAATAAATTGTAATTTCATCTCATAACAACTTGTGTCAGTTAATTAAGTCATGATGACAGAGTTAACTCAAGAAATTCGATTTGAGGGTCTAATATGAGGCATCTAGAGGGATTCTAATATTTTTGGGGTCCAGTTGAAGTTGATGCATTAGTGGGGTGCAAGTGTAATTAACTCAATTAAATGAGTTAAAATCAGTTTAACTAGTTCTAACTAAGTGATGAGCTAGTGAGAGGTCTAGTGAATTAAATTAGATTTAATTCACAATGAGTGATCAATCAGATAACTGATAATTCACTATTAATATTTTCATGCATGCCAGTTTCGAGGAATACCCAGTTGAGACAGAGGTTAAAGGGAACATAACTATCAGTTTTATTCAGAGAAAGTTTCCCATGTGCAATTATAAACTCATTGGGATGCCATGATGGATTGCGCAATCAAGGAAGACTGATTTTCCTGATTAATAAGGAGTTAATTCCCTAGGAATTGCATTAGCAAGGCAGGCTAAAGTAAGGATGAGAATTGGGTAAGTACTAGACCGAGTTTGCCTAGATCAATGGGAGACAATTGACAGAGTGCTGGAGAATCTCATGAGAGATTAAGCATTGTATTGTTTCATGATTTCTTCACTTAATACATAATAGAGATAGAGGGGTTTTGATTAGTTGCTTTCCCCAAATACATCATGTTTTTGTGCGATTGATAATTTATTTCTCTTACTTATATATGATTGTGCGATCGTGTTTTGTTTTTGTAAATTGTAGGAAGGATTCAATATCTTGTTTTAGTAGATTACAAGATCAGATTAAATCTCATTGGTTAGATGTTCTACATGGTATCAGAGCAGGAATTTTTTGGGCGGCGATTTTGTAGAGAATATTTGAATATTTTGGTGTAAAAAAAAAAAAATAGAATATTTGGATTCCTTGCGAAAATCTACCCAAATGGAAAAAAAAATCGTTCAAATCGGAGCTCGGATGAGGGAGATATCATCGATTTAAAATCAACTCTTTTTTAGAAACTTTTTGTAACTTCGGGACAATTATACTGTGCACGAGTCAAGAACCTATATGCACTTGAGGTACCGTATGCATGCAAAGCTTTGAGGAGAAAGGCAGAAGTTAGAGACTTGGTGGTTTAGAGGGAGCATAAATTACCTCTCAACATGCATCCTCATGAGAAGCAGTCTCAGAAGGTTATGGCGAAGCTGCCACAATTGGAGAAGTAGAGAGGAGACTGAGTGGAAGTGTCCACTCAAGAAGAGACCTCCATGAGGGGGAAATTTCGAGCCAGATAGGGAGAGGGAGCAGCCATACCTCGAGGAGTAAGGTGGGGTTATGTGTAGACATAATCCCAAGATAATAAATTTGGGCAAGATCCATTGAGATGGTGTGTCTCATGGATCGAACCTGGCTACGAGGAGCCCGCAGTACAACAGTAGTAGGAAGGATCAGTTAGATAGTGTTAGTGTCCCATAATTTGGCAGATTGGAAATCCAAATGACAGGGTAACATCAGACCAACTTTGGAGTCCTAGGACCTAGCCTTCCTAGACTCAGAGAGGGCTCTCTCTATTATGTGCAAGGATGTGTGCTTGTTTGCTTAGTTTTTTTTTAGATGTTAGGCTAGTTATGAAGTATGTTTTTGGTTTGTTTTGGTTTTTGAGGGAAAATTGACTGAAAGGATAAATAGATACGGAGATGTCAAAACAATTGGGCTCTGGGGTCAAATGAGGTCAAGATATTCTTAATGATGGATAAGGTATGACTGCAGGGCTGATTTGGTCGAGATGAATAGATTCTTTGGGCGAAAATGAAATGGGATGAACAATAAGTTTGTGAATAACGAATAGGTTTTAAACATGAATAGTTAATTAGAAAGAATTCATAAGTTAGGGCTAACCATGGTCCCTTATGAACGAAACAATAACTAATCAATGCATAAAATAAACATTCAGGTGATGCATAGAAGTATAAGACCCTCTAACTTTGGGAAATCACCTTCAGACTCTGGGAAAACAAACAAGACAGACAAACAACTCAATATATGAAGAGGGAACTCCTACACATCATATTTTGAGCTATTGGGAACATTGAAAGCAAGAATGCAAAGTTTTAGGCAAAGGGCAAGATCGAAACAAGACCTCCTTGGTTCAACTAAGACAATCAACCATTCAAAGAGATATTTCAGAGACGGAGCTTTGACTAGCCATGAGTAAGAAGGGAATACTGTGAATCATACTTAGCATGCATAACAACCATTAATTTTCAATAAATAAACAAGTTCTTAGTGATCAAAGAGCAGTTAAGAATTCTTTGATATGACTAAGGAAGAAAACATAGAAGCTGTAAATGAATCAGGAAACTTGAGGTGCCTCCATGGGCATGTCTCAAACTTATCTTTACTGAAATAAAACAAGCAAGAAGCATGGAAACATATGTGAAACAGAGGAATGATAAACAAAATAAGAACACTATACCATTCACCAAGCCATGGAATCCTACATACAATCCTTCTCCACCGTCCAAGTCAAGAAAGAGATCATCAACATCACAAGACAAGTGTTTCTTCAAAGCTCATAGTGCTATTGTATTTCTCTCTAACATCAAGTTTTTCTTTCTATTACAATGAATCCTCTTGGAATATATAGGCCAAAGAGGAGGAAAACCAACCAAGGCAACTAGCTAGCCATTGGCTCAAAAACAAATATCTTATCTTGTCCTCGAGGGTTTGCAAAGCCCAAGGCACAAAATATCCAATAAAATATTTCAAAATACTAAAAAAGGGAATAAATTTGACTTTTTATGACTAAAAATGTCCCAAAATAGCTTAACGCACATTTGGAGAGGCCACTTCAGAAAACTGCCTTTTTTGGTCAAAATGCCACAAAGGCGCATCAGCGGAAAATTGCCTGTCTTTCGGAAGACTTTTGAAGGCCTTGCCAATGTCAAAATGAGGCCCATGATAGCTCGTTGGAAAGCCTTGGATGTCTAATTTCTGGAATAACCTTAATTTTGCAGAAACTGATGCCTGGAAGTCTGTCAAATACAGAACTGAGAAAAAAAACCCAAAAAATAGGCCTTGCTGATATGTGGGCAGAGTGTCGAAAAAGTGAGTGTTCTTTGCCTCTTTGGGGGACCAAAAAATCTGAAATTGATCTAAAAATTTCTGAGTAGATGCCCCTGAATTTAATGAATCCAATGGTACTACTCTCAATAGTTGAGGATGCTCCAAACAAAAGTGGCGGCGCACATGGTTTTATGCAATTAGGCCCAAAAATGTCAAAAAAAGAGAACATGTCGAAATTTGCTCAATTTTGGTGTGCAAGTCCCTAAAGAATTTTTAGAAACATGTTTAGAAGCTCAGGCCAAAATTCCAAGCCTAGAGGTGTCTTTTTCCTCTTTTTCCGCCGAGCTCCCTCTTTGGGCGATTTTGAGTTTTTCTTGTGCATCCTTCAGTTTCCTTTGGGCAAATTGATTTGGCTTTTTGTAGTGCTCGTTGCTTCTAATACTCTTCACTGACTTACGAAG
The DNA here is from genome assembly GCA_034641835.2 of Pinus albicaulis. Lineage (NCBI taxonomy): Eukaryota > Viridiplantae > Streptophyta > Pinopsida > Pinales > Pinaceae > Pinus > Pinus albicaulis. The sequence continues at coordinate 88,818 of JAXQQM020059367.1, forward strand.
ACAAACTTATGAAATGATCATTGGAAAAAATATTCAACCAAGACACCTTTTACTCCTTGCAAATCAATGTGTTTCTTTGATGCTAGCAAACAAGTATTTGTGAAATGAGAACAAAATTATCACTTTTTATCACTGTGTTTGAACAAAGGGTTTTAAACAAGATATGTTTGTGTTTTTTGTTCAAAATGAGTTTCCTTTTGTTTTGGCATGAAAACCCTTCCCCTTTAAACACTATCCCTTTGTTATCATTGTTTTTAAAAGGTAAACAAGACTTTTTTCAAACTGATACAACCTCCTCCCCAATCACTGTGTTGATCTTTGATTTAGCAAACAAGGTGTGCTCTTTTGAAAACACTGTTAGGACACCTTTTAAACTGATTTGAAAACCTCTACAAAAAAACTCTGTGTTTCCTTCTATCAACTGTGTGTAGTCTTAGCTATCTCATAGCACAAAAAGAACTTTCAAATTTGCGCATTAACCCTCTTCCCTTTCACTGTTTCTTTGTGGTTTATTTGAGAAAAAAGGGACTCATTTAAAACACTATTTTAAATAATCTTTCAAACTAATTGAAAACCTTCTAATCAAACTGATGTTTTTCTTTTAGAGACTATGCATATCCCTAGCCATTTATAGAAAGAAAATCTCTTTCAAAGTGACACAATAACCATTCTTTCTTTCAATATTTTATGTCCTCTGTAATCATAGTAGAAGACTTCCTTCATCCTCTTTATAAAAGTCTCTTGATGCACTTGGGGGTGTCTTTTTTCTAAAAACTTGACTTTGGCATCTTTTGAAAAACTATGTTGCTGGTGGCTCGGGCGCTGGGGCGTTCAAAAATAAGCCTGTAGGGATGAACCAGGAGAGGTGAAAATGATATGCAGAGTTTGATACATGGAGTGTGAGATATTGGTGTGAAGAAAATTTCTTTTCAGATGTATGAGATGATGGATTTAGCAGTGGCCCAAGCGGGCAAGACCATGTTCAACAGTGGCCCGGGCGCTGGGCCATTCAGAGGTGGCCCGGGCCATTTAGGAATGGGCAGTGCAGAGGCTAAGAAGGGCACTTTCAATGACTGAAAATGAGAAATGATGAGGGAAATATTAGAGGGAAGGTGGTAGAGAACTCTTCCAATTCTTGAGCAGTCAATGAATGGAAAAAATTTTACGGGCGCCTCGTTCAGGAGTAAGACTGGGCATTCAGAAGCAACACTGGGCATTGAGCCGTTCAGTTATAGAATCAGCTAAGAGAATAGAGGAGACTAATTCATGAGGTTAAAATGTTGTATAATTGTTCACACAAGAAAACTATATAATTGTTAGAGTAAATCTCTGTAGGTACCATTAGTTGGTGATCATCGATAATCATTTCATTTCATCAAATACCCCGATGAATGGACCTTACAAGCTATTTGTGTAGACAAACCCCACAGAAGCTGTGTGATGGAAAAATATTCACACTATATTGAAGAAAACACCTACCAAATAAAGATGACATGTCAAATGGGGCAAGAAACAATAGAGAGATAGAAATCGAAAAAGTTAAAATGCAAGGGAAACATGAAAGCAAATAGGTAGCATGGTAGAAAGCACAACAAAGAAAATTATAAAAATGGAAAACCCTACAAATTAGCACCCATCCAAACATCACCACAATTTTTTCTTCAACTCTAAATCTCCAAATTCATCAAATTATATCCTGTATTCAAACCTGATCCTCTCTATTAGACATTATGAAGATAAGGCTAAGAACTTACTACAGAACCATCACCTACATGTAGTCATGATCTTACTATGTGACTGGACAACCTACTTTCATGAAGACACGGAAAGGTAAACACTCTCAGCCAAGATTTTCCATACAACCCAGGTTGAGCAACCACATATACATCACCAGTTTTTTCTCTTCAGATTTGTAACTTAGAGGAGCTTTGTCTGACCACCTTCGGGTTGCTCCCAGATTCACCCACGCAATCCCTCTCAACATCATCCTCTTTCTGTAGTACCTAATTAGTAATTTAATTAACCATTAAATTTTCTTGATCATGCAGGCATTTCAAATATATTGCCAATAAGCATAAAGCTTTAATGTTAAACAATCAGGTCAAAATACTTTAGACTATGATGTAAAAAATACAAGTAAACCTCACCAACACTCAAAGGACAAACAAAGTCAAACCTCTACAAAGTATAAATAGATATCTAATAAACTTCATTCCACCATAAAAATGTGCTTAACTAAAGAAAATTCTAATTACTGTGCTTTCAAGAAAAAGCTTTCAAGGGCAGTGATGTTATAAACATACCCCTACACCTCATGAACAATCAATGTGTATAAATAGACCATCATAAGGCTCATTTTAAACATCATTATTATCATTTTATAAATCATTTTTATTAAATCGACAAGAAGAAAGCAACAATTGCATTCAGTTCCACTGAAGAAAAGTATATGGCAGTTTCATATACTTATTATGAAGCTATCTAGATTTGCAACTTGATTGTAGAGTCAACCAATTAGTTGTTGAAGCCCAATATTGTCTCTTGTGAAAATCAATGTTACATCAAGCTCTATGAAAATCCAATGTTTCATGACCATTTCAAACACATTGATATTCAGTACAATTTCCTAATATTACAAGTTCATTAGGGAGTTAGTAGTGTTGGACCACATTCTAAAAAAGTTGCATATGGTTAATAGTTTGACAAAGCTCCTAACAAAGGGGAAGTTTGACAAGTTGGGGAAGAATCTTGGGTTATTGCATTTTTTTTTTTTCGAGAGAGTGTTAGATTACCTAGTTGGTCTGATTTGGTCTCACCTCAGCCTTGAGTAGTTGAGCAGCACCAGGGTTGCAGAGCTAGATTGTGGTACACCAGTCAGAAAGATTCTTAAATACAGCTAGAATCTTATAACGACACCTTCAAGGATAGACGAATTAGTTGTTGGGTCACACCCACCAAGTATGGTACACTAGTTGAAGAGATTAACACCATCATCTCAAGTGCATTCATGAGTGCACATTGATGGAATGCGGCACCTTCAGGAGAGGAGTTATATCTACTATGATAATGCACTACTCGAAAAGAAAAGCCTTGCATACAAGGAAAAGTTATGAGGGAGTTGTTCATTCTCAAGGGAGATGCACCACTAACGCTATCATTAGCCTGTTTTCTAACATCACCTTCTCTTAACTTATAAATGAAAAGGATGGGCACAATAGTTATTCATTTGTAGAAATAGATAATAAGACTGAGTACTGTTAGCTTGTAGGTTGTAGTAGGAGCTTTTGTGAGATGACAACTTGCTGTGACATTCTTCTATTTGAGTAGTAAATACTTCTATTCATTTGTTGTTGGAGCCTGCTTCTTTTATCCTGAATTCTCAAATTGCAGATTTGTGTAGAGTGGGCCTAATATATTTATTGTTTTAATACATTGTACTTCTTCTCTCTCCCTTTCTCTCCTACCTCGCTCTCTCTTCCCCTCTCTCTCTCTCTCGACCCTCCAATTCTCTCACTATATCCCTCCCTCTATCCTTCTTTATGTCCCCCTTCCATCTTTGTGTCACTATCTCCCTTTCTTACCCTTCTCTACCTCTCTCACTCCTCTCCCTCTCTCTCTCTCTCTCCATTCCTTCTCTCCCCTCTCCTTTAGTTTATCTCCATCTCTCCCTTGTGACTCCCCTTGTCTCGCCACCTCTATCAATTTATGTCTTTATTATTCCTTCTCATATATATCTAGAGTTAATATATATCATGACATAGTGGGACCTACGATTCGGTTAATTACACCTTGTTGGAAAGGTTAAAATGGTTAATCTTTGATAAAAAAAATGTAGATCAAATATTTCATCAAAAAGAGGGAACCATACCCTATCTTCCAGCCTATGCCTATCAGTCGCTTGGCCTATTCTTTCTCTCACATGAATGTAGTCTTGCTTGACTAGTACAGAAGAAGGTTTCACATTATCAACTATTTGTTTGGGACAAATTTTAGTTGTTTCAACACTACTACATTCTTCAAGCTTATCCTTTAAACCATCTTAGTCTTTTGTACTCTCTTCAACTTTGTAGTGCTTTCCATTCCTCTCAGTCACATATGTTTCCTTAGTCTGTTAAGGGACAAGGTCGACAACATTAAGATGTTTTTGCAATAAACAAGGGTATTTCTAGGACACAGTCAGGTGGAGCAAGAGAATAAGAGTCAAATTTCTCATGAATGTGGGACACTTGAACTTAAGATTTTCTGGAGTAGTCATGAGGTGCAGTCTGTTTATTAAGACTTCATCAGATGGCCATTCTCTGGACTTAAATTATGTGACAACACTGTGGATGAGTTTAAAACTGGAGATTGAACATACATTTGGTTTGATTGCAATAGAAATTTTCATCAATAAATGTAAAGCAATAGCTAACAAATAGTATAAATTAATAAACAAAGAAGACATGGCAACAAGCAACAATACTTACAAAATTGTTACATTGAGACGCAAAGAATAAGCAACTATTGTGCACAAACAGAGACCAATGAAACTATCATCTTAACCCCTAACCCATTAAACACTAATTCCAAACCCATAACCCATTTAACCCCCTAAACCTCTAAACCCCTAACCCATTTAACCCTAAACCATAAACCTCTAAACCCTTAACCCATAACCCCTAACCCATTTAACCCCCTAAACCCCTAGTAAACCCCTAACCCATTTAACCCCTTAAACTCTAAACCTAAAAACCCTTAACCCCTAACCCCTTAAACCCTAAACCTTTAAACCCTTAACCCTAACCCCTTAAACCCTAATTTAGTTAAAGAAGTTCCCAAAATCTATGGGTCCATATGAGCTAGGTTGTGTCTCTTATGGAGGTAAGAGTTGTTATTTTTGCTATGGGTGGATAGGGTTTGTTCTAAGACAATTCGAATAGAAGTATAATTCCGTAGTTAAGGAGGTTTCCTAACATGTTCAATCCATAAGGTATGCCCTTAAGACCGTGACAAATATGTGTAGAAGAAGAGGGGTCGGGACCCTTGGAGAGAAGTTTATCTCTGCAATATATACCACAAATTTGGAAGATGGTTTGCAAAAGTATGTGCGAAGATAGAAAATATAAAGGAAGGTGGAACCTAAGTAGAAGATTGGGTAAAATAATTGTGGCATATTATGAGGAATGGATGGACATGAAGAGGAGTTGATTTTGGTGGATTGTCTAGAGAGTTTTGGACAGATATCTGAAGCAAGATATAAACAATTAGTCAATCAACTTTTAGTGGATGTTTTGTGACCCTAGTTCAAGAATATAAAAAGTGTTAGAAGGATGATAAGAGTAGTAGTTCATATTTGTTCATAGATTGCACAACAAATAAATTGGTACACAAAAATAGTGATTTTGAGAGGAGTCAAATCACTATTAGGTGGAAATTTTGAAGATCCCTAGATGAGGGCAGTGTTGTGGGCACTAGATCAGTAAAATAATTGACCATGGTTGGGAAAATTAATGGTAGTCCAAGTACAGTTGAAGGGTTGTTAGGTGACTATCAAAGAAGAGCCCCAAGTCTTGTGCTTGTGAAGGAAAACAAGAATGGTAGAAGGGTAGGTGTATTGGACCTAACGACGTGAAAAATTTGAGGGACTAAGGAGTTGGAAATGAATAGATCACTCATAAAGACAAGGTCTGTCTAACCCTAATGCACAAGGAGTGAACCCTCGATATAAATATTTAGTTTGTTAAACAAACTCAATTGTGTCAATGTAGAATACTATACATAAGAGAAAATAAAATGATATTATCCACATCAGTGCTTGAAATAACCTCAAATTAGCCATGGGTAGTGAGCCAAAGGGTGAATGTGGGGCACTATTAAAGTTACATCATGTTTAAATTCCTTTTACATTGTGAGGGTGTTCTCCAATAGGGTTGAAGCATCATCACAAGGAAGCATGGAACAGTTTTGTTGGGGAGCGATTAAAGTTGTAACACAATTCAAGTGATTTACGCCTCAAATGTAAATGACATCATTATATGTTTTTTTCAGGTTGCCAGAGAGGTTATTTATAGATAATACATTCAATGTACTTGGACTTCATCTTTTTAGGGCCTCGACTGTAACATGGATTTGTATCAGGAACACTTCATGCAATTGAAAGGGGGTATTTTTGTTTAACCACATACACTCAAGAGTATTAGATGTTGCCCTTCACATCTCCCTTGTTGCGTTCAAAGTGGGTTTACATTCACGTCAAGTTGAAACGAATCATAATGACCTTCCTTTTCTTAATAACATCTACTAGCATTTCCATTTGTAGATGCCCCCATTTATTATGGGATTCAAGGGATGTTCTATTGTCTTTATCAACATTTGGAAAAGTCATTATCTACATTCTTTAAATACATGTCTAGAAATTTTTATGAGGGAGGTACTTGGATTTAGATCTTTATATAAGGCCTTATGTGCCCTTCCCCTTTAGAACTCTTCCAAGGGGGTCACCTCCTTTTATATTGCCCTGCCTACCTAGGGCCAAATTGACAAACCAAGATTTAAACTTCTTCAACTACCAAATTAGTGAGGAATTGTACCTCTTCTTGACCTAGACCTCAACGAGACATCTTTCTTCAGATATACTTTAAGGTTTTCCCACCATATATCACAAGTTGGATGTCATAGGATATGTTACCCTATTTTCTATATGGGCTTTTAGAGGATATTTTAAAATTTGATTGTCATCTCAACCCCTACGATTCTTGTCACATTGATCATTTTTCATCTAAGGTATATGGATCTATATGTAATTCATGAATGTATCATTGGTTTGATGACATCTTGCCTTAGCCATCTAGGACACTATGTGTAGGAAAAAGTTCCTTTAGCTACAAAATTTAGTTGGATATGTATGATCCATGTGTATATTATATTATGTCCAATGTGTACTATTTTTATTGTGTTCACTTAAACACTATGTTCTAACTATTGATTAATTGACTATAAGTTTTAATCTGAGTTATTCCATGGTGTTTTATAATTTTTCTCAGAGAATTGTGTCATCTTGATGGTTTGGATATATTCTTGGTGATTTGAGTAGGTGCTATACATTGATCTTATTGTAGCCCTTAATTCCTTTAATCAAAATTTATCCCATGTCTCTCTTAACAACACATGTGAAGGCCTTCTAATTGGGTATTTTTAAGCTCTGAATGAACTTTCTCAAAAATAAGAAACTAACTATACCTAATTTTTTTTTTCCCAAGGAAAAATCGTAATCTTCCATTAATAGTGAAAAATTACATGTAGTAAATGTTGTTCAGCATATGTGAAATTCCTTCATGAATTATGAGTCTATGGTTCTTCCTATACATGTCTATATCCATATCAGAAAATCATCACATAGGATGATGCTGTATCAAGCTGTCAAAAATGAACATCACGCAGGATGTATGTATCATAAACAAGAAATATATAATTTCACCTCACAGGATGTTGTTCATAAGTAAAAACTAGATTTCTATATCGTCATATATAACATGGAAAAAATCAGTGGTCTTCCACCCGAGGGTAGATTTGATCTATGTAAGGCCTGTGGAAGTATTGATACTATGAGTTTCCCCTCTATTCATCGATTATCCACTGTCCTCCTGGAATGTGTGTGGCTTCCTTGGATAATCTGTCGGCACTGTGATTATGCTCTCTGTAGATATGACGAACAATGATGTTATTAAACTAATATTTGAGGTGAATAACTTCATCCAAAATATTTAAGAGTGTGTGTGCATGACATATAGATTTCAGATTGATCCAGTTAATGATAATATTTGAATCCCCGTGTATCTGTAAATCTCTGCAATCATGATTTAGTGCAAAATGCATAAGATGTTTGATGGTTATGAGCTCAGCGAAATTGTTCGTTCCCATGCCTAAGCCCATCTTAACTTTTTAATGATGATGAGCTGATAAATATAGAATGGACCCCCCACCCCCCCCCCCCCCACATCCATGCTGCTGTGTAGCACCATCGAAAAAGGCCCATGGTATGGATTGGTCTATGGGGTCTGGGGCAGCTGGTCTACGAATGCGAGGAGGGGTAATTTTCGGTAGTTCATGGTATGCTGCAACGATTTTGGCAGTAACAGATTGCCATCGAATCGAAACATTTTCGAAAATCAGTTTGTCCCTAGCCAACCAAACTGCCCAGCTAATGATAAGGAGAAGGCACCCACAGTTTGAACTGGAATGAGCTTGATACCAAGCCTCCCATGCTACTGAGATGCTTTCACCCTCCCAAATACTCATGAAGCCGAGTTCCTCAGTCACCTCCTTCCAAATTTGAATAGTTATTCCACATGTAAGAAAAATATCAATGGTTGATTCCGACTGTTGTTTGCAGAGTATGCACCAAGTGGGACCATGCACAGATCTGTGCATGAGCGCTTCCCCTGTTGGGACCTTATTCCGTAGTAAACACCAGAAGAATAATTTTGTCCGGGGTGGGGTCTTTAATCGCCAGATGATCTTCCACCAGCTCTACACTATTTCTGGCATTTTGTAATTAATCATACACAACTACCCTTCCTTGGGGGAGTAATATCCCAATTCAGCCTTATCCCACATGAGTTCGTCTGGTCTGTCTTTGATGCGAACATGAGATTCACTCAAAGCGATCGTGTAATCATCCCAGCTTTGATGCCAGTCAGGGGGAAGATTTAACTGCGTGGCTATTTTCCATGCTTGAGTAAATATGGATGAGTTCTCCTGATCCACTATGTGAGCTATTACTCTAGTATTATTTTGATCGAGTATCCGAATAAGCTCTTGTGGGAGAAAACACCTCCCTCCTCCTCCTATCCATGGATCCATTCTGATGCGTGCCCTAGATCCATCATTTATTCTCCATGTTAGATGACTGCGAATGAGGGGGAGCGAGTGCAACAGAGCTTTCCATACTATTGATATACCTGTCCTATTCCAGTTAGGTAATCAGATCCAATCCATGAGTTTTAAGGGCCATATGTATTTGTGGTATGAGATCGATGTCCAGAGATTTTGCTTAGTAAGCAAAGTCCATCCCATTTTCACAGCCAGAGCATGTGCAAAGTGCGCAAGATCCTTAAGGTCCCAACCTCCCCACTTCTTTGGAAGAGTAATGTTATCCCAGCTGATCCAAGCAAATACTCTTTTGTCCTGTCTCTCATTCCAGAGGTATCTACATCATAATTTTCTTAGGTGAGAAAGAATACCTCTAGGTATCCAGGCTAAAGCCATCCAGAATACAAGCGTGGCCTCCAAAACTGATTTAATGAGGACTAACCTCCTAGATCTTGATAGAAAATGATGGCTCCAGTGCGAGATCCGATTTTCTAATTTTGTGATCAGCCATGTCCAATCCACAATCTTGTGACCTGACGGCTTGATCCAATGGATGAGGATTATAAGGGAAACGCTGCAAGGAAAGTTCAGATTGTTGAGCTGAAGTGTAAGCCTGGGAGATAGTTGATTTTGTGTGGTTAGCCATCATGCTGGTTGCCCTATAGAATGAGGTGAGAATCTTTTCAAAATTGATCGTGTCCCGAACACTCCCATCCAAAAATATGATGACATCATCTACAGATAGCAGGTGTGTTAAATAACACTGATCTGTGATCTTCAATCCTGATAGTTTGCCGATCTGTTTTTCATGACAGATGAGTTTGCTCAGTCTTTCCATAACAAGTAGGAAGAGGAGCGGGGAAAGTGGGCATCCCTACCTGAGACCCCTTTCAGCATGGAAAAAAGGGGAGGTGGATCCAATAATGAGCAAAATGTATGTGGGTGTCGTAATGCGGGCCATTATCCAATTTGTAAAAGGTAGTGGAAAGCCCAGATGGATGAGTAGAATTTTGATGTAGGTCCAGTCCACCCGATCAAAAGCCTTGGCTAAGTTAATTTTGAGGATGATACCTTTGAGACGGCGGGCACGAATAGAGTGAATGGACTCTTGAGCAGTGCCAATCGCTTCATGTATCTGGAGGTCTTCAAGGAAAGAAAATTTCTCAGGGAGGATGTGCTGAGATAGGATAGGTCTGATACGATTGGAAATGATTTTCGAGATAATCTTATAGAGGAAATTGCAAAGGGAGATGGGACAGAAGTCATCAAAAGAGCCAGGGGTATCATTCTTAGTAATGAGGGCTATGAAGGTGGAATTGATAGCATTGAACAACCTCCCGGTTGAACGACATTCCTCGACAACTCGAAGAAGATCTGAGGCGAATAAATTAAAGAAAGCCAAAAAGAATTCAATAGTCCACCCATCAGGTCCCGGGCTTTTGTCCTTCTTGAACCACCTCAGAACCCCCTCCAGTTCCTCCAGAGTAACCAGCAAGGTTAATTCATTTTCTTCTTCTTCACCTACAAAACGGGGGAAGAGTCCGGCCACATGAATGATATCTGCTAGGTTGGCTTCATGGGGTACTTTGAACAGACTCCGAAAATGAGATGTGCCTAGTCTGGCAATTTTGTGGAAGTTGTCTACCATGTCTCCGTTAGGAAGGGGCAGCTTCCAGATTGTATTAGTAACCTTCCTTCCTTTAGCATAATTCTGTAAAAATCTGGTATTTTCATCTCCCACCTTCAACCAAATGGCCCTACTCTTCAATCTCCATGCTTCCTCCCTTTCTTTAAGAATATTTTCTTTCTGCATCTCAAGCATGATCAATTTGTTCTTTTCTTCAGCTGAGGTAAGCCAAGATTCCTGTCATCCATTAAAGTTACCATCTCTACTTCTATATCCAGAATCTTCCGATCATCTTTGGCCTTCTTCTCTTTGGCCCAAGCCATGGTTATTTGTTTGAGCTGAGAGAGATTATGGCAGAAACCCTCTGCTGCCGATCTTTGATTCGATATAGGGTGGGGCACCCAATATTCCTTGATTAGCTTAGTATACTCTTCATCTTGTAGCTAGACATGATTGAATTTAAAGGGAGCCCTTGGCTTGACTTCAGGTTCCAAAATTTCCAAATAGATAGGGGAATGGTTAGATTTACCCACTGCCCCTACCCATTGCCTGTATCTGGTCAGTCTTTGGAGAAGAGGGATTTTGATCATGAATCTGTCAATTCTCCTGGCCAGAGCAACATCCACTATTCTCCGGTTCCTCCAAGTAGGCATCGCCTTGTTCATGGGAATATCAGCCAGATGATGTTGCTCCAGAATGTATTTAAAGAAATCGGACAAGGGGTCAATCTGTGCATGCGATCCCCAGGATTCCCCAAATCCCATAGAGAAGTTAAGATCACCCCCAATGATAAGCTGATCTACTGATGTCAAGCTTGATCCAAGAAAATTCTTCCAGAATTCCTCTCTCCTCTGGCATGGGCCATAGACATTTATAATCCTCAAGGTCTCCCCTAGCTTGGCCAAGAAGAGATCCATGCCTACATATCCCACACCCCCCCAAGTGGCTGATACATTTATTTTCTGAGGATTGTAACCGATGGCTAAACCTCCAGTCCGACCCATGGCATCCAGCGCCTAGTGATGCCACCCAGGTCGCAGGCCGGCAAAGGTATGCTCAATGGCTTTAGTAGTGCCCAAAGTCTCTTACAACATAGGGATATCAATTGGTTCATTTTCAAACAACCTCCTCAAGGCTAGTTTCTTGGAGGTACTAGCCAGACCTCTGCAGTTAAAGGATAGGCATTTCATGGGGGAACCCCTACCGGGGTTTTTAGTGCTCTAAGGACCCCTTCCATGGTGGATTTATTGCCCGATACTACCTCAGCTCCAGCTTTCTGTATAGCTTTGGTTAGGTTAGATTTGCGACCCGGGGATGAAAGAGCAGGGGGACCAGGGTAGACCACCCCCAGCCCATAATGAGAGTCAGATCCAGATAAGGGCCTTGAACGCAGGTTGTAAGAGTGGGACATCATCTGGCAGGACGAGGCCACATCTTCAGGAAGAGCAGAGGAAAGGATCGAAGGAGAGGATGGTGCAATGATGGGTGGAGGTGGGGAAATTGCACAAGTAACCAGTGATACAAATACATTCGAAGGTGCATCAATGGAAAGTGATAATGAAGGTGAAATCAAAGAGGGGGAAGTAGATGTACTCGTATCCCGCACCACCTCCGCAGCTGCTGCAGCCCCAATGCAGGTCAATGGGGGCGAGGGCACCCTGATTGCTTCTACAGCCTCCTCCGACAATCCACCCACGTTGAGATTCTTGGGAGCTGGTGTACCCATTCGTGATGCCAAACCCGGGGCTAGAGATACTGACCCTGGAGCATTTCCTTTTCGAGGCGTAGGCGAGCCTAGGGAGTCCGATGCTTTCGAGAGGAGAGGGAATTCCTTGAATACATGCCCTACCTGGTGAAACCTTCTACATCGAAACGGTACCCCCTCATAATCCAAGATCTGGATCCTGGTGTAATGCCTCCACTTCAGGGTGATCTACTCTTCCAAGCCCTCCCTTGTGTCCAAGTGTACCATAATTCTTGCCAGTGCCTGATTTTTTGTCTAAAAATAAGTCTTATCATATTCCAAATATGTTCCAAGGGCATTACCAATCCTGATAAACACCGCTTCAAACCAGAATTGAAGAGGAAGACCAGGCAGTCGTACCCAGATAGGTCACGCCCCTATTTGTTCCCGCTCCGAGTCGAATAACGGGGAGTAGCGCTTGAGAAGGATCGGTGCCATCTCTATGTGCCAATATTTGGCCAAGATCAGATCAGTGTATTCTGCTTTCGAAAAATGCAGAGCAAAACAGCCCCGAGCCAGGCTCTGAACCTCCGGTAACTCCTGGAGAATACCACCCCATATCTCCTGTACCCAATTTGTGAGCCTGGTTGCTGAGTAGAACCTCCCTCGCACATGTCCAACAAGTACTCTGTTGGCCTTATCCATGACCTCGCCCATAGGAATATCTTCACCGAAGGTGATGGTAAGATCTTTTGAGGACTTCTTCACACAGTTAACCTTTCGCTTTCCTGTTCTCGGTGCCGATGGGTGTTCCGTCAATGGATCTGATCCCGAATTCTTCAGGGGAGTCGCCGATTTAAGGATAATAACCAGGGAGTCAAAACATCCTAAAGGGAGGGAGTTAGGGTTTGCCAAAACCGGATGAGGCGATCTCAGAGGGGGCACCGGGTTGAAGGAGGGGAGCGGATCGAAATTAGGGGAGGGAGGCGAAATAGCCGAGAGAAGGTTTAGCGTGCCAGGGGAGAGCGGAGGAATGTATAAACTCGGGGACTCCAAGGAGAGTGATCCAAAATGTAGCGGTGATGCAGAAGATCCAGGGAGCTCAACAACCGATGAGATAGCCGAATGAGAAGGTGCTGCTTCGATAACGCTAGGGTTGATACCGCGACCGTACAAAATGGATTGTCCTTCATAAGGATCCTGGGAATAATCGATAGCTTCTTCATCATAATCCATTGCCTCCATTGACAGAAACTACCTTCGAAACCACCAGGACAGGATTTAGATGATGGATGTCCACCGGTCGAGGAAACAGGGAAAACTGCGATCATAATTACCCAAATTAACTGCTAATTAATTTAGTTCTTTCTCTGTGCAGGTGCAGGGAGACGCGCTCGCCACCTGCCCGCCTGCGGCCACCGCAGAGACCCTCCGTTTCTCCTTGGAATCACACTTAAAACATTCAATGTTAATATCTAACTATACCTACTTAAATTTACTGATAACATTATTCATAGATTTAAAGATAATTTTCACTACCTTAAAAGGTTGATAGATATTTCCAAGCTCATGTTCATTTTCTCTCTTTATATGAACATTCTTACTTATATTAGAGAGATATAATATAATTTTGATTAATTAATATTATTACGTATAATATAATTTTGATTAATACTCTAATTAGTTTAACATTATTTTTACTCACATAAAAATAAAACTTGATGAAAACCTAACTGGCCATAGAAATTTATTTGACTACCTATTAAAATATAATTTGGTGGCTACTATAAAATTTAAATCGACCTATTAAAATTTAATTTCCCACCGATATTCTCTTTGCGAGGTCTGGGACAGAGTTCGGTGGTCCTTCTCTGCTCATAATTTTTATGATTTCACCGCAGATTCCGTACCCTTCTTTGACATTCAATTCTTCTATCCACTCCACTAGATTTTTAACCCAAAATTATTATATTAGATCTGGGTTCACTCTTTTTTTATATTTATTTGAAATCTTCTTCTCCTGATTTGGGGCTTTCGGTGCAATTCGGAGCAAAAAACATGTTCAAGAACTCAGCCTTTACCTGCTCACCTTCATCCTAGAGGCTCGATTGATATTGCCACTATGGTGAAAATCCCGCTAGTCAACTAGCAAGATAGACTGGTCTTCGTGGGTTGCATGGCGGGGATCACTGGCTTCACCAATGAATGAGCTAAGGATTGATGGATTGAGGAATGAATAGATAAAGAGGATGTTTTAATGTGGTCTGATTAGTAAGTATTATTAAGCTGTCGAGCTTCACCTATTTTATTTGTGTTTTCGGTGGTTATAACTTCTTTCAATGAGGTTGATACATGGCTTCAAGATGAATTTCAAAAAATGATTTCCGTGTCTGAAACTTTCCTCTCTTTTTTTTCAACGTAACCAAATATTCACTGACGTGAATTTCCTAGGGTTTTGGTATAGACTTATTTAATTACAGTGTTGCAACTCTAAATCAAAATTCTCAACAAGCTTAAGTAGATCAGACAGTGTATGTATATATAAATATATATGTGCGTTGAAGTCATTGTTCTTATTTCAGTGAGACTCATACTATCTCCACAAGTCAGCAAATTTTGTTCTTACTGTAGGAGACTGACTACAAGGTCATGAGCTTTTACTTGTGAGATGATAAACCTTATTTCAAAGATCTGAGATGGCATAAAACAAAAAAAGGGTGATATCCTTTACTGTTGATTCCATTGAAATATTTTTAAATGTTAGGGTAAGATTTACCACAGAATTTTCATGTAGACAAATATTTGCACATCAGATGAGGAGTTCAATTCTTCAGGAGGGTAGAACGATTTCTTCAGGACAGAATCTTAAATGAGTTTTGTCTGCTTCACACCTCTATACATTCAGAGCCGCAATGTTTCAAGCATGCTTTCATATTGTTTACCAATCCAATGACCCACTGTCTCCTCTGTTGTAGTGTTTTTCTTTTGAATTAGAACATTTTCAGATTAGGCTTCAATTATTAGCCTTAGGAAATCACCCTTACCAAGCACTTACAAAGACTGATCTGAGGTCCTAGGAGGCTTGTTCACTTACTGTTTTCTGCTCAGATTAGGGCTCGATTTTCCCATCATTCCAAAAACTAGAATTCACTCAGAAATTTTCCCCAGGGCCCCACAATCTAGGGCACATATTTTCTTTCGATGTAGATGTCATGAATTACAGTTACATTATTGTTATGATTGTTCAAACATTGTCCAAACATTGTATTTACAATGACTAAAATTTTTCCCAATCTTCATTATCACAAGAATAGAAGATTAGGGCACATGAAGCTTTGAAATAAGACATCACAAACAATGTTCTACCCCTAGCAAAAATACCCAGAGTTCTGAATATACCTTTTGGGTCACAGTTATGTGTCTCTTTTCAGATGAATCTCGACAACGTAGGTAATACTCTTGACCCTGGTTAGGGTATTGAAACTACCTTATTTTCTTCGTTATCCTTTTGGGAATATACAGCCTCACTGTTGGAAATACTGAGAGGGGATTTGACTTCATTGTCCTCAATAGATCTGCTGTTAAAATTGGAAAACTAGTTCCAAGCTCCGGGTTGTGCTGCTCAGATGACGGTCCCAATATTTTTATTGGATTCCTCTTTCGGAGAGGTGTAAGATTGATCTAAAGATCATCTCGATCGGATGAGCAGAACATATACTTTCAATTTATTCCACTTATGTGCTAGGTCAGCCTAGAATAAAATATTGACTTAAATGTCTTAAAGGACGTGTCACACACCCCCAAAGATTCCTATATATTGGAGAGACTTAGAGTTCATTTGACACATTGGTGTGGAGGAATTATCTCTCTCTGGATAGCATTGGAGCTGCATATTCTTTGTTTGGGTTGTTCTGGGTTATGTGTGACATGCTTGGCTGAATAACCTATTGGAGAATTTTCTAGTTGAAGCATCCTGCTGATCGTCGTAATGCCACCATTTCTTATCTCAGTTTTGGCTTGTCTTCTATCGATCTATTAGTATGTTCTATCTTCTTCAGTATTGCGCCCTAATCTGAAATGGCATAGAACATGTTCCGAAATTAACATGGTATCAAAGCTGAGGAGAAGACAAAGCCCAAATTCATGGTGGAGAAGGAAAGTGCCCCTAAAGCTTGCCGCAGAAAACTAAGGAAGTCCGAGGAAAAGAGCTGAAAGGGTGAAATGTTTGCGGCCTTCTTTGAAGGTCAAACTAAAGTTTCTGAAGGTTGTTCTAAGGGTTGTTAGGGAGCCATAGAGAATATGAAGGAGGCTGTAGCCCTAGGAAGAGAGGCTGAAGTTCCTTTGGAAGGAGACCGCTGCAGATAGGCTACTACATCTAGGAAAAAAAGGATGCATGAAGCCTTTTAGGAGCTCTCTGAAGGGCTGTTTGCTTCAGCAAGGAGGCTGAGCATCTTCAGGAGTCTACGCAGGTCTGTTTGGGCTACAACGAGGTGTAGAGAACCATGTTTTCATGGGGTTATTAAGTTACAATCAGATCTGTGGTAGGCCGCAGGCCTAACCACCTTAAACATGGCAGCGTGGGAGTTTGTGGGGCTATAAGACACCCATAATAACAACCCACATGAGAGATTCTTTCCTTGGCTAGGACACAACAATTTAAGGATTTTTTGATGGGTGAATAGCCCTCATAAGAGGCTGTTACATCTCTGTTTGAATGCCTGTACGATGCCAGTATTATTTAGGAGGGCATATCAATGTAAAAGGGCTTGTATCTTCCCTAGGGAGCAGCGTGGAGGGGAAGCCTACCATTGAAGGGCAGCCGCAGCTAATAGGAGAAATTATGGGACATATTTGAGGGTGTTAGGGACTGTGGTTCATGCCCTAACCAATCCAGATTTGCAACCTGAAGCAGACCCTAAAACAATGAGTTGAAGTATGAATTTTGGGGTGCATCTTGATGCATGTTGGATCCTAGTTTAGGGTCATATTTGAACCTGTTATCTAGCAGCCTGTGGAATCCAAGGAGGAAGGGCTGATGTGAGGTCAGAAGCCCTAACCAATGGGAAGTCTCCACAATGATGAAAGGTACGTATCGAAGTTTATTTCGGTGAATAAATTGAGTGACATATCTCTATCTACAAGACCACAAAGAAGGGTAGCTACAACACCATGTGTGGATCATTTGAAGGTTGAAACCAAAGTAAAGAAGCCAGCCGAAATAGACCGCAAGCCTTCTCAACCTAAACCAGGGGAAATGTAATAATGTTTGGGGCTGCAAAGTGCCCAGAACTTTAGCCCAAAATAATGTCATTGTCCCTACCTTAGTTTTGAAGGATTCCATAGTCAAGAAATGTAAACATTTGAAGATATATGCATTCACTTTACATCTGAAAAATCATCTCCATACTTAATGGCTATCCCTGCCCAAGCAAGGGCAGCATGCATCCAACACGGATAGTGAGAAAAGACATATCCAATTCTTTTTGGAGGTCGAATTCTAAAGGTGACAAGAGTAATGTGGAAGTTGTGATAGCTTGCCTGGAATTTTGTAGCATTATGTTCAGGAGATAGGCCGTGCAGGATGAGATGGTAGGTTGACTTATTTCCATATGTTTTTGGATGAAATAACTTATTTCAAAATTCGGAGTCTTTCATACAGTGATGGTGCAGATGAGTATGCAGTGAACAAGTTCCTATGTGAGTTATTAACTGTTATTCATATCCCACAAAGATATACCTACACATATTTACTCCTTAAAATTGCATCCTCATCCAGGAGATTTGATCTTATAAGAGATCCTAGCTTTTCAAAAGTCCTGGGGAATCCATATTCATTTCCATGCAGCTTAATTGAATGGATAACTTTGATTCGTTAATATTGTGGGCTGAGGCATATTCTGTCAGAAAATTTCTTCGTGATAATAATAGTTCATGAAAATAACAGTCACATAAAGGGTATGATATCTAAGATTGAAGTGCTACCGGTGTTGATTGGATTGCTGAACTTGTGGAAGAGAGGTTGGATCTTCTGTTTAGATCGAACATTTAACAAGAAGACTCATATAGTGGGACAAAAGGTGACAACACTGAACAACAGTCATTATAGAGGACTGTAATAACAGCAATATACTTGAGTGAAGGCTCATGTGTGAGCTATACCGAGACCTGTCCCCAAAAATAGCTCAGATTTGTGCGAAGATTCTCCAAGCTCGGATCTGTTACATGAAAATTCATGGGACCTGTTGCTAGCTCATATTTGCGCCATAATTCAACGCAATTTGTGACTTATGACTATGCTAGATCAGAAAGTACTAGCATGAAGAAGCGTAAATTTAGTTTTTGGAACATCTGTACAATTGGTTCCTAGATCTGTGCAATTTAGGAGACAAATTGCTGAACTGAGATCTAAAAAGAATGACAAATGGACAGATCTGGAAAAAAAGAAGCAGTGCAAGATCATGAAAGGAGGAATCATGATGGCATAATATGTATGATCATGAAATTAGAAATCTTCAATACTATATGGCAGTATGACCATGATGAAGAAGATAGTGATGGGTACGATAAAATTATGGCAATATTGTAATCAGTGATATGACAAATCACTATGAGGGGGCACTCAGATATAGGCCCATAACATTGGAGGAGCATTAAGGCAGATTGATCAGCTGATATGTGAAGCAGCAGAGGACCTTGTGAGCAGCTGAGGTAGAAGTATTGGAGCAGCAGTACTCTTTGCAGGTATAGGAGGTAGAGAACTCTGCCTGGTACATCAAGGACAAGAGTCCAAGGGATGTAAGTGAAGTGCATATTTGGCAAGCAGTGATGAATGTGATAGTTCTAAATCCGTGATTCTATGTCACTGTCATTATGACAGTGACATAGACAGACACCCATGTTTATGAAATTCATAATAGTTTTAAGCTTGTGACAGTATCACAGCATAGTGATAAACATGCAATGTGAACTGAGAAGTCCTTGCAGCCTTTCATTCACGTTGTTGGAGTCATGAACCATGATCAGTAAAGCCTGTTTGGATGGCTTTAACTGTGGAAGAATAAGACCCTTTTTGAAGTTGGTTTCTGGGATGCCCTCATTTAAAATAGATGTCTTCTCTCGAGAGAGAAGCTGGCATTAAGAGGGAGATACATTTGTATATGCTCATGAGTGAATATCATTGCTAAACGAAAGAAGATCCCCATGGCTCAAAGACATATGGCTTCAGAGGGGGAAATTCCAGAAGAAAACCGAGAAGCCATATAAACACAAGGGGTATCAAGCTACCATGAGTACAATATGAGCCTGGATCATTTGAAGAAACTGGAAAGCATCAATATCTGCATGGATGCGAGGGTGATGTCTAGATATGGTTCCTAAACCACTAATCAAAGTTGGTGTCACCTCAATATAAGATCAAGCATGGATCTGATGGGAAAATGTGTTGCATGGTGCAAGACCATTTTTTTCTTTATGGCATGGTGCGATAAAGGAGGAGGTGTATGTGGAGCAACCTTTGGGATTCAAAGTCGAGGATCGAGACACCCATGTTTGCAGGTTGAAGAAAGCCCTCTATGGGTTGAAGTAATCACCAGAGGTTGGTGCGAGAGGATAGATAGCTACCTGATGAAGCTGGGCTTCACTCGTAGTAATGTTGATCCGAACCTTTACTTCAATGTTGATAGAGAGAAGCCTCTCATTCTGGTGCTGTGTTTGGACGACCTCTTCCTAACAAGTGCTGACCCTTTCATTCATCAATTCAAGAGGGAGATTGCTATTGTATTCGAAAGAAAGGACCTAGGACTGGTGCACTACTTCCTAGACCTGGAGGTCTGGCAGAGACCTAGTGATATTTTCCTCTCTCAAGGAAAATACATTATGAAGCTTCTGGTATGGTGGAATATAAGTCTGTGTCGACGCCGATGGAGCTCAACTTCAATAAGTTGATTGGTAGCACTGTTGGGCCCGTATTGACAAATCCTACTGAGTATCGTCAACTCGTAGGGGCCTTGATTCTCTTAGTGAACACCCATCTAGACGTATGTTTTGCAGTGAATACTTTGAGTCAACACATGGCTGATCATAACATTCACTGGGTTGGTGCCAAGAAAATCTTGAGATATCTCTGGGGCATGATATACCTTGGGCCGAGTTACGCTTCTGGGAGTATGACACTCCTTGATATACTGATGTCGATTGGGCTAGTAGTGTGGTGGATCGTAAGAGCATGTCTGGATGCTACTTCACAAGTAGATCTGCTTCGGGCAGGAAAAGGAAGTTGGTAGCCTTGAGCACCATTGAGGTCGAATACATTACAGCATGTATGACTCATTGTGAAGTCACTTGGTTGTGAAATCTCTTCAGTGAGTTGTTCGAGCATGTGCTAGATGCCACCGTTATCCTTTGTGATAACCAGAGGGGGATTCAATTGTCATAGAATCCCAGGTTCCACGATTGATCCAAGCATGTTGATGGCTGGTACCACTTTATCTAGGATATGGTACAGTGAGGCGTCGTAAGGCTCTATCATATAGGAACTGATGAGCAGGTTGCGGATATTCTCACAATGCCCTCGAGGAAGGTCATGTTCCTAACCTTCCGTGAGAATCTTGGAATCATGGAACAACCCTATTCTGAGGGTCCTGTTGGACGATGAGCTCTGGGAGCTCAAAGGGTGTTTGGGATAGCTTAGGTGCTATAAGAAACCACAAGGCTAGGCTTGCCAAACCTATTTGGTGTGCTTCTACCCCACCGTGAAGATATTGAGATGGTTTACCTCTCTCTGATCTGTGCCCCGTATGCATCCTACCCATGGAGTTTCGGACTCATGGGAAGTACCTCTCATTTGTCCAATGAGGTGGGAAAAGTGAATAGAGACCATCGGAGATTGCCGTACTCTCTATGTCTAGGATGACACGTGTCCAACTACTTGATCTGGGATCAAGTTTAGCGAGGTTTCGGACCTCCAACTGACTTCGGGTCAGTGAAACTAACTTTGGGTTAGTATATGACTCTCTTGAGTCCTAGTGAGGTTTCAGACCTCCAACTGACTTCTGGTCAGGTAAACCAACTTCGGGTTGGTATGAGACTCTTTGTGAGTCCTATAGTGGTTTCAGACCTCTGGGCTAAATCTGTCAGTCGGGTATGATGTCTTTGTGACTGACCCACTTCTGTTCTAAAATAAAGAGGCCAGCAAAGCAAGTTACGATGGGATGACGCACGATGTTTGGATTGCACTAGTGGACGAAGTTCTCCCTAGTTGAGAGGGAGTGTTAAAATTGGACAACTAGGTCCAAACTCCGGGTTGTGCTGCTCATATGACAATCCCAATATTTTTATTGGATTCCTCTTTCGGAGAGGTGTAAGATTTATCTAAAGATCATCTCGATCGGATGAGAAGAACATATACTTTGATTTTATTCCACTTATGTGCTAGGTTGGCCTAGAATAAAATATTGACTTAAATGTCTTAAAGGACGTGTCACACACCCCCAAAGATTCCTATATATTGGAGAGACTTAGAGTTCATTTGACACATTGGTGTGGAGGAATTCTCTCTCTCTCTGGATAGCGTTGGAGCTGCATATTATTTGTTTGGGTTGTTCTGGGTTATGTGTGACACGCTTGGCTGAATGACGTATTGGAGACTTTGTGGTTGAAGCATCCTGCTGATCGCCGTAACGCCACCATTTCTTATCTCTATTTTGGCTTGTCTTCTATCGATCTATTAGTATGTTCTATCTTCTTCAGTATTGTGCCCTAATATAAAATGGCATAGAACATGTTTTGAAATTAACATCTGCACAATCTCAACAAAGGTCTCTTAAAACTGCCTTCAATACACTTCCAAGAATCTGCTTCAAGTCCTCAAGTTTGCTTCAAGACTTCTTTAAGTTCTTATCAACGTTTGCTCAGAAGACTATAATCCAAAGGTTCCAAAGGCTTCTTCAAGTCACTATCCTTAAGTCTGAGTTCTCCAAATAATATCCTTCCAAACTACTCCAACAAATTCTCAAAGATTGCCACCAGCTACCCACAAATAACGTTGCCCAAAAAATGGCAGGTTGTCTAGAAGTGGTGCTATAGCAATATATATCAAAGAAGTCTTGTTCTTTAAATGTTGATTCTGGAAGTTGATTCCAGAGTGATATCAGGTCCAAATTCTTTAATTTTTCAATAAACTGAATTTGTCCTTACTCCATGTGTCTCTAATTTGTCATAGGTCTGAGGCAACACTTATTCAATGTGGTGAGGTCTATCCAACTGTATCCCGAGATAAAGTGATGATTGTTCACACACCGAGATTAGTGTTCTGAGTTTTTACCTTTTACACCATAGTTCAATAGGTCTGAGCTTCAACTCAACCTTTTATAGGACTACACCTTTCCCAACAGCTTCCAGATGATTATAATATAGTCCAAGATTACACTTCAAGCTACCACAGGACAACCACAGGTCCAAGCACCTTCGAGCCTCTCCACAAAATTTATTCCAGAATCTGAACCCACCGTATTACCACTATTTTTTTCCAAAACCAAGCCTTCAACCGAGCTTGAAACAGTCACACAGGTCCGAGCTAACCCAAGCTCCACAGGTAGTAGTCTGAGCTTCTTCAACACTGACCCGAGCCTCCAAATTCATTTAACTGAAACTGTAATTTCTACAATCAGAGTTTGTAGGATAACAACCCTTTGTAATGATAATAGAGCTTCCACAGATGTGCTTATTTGAGCCTAGCACTCTGCTTCTCCATATATACTTTTTCACTAGTATGAGTTTGTCCACTCTGCTTATTGAATAATATACTTAGAATTTGGTGTGTATTTAGTAGAATCCTTGAAAGGTATTTAGCCTAAGAATTCTCGGGTTACTTAATCTCCAAGATTTTCTGAGATAGCCTCTGTTGTGGGGACATGCATCCATAGAACAACAGAGGAGCAGCTACTAAGGTGAAAGTGGTGACTGATCCCTATGTTGCCCTTGAGCTCGAGTACTTAGTGAAGCTTTGCATTTGCTACCAACAGGATATGAGTGATATTCAAACTCTTTTTGAGGCTGCTCCAATAGAACCATGAAATAGTCCCTGCAAAACAAATAAAAGGGTATTAGTGGCATCATAATCTCATAATCAGCAATTTAACCAGCTGCTCATCAAGTCCTCAGGACTGGCGATGTACTCATGCAATCCATCAAGATGTCTACTCATGAAAAATGTGCCACTGAAGATGCCTGCCAAGAATAGTGCCCACAATACTGTTTATCCATACTTCATTGTCACCTTATACACATATTTGCCCCAAATATACAATCCTGAGATGATCTTCCAGGATTGCTACTTTCAATGAGGTTGATATATGGCTTCAAGATGAATTTCAAAAAATGATTTCCGTGTCTGAAACTTTCCTCTCTTTTTTTTCAACGTAACCAAATATTCACTGATGTGAATTTCCTAGGGTTTTGGTATAGACTTATTTAATTACAGCATTGCAAATTTAAATCAAAATTCTCCATAGGCTCAAGTAGATCAGATTTTTTATGTATATATAAATATATATGTGCGTTCAAGTCATTGTTCTTATTTCAGTGAGACTCATACTATCTCCACAAGTCAGCAAATACTCTTCTTACTGTAGGAGACTGAGAGCAAGGTCATGAGATTTTTGTTGTGAGATGATAAACCTTATTTCATAGATCTGAGATGGCATACAACAAGACAAGGGTGATATCCTTTACTGTTGAGTCCATTGAAATATTTTGGACTGTTAGGGTCAGATTTACCACAGAATTTTCATGTAGACAAATCTTTGCACATCAGATGAGGAGTTCAATTCTTCAGGAGGGTAGAATGACTTCTTTAGGACAGAATCTCAAACGAGTGTTGTCTGCTTCACGCCTCTATACATTCAGAGCCGCAATGTTTCAAGCATGCTTTCATATTGTTTACCAATCCAATGACTCACTGTCTCCTCTATTGTAGTGCTTTTCTTTTGAATTAGAATGTTTCCAGATTAGGCTTCAATTATTAGCCTTAGGAAATCACCCTTACCAAGCACTTACAAAGACTGATCTGAGGTCCTAGGAGGCTTCTTCAATTACTGTTTTCTGCTCAGATTAGGGCTCAATATTCCCATCATTCCAAAAACTAGAACTCACTCAGAAATTTTCCCCAGGGCCCCACAATCTAGGGCACAAATTTTCTTTCGATGTAGATGTCATGATTTATAGTTACATTATTGTTATGATGTGATGTTATGTTCCTAACAACATGGAAATTACTTCTCATGAAACACATAAATGCATTATTTTCTCATTCATGTTGACCCTTTATGGTTGTATCATGCCAATATCTAACTTGAAAGCACAAAATGAAAATTGAAATAATTTCTAAACTTACCTTTCTAATACATAAAATATGTGCATTAAAGAGTACAAATTTACCATCAAATGAAATTCGAGTTTAAAGTGAATAAACAGGAAATCAGAATTAATATGACAATGTATTCTCTAACTTTTTTAGATTAGAATACAACACAATAAGTTAGAGGTGCATTTCAAGGAAACAAACATATATTTTACATTTCCTTTTATCTAAACCATAAACCAAAAAAACAAATCAGATTTAAAAATACATTCCAGTTACTTATGCATGCATTTCTTGTTGGCCATGAAAATTTAGTCTAAGGGTTCCTTTCTTCCTTTAAAATCTCAATTTTGTTTCCTTGAGAACACACAATGTCCTTTTTAACAAAATACGTAAAGAAATTTCCAGTTACGAAAATAAAGTTTCCAGCTCACAATTATGAATTTAAGAACAAGATACAAACATTAGAATGACACATATGAAAAATTCATTCATACATTTCGTTGAAAGGTTATGATACAACCCTATATATTTATGGTTGTACATCGACTTTTAGAAAAATCAAAGTAGGATTTGCAAGGATAACTGCTATATAGATGAAAAAGTTTTAGAAAATTGAGAGTAGGACTATGGAGGGCATGATTTTATGCTTGTATATAATCCCAAACCTTGGAAGGGGTGGGATATAGCTATATACATATGTTCATTTTATTCGAGGCATACAAGAGTCTTGAATGTGTGACTGATTAAATATGAGTCCTGCATCAATGGGAAGAATAATCAGTTTATCTCGGACATGTTAACCTCCATATGTTGTGTCTCCAACATTTCCTTGTTCACAATGACTTAGGAACTGCCAGGGGCTGCCCCCTATTTTGAAGGGGACATTCCTGAGGAATTTGGGTCTTACATCAATGGGAGGAATGTTGTGTCTCCTGCATTTCATTGTTCACAATAACTTAGGGACTACAAGGGGCTGCCTCATGTTTGGAAGGGGATGTTCCTAAGGAAACTGGGGGCTTCCCCCTTAGCCTCTAGATCTTTCCTGCCAAAAATGGTGATGTTAGGGAGATAAGAATTGATTGTTTCAGGGATTTCTAAGGGCTTCTTATGCAAAATGGTGCCTATATGACATTGGTTCTCCCAAAAAATATTGACTTAGTTTTGTTGGCACTAATAACATAATAAATAATCTATGTAATGCCTATGGGAAAATGAAACTTGACCCCCATCCCCTATCACTGAAGTTTTAAGCTCTGTGCTACATAGGACTAAATATGAACATTTCTTAAAACCATATATTTGCTATGTCAAAAGAATATAACTTGCATTATAAGAGGTTTTAGATCTCCACATGTTGGTGGAAATGCATGACTTTATATCGAGGAGTCTAGGACAACAAAGCTGTAGAGGGAAACATGTAGAATTTTTACACTAAGAATCTCAATATGATATGTAAATCAAGATAGGAAAC
Source organism: Pinus albicaulis (assembly GCA_034641835.2). Taxonomy (NCBI): domain Eukaryota; kingdom Viridiplantae; phylum Streptophyta; class Pinopsida; order Pinales; family Pinaceae; genus Pinus; species Pinus albicaulis. The sequence goes on from JAXQQM020059367.1 coordinate 114,811, forward strand.
TTTGATTTCCCTAGTTCTGTGAACTAGGAATATGGCGGTGAATGGGGGGAGAGCATGGTTAAAAAACACCTAAATGAAAATAAACAATACGTAGTCTGAATATTGTTCAAGCTAGCCTTTGACATGCTATCAATATTATTTTTAATAATTTTCACTTTCTATTCATGTTGAGTAATATATACAGATCAATAGCAGGATCTCCTCTCCTTCAACTTTCTTGTTTCTGGGGTTTTCATAAACTAGTAGAGTGATGGAATATTGAATAGTAACTATCTGTTGTTCATATACTATTTGTTGTAGCTTTTAAAGTCGAGAGGAGATATTCCCTGACATATATAGGTTGGTATAAGTTTACTTCCCCGGCTTTTGAGGAATGACATAATACAAAGAACAATTGACAAACCTATTCCCCAACAAAGTGATAATATTTCAAAGGACAATGGAGTTTCTCAAAGCCCAAAATGTTTTAGCAAAATCTATATCTCTCAGGCTACTGTTATAAATATACAAAGATCTAAAAATTTGTTCAAATTCCTGTTCACTATGATGTTCTCCATACATAAACTTGTAGATGATATGATAACATAACACCAATGACATGAAATCATACTCATTTTTGCAATGGAGCCCATCAGGTCAGAGTGTTGAACCTAGGAGCTCTGATACAACTTATAAGACACCACCACCCTTTGTTTTTTTCTTTTTCTTTTTTTATTTTTATTTTGGGTCTTCCATAAGTGTTCAAGATGTTTCCTCACTGCTACTCGAGTGTTCTTCGCTCAGATGTGTTAAAAGAACAATTCTTTCTGATCCTTTGGGGTTTGTCACAATCACAAGCTTTTGTGCCCCCATTAGGATCAAAATACTATCACTAGTAAAACTAGGAATTGCTCCAAGACCTAGTACTCTAGGATAGGGAGATAAGGTGATGAAGAGTGTCAATAGAAGGTGTTGATTGTTGACTATCTTGGGAGGTACTCAAATCCCTAGGGTTCAGGTTTTTGAGGTTGAAGCACCACAAGAGTCACTCGTCAGCTTGGAACCAAAGGTTGGGGATTTGCACCCAATAATGTTTGGGAAAAAACCATGGAGAATTTTGGACAAGTGATGGGTGGAGATGATAGAGTAAGGTAAAGAGAATCCAACACTACGAGAATCATCAAATATGAGATGTCCTTGATGAGTTATGTATTTTTAAAGGTACAATGAGTTTTTTTGCACATAAGTCATGTAGGCTTGGAGTGCATGTGCCAAAATACATTTCTATTCGAGTAGCCCTTCTAAATTATATAAATATAAGGTGAGAGGACTCATTTTAGGCCCCCAATGTGCATCCATTCATAGGAGATAAACCTTTCAGGTAGCCGAGTTAGCAAAGGAGGTAGATAAAACGTGTTTGGGATTATTTTGGGGTTATATATGTCTCTTACAGGGCCCTAGCACTACAAGAGGCTACAAAATTGTTAAGTCAAACACTGTCTAAGTAGCCCCAGAACTACAAGAGGCTACAAAATTGTTAAGTCAAAATTGTCAAACACTGTCCAAACATTGTATTTACAATGACTAAAATTTTTCCCAATCTTCATTATCACAAGAACAGAAGATTAGGGCACATGAAGCTTTGACATAAGACAACACAAACAATGTTCTATCCCTAGCAAAAATACCCAGAGTTCTGAATATACTTTTTGGGTCACAGTTATGTGTCTCTTTTCATATGAATCTCAACAGCGTAGGTAATACTCTTGACCCTGGTTAGGGTATTGAAACTGCCTTATTTTCTACATTATCCCTTTGGGAATATACAACCTCGCTGTTGGAAATACTGAAAGGGGCTTTGACTTCACTGTCCTTAATAGATCTGCACAATCTCAACAAAGGTCTCTTACAGCTGCCTTCAATACACTTCCAAGAATCTGCCTCAAGTCCTCAAGTTTTCTTCAACACTTCTTTAAGTTCTTATCAACGTTTTCTTAGAAGACTATAATCCAAAGGTTCCAAAGGCTTCTCCAAGTGACTATCCTTAAGTCTGAGTTCTCCAAATAATAGCCTTCCAAACTACTCCAAAAAATTCTCAAAGATTGCCCCCAACTACCCACAAATAATGTTGCCCAAAAAATGGCACGTTGTCCAGAAGTGGTGCTACAACAACATATATCAAAGAAGTCTTGTTCTTTAAATGTTGATTCTGGAAGTTGAGTCCAGAGTGATATCAGGTCCGAATTCTTTAATTGTTCAAAAAACCGAATTTGTCCTTACTCCATGTGTCTCTGATCTGTCATAGGTCTGAGGCAACACTTATTCAATGTGGTGAGGTCTATCCAACTGTAGCCTGAGATAAAGTGATGATTGTTCACACACCGAGGTCAATGTTCTGATTTTTTACCTTTTGCACCATAGTTCAATAGGTCTGAGTTTCAACTCAACCTTTTACAGAACTACACTTTTCCCAACAACTTCCAGATGACTGTAATATAGTATAGGATTACACTTCAAGCTACCACAGGACAGCCACAGGTCCGAGCACCTTCGAGCCTCTCCACAGAATTTATTCCAGAATCTGAACCCACCGTATTAGCACTATTTTTGTCCAAAACCAAACCTTCAACCGAGCTTGAAACAGTCACACAGGTCCAAGCTAACCCAAGCTCCATAGTTAGTAGTCTGAGGTTCTTCAACACTGATCCAAGCCTCCAAATTCATTTAACTGAAACTGTAATTTCTATAATGCGAGTTTGTATGGTAACAGTCCCGTGTAATGATAATCAAGCTTCCACAGGTGTGCTTATCCGAGCCTAGCACTCTACTTCTCCATATATACTTGTCCACTAGTATGAGTTTGTCCACTCTGCTTATCGAATAATATCCTTGGAATTTGGTGTGTATTTAGTAGAATCCTTGAAAGGTATTTAGCCTAAGAATTCTCGGGTTACTTAATCTCCAAGATTTTCTGAGATAGCCTTTGTTGTGGGGACATCCATCCATAGAACAGCAGAGGAGCAGCTACTAAGGTGAAAGTGGTGACTGATCCCTATGTTTCCCTTGAGCTAGAGTACTTAGTGAAGCTTTGCATTTGCTACCAATAGGATATGAGTGATATTCAAACTCTTTTTGAGGCTGCTCCAACAGAACCAAGAAATAGTCCCTGCAAAACAAATAAAAGGGTATTAGTGGCATCATAATCTCATAATCATCAATTTAACCAACTGCTCATCAATTCCTCAGGACTAGCGATGCACTCATGCAATCCCTGAGGATGTCTACTCATGAAAAATGTGCCACTAAAGATGACTGCCAAGAATAGTGCCCACAATACTGTTGATCCATACTTCATTGTCACCTTATACACATATTTGCCCTAACTATACAAGCCTGAAATGATCTTCCAGGATTGCTTCTTTCAATGAGGTTGATACATGGCTTCAAGATGAATTTCAAAAAATGATTTCCGTTTCTGAAACTTTCCTCTCTTTTTTTTCAACGTAACCAAATATTCACTGATGTGAATTTCCTAGGGTTTTGGTATAGACTTATTTAATTACAGTATTGCAAATGTAAATCAAAATTCTCCATAGGCTCAAGTAGATCAGATTGTGTATGTATATATAAATATATATGTGCGTTGAAGTCATTTTTCTTATTTTAGTGAGACTCATACTATCTCCACAAGTCGGCAAATACTCTTCTTACTGTAGGAGACTGAGTGCAAGATCATGAGCTTTTTGTTGTGAGATGATAAACCTTATTTCATAGATCTGAGATGGCATAAAACAAGACAAGGGTGATATCCTTTACTGTTGATTCCATTGAAATATTTTGAAATGTTAGGGTCAGATTTACCACATAATTTTCATGTAGACAAATATTTGCACATCAGATGAGGAGTTCAATTCTTCAGGAGGGTAGAATGACTTCTTCAGGACATAATCTTAAACGAGTGTTGTCTGCTTCACGCCTCTATACATTCAGAGCCGTAATGTTTCAATCATGCTTTCATATTGTTTACCAATCCAATGACTCACTGTCTCCTCTATTGTAGTGCTTTTCTTTTGAATTAGAACGTTTCCAGATTAGGCTTCAATTATTAGCCTTAGGAAATCACCCTTACCAGGCACTTACAAAGATTGATCTGAGGTCCTAGGAGGCTTCTTCAATTACTGTTTTCTACTCAGATTAGGGCTCGATATTCCCATCATTCCAAAAACTAGAACTCACTCAGAAATTTTCCTAGGGCCCCACAATCTAGGGCACAGATTTATCTCCTTGACCTCCTGTTTTATCTCTGAATTCTCACTATATTTTTCACCGAAATTTTCATTCCAAAATGACGAGCATGACTAGTTATTTATATTTTTTTGTGTATGAACTGAACAATCATGCCTTTTGATTAAGGAGCCGACATATCGATTTGAGCTAGCCTGTGCATCATTTTTGGAATTTATTTAAACCAATTTTAAGACTGATACAGGGGGGCAATTTTATGGTTAAGTCTAGACCTCAGCGGTTGATAGGAACACCATACAATATAGCGGTACTTGTTGTATCTTCTACTGTAGTGCAGACCTGTTTTAACACCTCCTTTTCTGAACACTTGATAGTTGTAGGGGATCAACAAAATTATGTTACATCCCTCCGTTGTGGCTCAAAGACTCTTTTTGTCATATAAAATTCTGCATGTCAAAGCCTCTCTGCTCCTTCACTTCCCACATGACATTTTCAAGGCCTCTCAACCCTCCTGCATTCATTCAGATCACCAAACTACACATATGTTACTTGAAATAGTAGCGCTCTAGACCTCCGCAAACAAACATACATATACAGAAAAAGAGAGATTTTATTCCTGAGTAGTGGTCATTATAGGCTCTAGTTAGCTGGATAAAACATGCATGTAGAATAGAAAAGGCAGATTTTCACCATGGAGTGTGTTGTTGCCATCATTCTTAGGTAGTTGATATGTTTTCCCACTTAGCGTGAATTCTCCATCCTTGATACGGTTGGCTACACGACACACCAAGGCACCAAAGTAAGGTCTATTGGAGCTCATGTTCTGCATTAATAAACAATCTCATATTCCCCATGGTAACACATACATTTGAGATCCATTCCAATATGTGAGTAGAAACTGTAAATTTATCTTAAAGTTCTAGCATATGATGGCAGTACTAATTTCCAAAGGGAAATGAGAATACATACCATGTATGAGGCAATATTGTCATAGCCAAGAAGTACGTCTGCTAGATGGCCTGAATGCATAAATACCAATACTTAATGAGCTAGCTCCCTCTGAGTAAATGATGGTAAAGCATTTGAAGGGTAGGGTTTAGGGATGATTACCTTTAGCATCAAGGAGAGCAAGGGAGACAAGGGTAGCTCCCCAGTTGGTTAGATTTATATACAGATCGCCTCTGCGAAGTTGAAAGAAACTTGGGGCATTGATCTTTCTGTAGGGATGACCATAATGAGCCAACTTGCCTTTCCCTTCCAAATTTCTTTGATTCAATTCCCATTTGTGCCCTTGGCTACTACCATGGAATTTGTAGAGGTGAATGAAAACCTGAATGCACCAAAAATGCAAGAGAATGGATGACACTTTCACCATCATCGATTGATTGACTGATCAAGGGATGGATGGATAAGCTAAAGCAGAATGTTCAATGATATATATAGAGAGACTCACATAGTCAATACTAGAGTAGGGTGTGTCTATATGCCTTAAGATAAGGTCGTGGTGTAAGACATAACATGGATTGTGTGCAACTATAGACAACCCATGCACTGTGGCTACCAAAAAGTGTAATCTTTGGAATCTAAACATGCTACATTTTTGAGTTTTTGTCTTATTAACCCAAATTTGTTTTTGGCCAAATCTTAATTTTGTTATTTAAAATGGAATTTTGACTAAATATATGGATTCAACACCTTGAAAAAACCCTAGAGCAGTAAATTTTTGTTGTTTGTAGATTGAAGTACCTAAACTAATGCAACATGGTTTTGTGGATGCCATTTCTAAAGTTGGGCTGGCCAAATTCCTTTCTAACCTTTCTACCACCTATATAACCAAGTAATTTTCTATCACCTGTATAACCTTGCCTTTTATAAAAAAAAAGAGGTTCCTACACTCAAAGGATTGGCTTTTCCAGGCCATGGGGAAATTAGAATGTTGAAATTATATAACCTTTTGGATGATTAGAAGATCCAATTTTTCCATTGCTAGCCTGAACTAAGTTCAAATTGCGGTTTTGGGTGTAAATTGTTGGTCAGTTGAAACCCATTTATCAACTGCACTGTCTGAGTAAAGACTAGATAATAATCTAAGATGAGGAGGCTGGACCTATTTCAAGCTGTTTTACTCAAGCTAAGGGTCAAACAAAAGGTTATGCATATACATTTGGTTCAAGGTCTCCTTTTCCTCACGTTATTCTCTATGAATTAAGGAATGTATGTTGCCGAGGAGGAACACCTCCTGCTCTAGGATATGATACATGCTTTAGATTTCTAGGATCTATTCTAGGAACACCCAACAACGAGAGGTATATCCACAAACCACTCCAAGTAAGATATGAAAAGGGCTCTTGAAATGCCTCTGGATACCAAAGCACTCCAATGTTTATAATGACATACTGATGTCCAATTCAAATGCTACCTAAGGATTTCACAAAGGTTCTAGTTCCCTTGTTCAAGGGTTGGTTGTATGTTTCCAAGGGTTTCAAAAAAAAACTTTCACTAGATATTAACAGCCCTTATGATATTTTTCACCACCACCATTTCTGCCACAAAATTTCTGTAAGGTGAAGACACATGAAGATTTAAATTGGTTCCTACTTGAAGGAAATATGAACTATTCTGATTGATGGGTATTTGGAGTTTTATTGTTGGCTATAATTTGCTTACAATGACCCTAGATGTAGTCACAAAAAAATAATAAAGATTATGGTTGTTCAGAAGGCTGAAAATTTGTCTGAAATCCCTCACATTATTCCACAACAAGCTTCCCAAAAACCCCACATCATTTTTGGAAACATTTGTTGATTGCACCTGTATTTTCATGCTTGTTTTCATGTTGCCCTATCTGTCCAAACATTGGTATCAGAGCCATAATCATGCTGTCATTAATCCTAGTTCTATTTATTGGTGAAAATTTACCATAGTTGGAGGTATCAACCACTGGAAAGACCAACACTACTGGGTTCCAGAGAACCACCAATAAAAGGATATATCTACTGTTGTATCTTCTATTTAGGGCTCTTCACATGCTGCCATCGAATCTATGGTCATTTTCTTCTATATATCATCTTCATATTGCCTCATAATCCTACAAGAGTATGTTACATGACCTCACATCCTCCCAGCAAAAGTTGATCTTATATGCCAAGTTATATTTATGCTTGGATGGTGATCTGTTTGCTTTTTTTGGAGACCATGGAGGATGACAACATGCTACTAAAAAAAATTGTATTATAACAATATTATTGATGTCAAATTGTTCATGGAGGCTACCACCAAATACTGCAAATACTGCAATAAGGGAGACTTTCCCATGATATTTTTGGAACCTTTGAACCATGTTAAAATTGTTTGAAACATGAGCCCTAAAACTAAAACAAATGCTACAACAAAATCACTATAATGTGATGGAAGTTCTATTATAGGACTTCTCTACTACTGCTCATATGCTGTCTGAAATAATCAGGTTGAAATTTAGAACCTAACTATCATTGGTCTAGTATGCAAAATCCAATTCCTGGCATGAGGCATATGATGAAGCCATTGGCTAGGTTACATGTTGGCAGTGTATGTTATGTTGATCTATTACTTTTTCTTTTGGTTAGAAACTGGGAAATTCACCACAACATCATACCAATATGTAAAATCTGAATTAATTGTTGTGAGACAACTAGCAGCTAGGATATTTGTTTCTATCCCATACTTTGCCATCAACATCTAAGTTGTATTTATTGTGCATGTGTTGAATGGAGTAGCTATTGTGGCATCTTTATGATTGTCTGTGTCAAACATACTATTCTGACATGTCTTCTCTTTTTTGGGGAAGGTATTGCTACATTGTATTTTCTAAGGACGCATGTTCACCAAGACAAGTCAAATACTTCAAAATGTTGGATGTGTTTTGTATTATTGTTCTAGAACATATTCTCTTTGTCTTTGCTTTTTATTATTGTTCGAGAACATATTCTCTTTTTCTTTGTATTTATTTCACATGTTGTTTTAGGATATTTGAGTGTTTTAGGTTATTTAGGTTTTTGGCTCTGAAATTAGTGATTGAAATGCCAAATAATCATTTATAATTGTGGATTTGCTTGTCTATTTGAGTTATTTTACATAATCAATCTTCATAAGTAGATATTCTACCCTTAGCTCTATTTCAAAGTGTTGTAAGAATTTCTGAGGACCTCTTCTATTCCTTGAATCGAGGTGGTGGATTCCCCATCCTGCTGAGGCCTTTCTCTTTCATCTAGTCCTTCATTTTCCATTGAATCTGATTCAAGAGATTCTCCCACTGGATCTCTCTTGGGGGATTCTTGTGGTGGTAGTCCATGTATTATTTTTAAAAGTTTAATTCTTCCCTTCACCTACTTTTCATAACTTCCATAACCATTAGGTAGGGACCTGCAATGTCGATGGTGTTTTTTTTGTTTAGTAAAAGATTATCGAGACTTTAATTTATTGAAAGTTGTAGAATTTACAATCTATGAAGTTTTAAGTATACTTTTTAAAAGTCTAATTCTTTAAAGGGTACTAGCTCAATGGAAGAGCACCTGCTTTACAAGCAGGAGGTTGGTGGTTCGATTCCATCGTGCCCTGATATTCATATATATGGAATGAAGAAGATTGGTTTTTGGTGACGAATGCTCTTTTGACCATCACCAATGAGCTTATGGTGACATTTTTCGACCCTCACCAAAATATGAAATGGTGATGGTTAATGAACGCCACCATATATACGCATCAATAGTGAAAACCATTAAAGGTCCGTCACCATAAATCATTGTTGTTGATATGAAATGGTGAGGGTCACTGTTTGTCATTATAGTCATTGTTCGTGACGGACCTTGATGTCACCAATGAGTTTGTGGCGACGGTCAACGAATGTCTCCATATATATGCACCAATAGTAACGGCCATATGAAATGGTGACGATCACTATCCGTCATTATAATCAATATTCGTGACAGACCTTGAATGTCACCACAACACATACTTTAGGCGACACCACCTTTGGTGACGTTCAGTTTTTTGGTGATGGAGGCTATTGTCTATCACCATTGCCCATATGAAATGGTGACGGTCACTATTCGTCACTATAAATCATTATTGGTGACAGACCTTGAATGTCACCACAACACCTATACTTTTGGCGACGCCACCTTTGGTGACATTTAGTTTTTTGGTGATGGAGGCTATTGTCCGTCACCATTGCTCATATGAAATGGTGACGGTCACTATTCGTGACTATAAATCATTATTGGTGACGGACCATGAATGTCACCACAACACCTATACTTTTGGCGATGCCACCTTTGGTGACGTTCAGTTTTTGGTGACAAAGGCTCTTTTGACCCTCACCAATGAGCTTATGGTGACCATTTTCGCCCCTCACCAATGTGCTTTTTTCTTGTAGTGTTTGATGGGTTTGGTTATATCGCTTGCAGTGCCCATAGTATGCATGTATCATTCAGATGATCCATTCATATTTTTATAGCCCTTTCCTATTTAGAAGGGTTTCTTTGGTTGTTATAATGTCTCATGTACTCAGATATTATTGTATTCAATCCTCGCTTACTTTTTTCCAGGCGTAGTATGTATGTGGGATCCATTATATTTTTGTCTGGCCCATTTCATGCCAGCATATCATGTACCATTTATCATGTAATTTATTGCTCAGTTTAATTTTGCTCGGAGCACCATTATTATTTGTACTTTTTCATCTCAGCGAGCATAGGTACTCCTCCCCTGTCTCACTGAGAATAGGTACCCAAACATTAAAGGAGATTTATATAATTTGTAGGTATTTCCCCCTCAGTTATTGTCCTCTCTTGCTTCACTCAATCTATGTATCTCTCTCTCTGTTATAGTTCAATTTGGGAATCATCCCTAAGAATAGTATGAACAGGGTCTATCATCCCCTAATTCAGTTTTTACATGCCCTAGAGAAGTCATTCCACCAATGGATTTAATTCATGAGAGTTTCAATGTTTGAAGTATAGTTAAAATGACCCATTGACTCATCAACGCTCCTCTAAATGGTCCTAAGTGTGTTGCAAAGCAGTTACCCCCATTCAAGGGTGCTCTACAAAGCACTTGTCGACACTTAAGGGTGCGTTGGTTTCCTATGGTAAAAATCATCATTGTTCCGGGAATCTCCACATGTCGAGTGGCTTCTAGAAGAGCTCATAGGTGTCATACTTCTGATACATGTGTTCATCCATCACCATTGAACCTAGAAACATGTGTCATCTATTTTTAGAAATCCATTCAATATCATTTATTGAGAAACTACCTACAATTTCCATATAAATTGAGCACTCATCTAATTACAAGGGAGCAAGAAATTTTTCTAGTGTTATGTTTTTGGATTCTCAATTCTTCGAGAGATGAAGTAATGTGATGCTCCTGTATTGATGCTTGGTGTGATGAGGACGAGATGAAGTTGGAGCAGGTTGAAAATGAACTGATCAATTGGTTGTAATCTATTCCTCCTAATACTGCAATAAAGATATGTGTCCTTTCTCCCAAATTTTTTCTTTGTTCCCTTGAAGGATATGCTTGGAGGCATTGAAATGTTTCAAACTTCTGTAAAAATGAAACCATTCTCAAGCACAATTTTCCTATGTTTTAAGCTTGTGTAAAAATAAGACCATTCTCAAGCATAGTTTTTCTCTATTTTCAAGATTTCATAAAAATGAAACCTATCTCAATTCCATTTTGGTTATTATTTTCAAGACTCGTTAAACTCAAGAAATTCCCAAGCTTCTTTTGATATTTTTCATTCTTGTAAAACACATAAAAATGCCAAGTTCTTTCGGTCTTTTCCTACTCGTAAATTAAATTGAAAGTCAGTCATATGAGTACATTTTTTATCACTTTTTGGGACTCGTTAAAACTTATGAAAAAAGAGAAACCCTGGAGTCTTTGTTTAGCTCTTTTTAGACTCCGTTAATGTGAAAATATTTTTGAGCACTTCTCTTTTCGAACTCGTAAAAGGAAATGAAAAGACATCTACTCAGTATAATTTTAACCCTTTTTTGGACTAAGAAATATTAGTTATGAAAAAGGAACACCTTAGTTGAACATGGCTAAGAGGTTTTCTCAGGTATCATTTTACAATTTTTCGTACCTGAGTGACAAATAGCGATGGACTTGTCCAATCATGACAAGATCGAGTTTCACTATTTATAGAATTTTTAAATCATCAAATAGTGATGGATTGACCTGAAGGGTTGAATTTTAGAGCAAGCATATGTTACTTTCCTCAAGATTGTTAAAAAATAAAGAGGTACTTATTAGCAATGGCTAGGGAAATTTTGGGAAAAATAAAAAAACACTTTATGGTAGTAGGTCGCTCTTGAACATGAAAATTTCACTTCATCTCTATGACTTTGGGTTGGGTAATATCCTTGACGGTCTATCATACCTATGGTCTATCATACCATCCATCACTTAGGTTTTGGGTCAATGCTACCAACTCATTTCAATGTCGCTGATATGTTCAAGCGAAGCCATCCAGTAATTCGTCATCTTCTGCAATACACATAAACCTTCATTTTCAAAACCACCATCCATGAACATTGCTTCATCAAGTCACATTTTGTCTCCAAAATCAGTACTCTTGTTTCATGTTGTATCTATGATGAGTCACTTCCTGTTGGCATAATCTCATCACTCACAAAGTTAACTAAGAAACATCTTTCAAGTACCTTGGAGCTTGGTTACATGAATGACAAGTTTCTTACTTCCGGCGATAGGTTGACATCATAGACCTTCGAACGGAATATTTTGTTTGGCATTCGAAATAAAATAATATATTCACGCCTTGTAAATTGTACTACAGTACCTTCAGAACCATTAACATCAATGGTGGTTTCTCTTGCTTCTGTTAATGACTTACATCATTGGCTCGTAATCAAATGATGTCTTCCCATGTAAGACTTCAAGTCACATATTTGCATTGTTAGAATTATACTTGAATGATACAGTAAACGAGATAGAAGACACCATATCTAGTTTCATTCATCCGGGCTGCGATTTCAGGAATTGTACCACATCATGCGTATGATGGATTTACAATAGATAGTCATCCTATCATGGACCTATATCTGTAGGCATGTCTATATCTATAGACGACTTTCTGATTTATCTACGTTTAATGATAGTTTATGTGCTGAGCATGGGTATGGCTCCCTCAAAAATTCATGTTCAATCTGTACAAGATGTCATGATATAATGTATTGCAAATTGATGTAGGTCATCGTCCGCTTCAGATCCTACTCATCACACCGTAAAGAATCTCATCTAAATATTATCATTATTTTGACTTCATGCTTTAGGCAGTAGTTGTTATAGGTCAATTACGTCATCATCCCTAAGACCAATATGAATAGGGTCTATCATCCCCTAATTCAATACAAAGAGGGTCTATCATCCCCTAATTCAATTGCTACATGCCCTAGAGAAATCATTCCACCGATGGATTTAATTCATGAGATTTTAAATGTTGTAAGTATAGTTAAAATGGCCCATTGACTCATCAATGCTCCTCTGAATGGGCCTAAGTGTGTTGCAAAGCAGTTACCCCCATGCAATGGTGCTCTACAAAGAACTTCCCACACTTAAGGGTGCTTTGGTCTCCTCAGATAGAAATCATCAATGTTTTAGGAATCTCCACATGTCGAGTGCCTTCTAGAAGAGATAATAGGTGTCATACTTTGAATACAAGTGTTCATCCATCACCATTGAACCTGCAAATTGGTCTCATATATTATTAGAAATACATTCAATATCATTTGTCGAGAAACTACCTATAATTTCCCTATAAATTGAGCACTCATTTAAGTGCAAGGGAGGAAGAAATTTGTGTAGTGTTATGCTGTTGGATTCTCAATTATTGGAGAGCTAAAGTACTGTGATGATGCTAGATTGATGCTTGGTGTGATGAGGATAGGATGAAGTTGGAGCAGGTTGATAATGAATTGATCGACTAATTGTAGTCTATTCCTCCTAATACTTAAATAGATATATTGGTTCTTTCTCTCATATAAATTATTATCTTTCATGAATATATTCTCAATATGTGCATGTATTCTCAGATTTAGTCAGTTCAATTTGGTCATGATAGATAGATATTGTATATTTTTATCGTCATTTTTTGTCTTCTAGTTTTGAATGCAAGTATTAATGTGGCAAGTTTGGTTGGATTGAGAGCGACAAAAGCGAAGAAAGAGGAAGAATGAGAGCGAAGGATCACAAGTAGGTATCTGCATATTCTATTTATCTATTTATCTTAGAGAGAAAAACATTTAATTTTCCTCTGTTGTTCTGAGTGAAGGAACACCACACTCAGGGAAGACTAGTTTATTTGTTGATTAGAATTCTACATAATACTCTCTAACTCCCCTTCAGTGTCTAGTGATTATGTTCTTACAACATGCTTTGGTCATACGATTAGCTCCTAATGCTCGCACATTGGGGGGAAATCTGTTACACGAAAATTTGGTCATCTAATCATTTACAGTTAGATGGATCGAAGTACACCATGTAAGACAAATTTTACCATAGTAAAATTTCTTTCACTATAGGGAATACTTTAATAAACCATATATTATTAGGTTCTTTCTGGTTAAAACAAGAAACCCCATGAGGAATGATTAAATAAATCCTTATTTAAATAATATTCCTGGTTATATTTAACCCAATTAAATAAATCCTTGTTTAAATAATATTCCAGGTTAACCCAATTATAAGAAATAATTAGACAAATCATTATTTTTCTTATTTTTCTCTAGGAATAATGAATTAAATCATTATTTAGTTACTATTCCTTGTTAAATTTGACTAAATCACCTATAAATAATTAAACAAATGATTATTTGTTAATTATTCGTTAACTGCATTCTTGAAATGATAAATAAATCATTTATTTGTTTATTATTTCTAAATAAAGGTATTTAGTCAATTTAAATACCTTTTCCCTCCAATAAAATATAATAAAAAATTCCAAGCAATTAGATTTAGATCTTGGTTAATAATATTTTATTATTCCCCATTATCGAGGATAACTCAATATTTTGTCATAAATAGGAGGGTTTTCCATTCATTATTCAATTTGATCACTTTAACTGTCGCACTTTGATCATTATCATCGCTACAAATACCTTCTTTGCTTCTTGAACTCTTATAGAGTTCAACACATTTTGGGTTTTCTACACCATTAAGAAAGAGAAACTTCTGGATTTGGAGCGTTCAGGATAGCTAAGAACCCATCCCATTGAGGGGGACTAGTAACATTATTATTTTTCCCCTTCCCAGGTGTTATAATATGTAATATTACAAAAATTAAAAGACAAGAATAGAGAACATATACAGCATTCCAGATAAATCAAAACACGAACATAACACTAAAATCTGGAAAATGTCGAAAATATGCTGCAATTGGAAAGTACATTAGGACGTCATAATCTATCAGAAGAAATAGTTGGGTCATATCATTATAATCAATATAAAAATAAATTAAAAAGTGCTCCAAAAATAATGCACTCAAGCCGCAAGATGGATGAAATACACTAAAGAAAACTAGCACTGGAAATGTGTGCTGCTACTCCTGCTGTTGCTATTGGAAACTTTTGTTATAGGGAAGAAGAACCATTTTTGGGAGTCTATTTGAATGCTCAGAATGATCCAATATTTTAAACACGGATTCTACTCAAAACACCTAGAATAACCCAGAAATGGTTTGGCCATACTTTAATTTTGGATTTTCGGCCCTTTTTGGGTTGCGCACTACAAACCTGTTGGCTGAGTTACGCACACCCTATAGGAAAATAATTATAGGGGCTGAAAGAATGATCTATCAGCTGTAGAAACACCCAATCAACTCAATATATGAAGGTATGGTCCCTTCTCTTGATCTCCAAGCTAGAAACTTGAGATCTAGCTCCTCCTTCCTCTACTCAAGTTGCAGTTGCACACTTCACAACTGCTGGAATGAATTGCGCCATCAAGAGGGATGAAGTTGTAGCCTGCTGCTAGGTGATGAATTATAGCTCAAAATTGATGGAAATTATCTCTCCAAAGTGAGGTAAATACTCCTTATAGGATTTAAAGCTAAAATTCTTGGAACTCTCTTCCTCCCTTAGATCGTCCTAACTGAACTGTGCAATTCTTGAGGAAGTGATGCTACATGGAGGTGTAGAAATTAATGCATGATGTTGGATTTATAAATTTTGATCTCGGAAGACTGAAATGAAGCACAAGATGGAAGGGATGATCCCTCCATTAATTCCTTAGCTGGAATGCTAAGAACTACCTCCTTCTCTCAAACCATAAGACAGGAATGGGTAATTCCTAAAGGTATATGTGCTACAAAGAGGGGATTAATGTGGAACCAATGCTAGATGATGAGTTTCTGCTCAAACATACCTTCCTATAGTATGCACTCAAGGTCCCTCGTGGGTAAGGGTGGATTCCAGCTCGGGAACACCAGTGTGCTAAAGAACACAACAGAATTAGCTAAATAGCTGAAGCATGCAAAGAATGTCAAACGACAATACAATATCAAATTCCAGATGGATTTGATTTCTTCCCTCATCTTCCTTATATGGTTGTGAGCCTTCCCTAGCCTTGGCCCACCTCATAAATGCACTGCACATGTGGCCACTAGTCTCCATGAAGACTTCGTTGTCTCTCTACGATCTCCATGATCTCTGCATTTACTTTCCACTCCTCCATTATGTGTGAATTTAATGCACCACTCCCTCCATCACTTCATCATTATTGCTCTATGATCTTATTTTTATTCCTCTATGATCTTAATTTATCTCCATGATCTTCTTCATCAATGTTGCATGATCTTCATTCTTCCTGCATTAATAAGCTGCTCCAATACTCCATAATGCTGATCTACTATCTAATTAACCCACATACACACACCAAAAGTGGATTTTATTCATATATGGGGTTTATGGGTCCCTCCACCCTTTTATTTACTTAATTAATTAAGAAAAATAAGAACTCTAATATTCCAATAATTTGATGGAAAATTTGGAATATTACAAAATGCATATAAAATTAGTTATATCCTGTCTTGTCCATTGAATGCATGGAGCAATTGTGATTTTTGTTCACTTTTTAACTACTTTTACTACATAGATTGGGTTTTTTGCAACATTTATTTTCACTATCGATTGTAGATCTAAGTAAGTTAGGAAACCTTATTTGTTGTTAGGTTTGTTTCTCATACGCAGCTAAAGTGAGCTATTTTCGTACACTTGCATTAATAATTTACGCTAACAATTGGCGAATTCACTATTGTTTAATCAGATTCCTGCATGACGAACAACTTCAGTATCTAGGGTTTTATTCAATTTTTTTTAGTGTCTTGATGTTGGTTTTTAACTTTTATGCCCTAAAATAGTAAAATTTTTAAATTTTGTGTTTGTTCAGGTGTTTTCCATAGGTAACAGGTATTAGCCACCCCAGAGATGACAAATTTTCCGTAACCTGGTGCCTGAGGATCCTAGATCTAGAACTCACACTTCTTAGCCCAGAACCTATGATTTCAACCTAATTCATAGCTGTTGGACCAGAAATTGCGATTTCCACAGCTTACAAGTAAGTACCTTCGAGCTGCAACTTATTTTTAAGTTTTTCTGTGACAATCAGGTTTTTTCACAAGAACTATTCTTTGTTGTCTGACCTCCATCTCAACCCATCTTAGGCCTGGAGATGCTCAATTTTTCTCCTTTAAGTAGAACTAATCCCCTTATTTTTTGAGTACACTTCCACCTTTCTAGGAGGTGTTTAGCTGAGTAGGTAGTCTAAGATTTTTAGTGATTTCAACCATTGTTTAAGGTCTTATTTATCTTTCTTTAAGGTCCATTTTGATTAGTTTTTATTCCACCCCAAACCCCCTCCTCTTATTTTTTTGTCTCTCCCTTAGGGTTCCCTTGTTTCCCCTAGGGTTTTAACCTTTTGCCTCCCATTTTGCAGCAGTTTTCCCCTCTAGTTTCTTGTTGTTTTCTACACCTTTTCCAGTAGTTTGGAGTCATTAGATCCTTGTCCCTTAGACGTTAGATAGTTTGGATGCCTTATGTGTTTTGATTCAATTTCGAACACATTTTGGATTAGTTCTTTGGGAAGCCTTCTTTTGGATTGAATTTATGCATCTATAGTTTTTTATTTTATTGTCATTTCAGTTTTATTTACAGTACTTAAAGATATTTTCTTTTTCTTTATACAACCACCTAGGCTTAATTAAAATTAACATACATCTTGCACACACATGCACACCTAAAGCAAATAGTGCTTGTTTTACACCACCAAGCCAAGATATAAAGATCGTAATTAATTTATCTGCCTTCTTGAGCCTTTGTTTATCTCTGTTCAACATTTTCGTGTCATCTGTGACTTTCCATTATTACACCCACAAGGATTTTATCTCGGAGACTTCGAGGCCTTCACCCTCACTTTCTGTTGGGAATATTTACTCCACTGTGTCCCCATACTGACTCTAATTCTAGGTCATCGGTTTCTTCCTCTGATTCTGAGCTCGGTTCCCCTCACCCTCATATCGTCATCATGACAGATGCCAATGCAAGTTCAAGTCCTCAAGCTGGTCATGGCCTCGGCCCTAATTCTAGAGAAACTACTAGCGGAGCTACTTCCGGAATTGTTCCAACTACTCCTTTTCTTCCTTTCATGGTAGGTTTAAGCCTTTCTGATTTCAGCTAGTTAATCAATGACCCTATACTCCACAATCCAGGTTGGCCTGCTATTCCAACTAAGATTCCTTTTGGCATCCCTAAGTTCGAAGGAAACACTAGAGAGGACCCTACTAATCATTCTGCTCCTTTCACATGTGGTGTTCATACAATTCCATTACCTATGACTCCATCCACCTTTGGTTTTTCCAACGTACGCTCATTGGAGAAGCCGCGAAGTGGTATGTTGATCACACTTCTATGTCTCACTCCACTTTTTTGACCCTTGCTAAATAATTTTTGTCCTACTTCCAGCCACCTCTCCATAATGATACCAGTACCGAGTTTTTGACCACATTCTGTCAATTTTTTGCCACCTTCCTTCCTGACCATGTGCAAGAATGGAGTAGAAGGAGGAGCTTGTGTTCAGCTCCTACATTCGACGACTATGTCTATATGGATTGGTTTCTCATAATTCTTTTAACTTCCACTGGAGAAGATGTCATGTCTCACTTTCCTTAGATAGAGGAAGAAGCTCTCCAAGTGGGGTTGAAATATGAATTTATCTGTGCTAATTCTGGTTATGTTTAAACCATTTTACTGGATCTTCCTAGACTTGGTGGTGCCAATGCACCAAGGGAATCTTACATCGCCGATAGTATCTTTGGATCTCTTTCACATCCGTATACCCATCCTTCCATGCGTTATGGTTTCCCCAAGGGGGTGCAAGCTCCTCCAACACTTTTCCCCCTCATGACATCATGTATCCATGTAAAATCACACCTTATGCATTTGTTCAACTATATCAACAGATGCGAGGGCCAGTTGTTACTCAACATGATTACCCCAATGTTTCCCAACCACCTTTCTATTCTTAGACACAGCCTGCAGGTCCATGTTACCTTACCTAATTCATCTAAAAACTCAAATTGTTGCGCACAAACCACCCCTCTTCTTTGTGCAATAATTATGGCGACTATTCTCATCATTGTCCCCATCTCGAAAAATTTAGCGACACCCTTGAGGCTGTTTGGAAAATAGACGCCGCTCATAGTGGATCTCGTACCCCTCTACTTGTGAGTTCCACTTTAGCATAACTCGAGGAAATTTCTACACCTATTGTGATACCTCCCCCCGATGTCAAGATGATGTAATATTTGGTCGCTATTCTCCATATGTCGTCATCCATGAGATTCGCAGTGGAAGACCCCTCTCGGGCATCCATTTTTTTTCAGTCGAACCTCCCTTATCGAACACCTTGGTCTCAACATCGGTAGATGTTTCATCTACTAGATGTTTTCCTAACCATAGTAGCGATGCATATGTGAACCATATTTCTCATGATGATGCACTAGGTAGCTTGGCCACATCATGTGGTATTGCTTCCTGTATTCCCCCCATTCTCCATTTAGATGAAGACATTATGGAAGACATGACTACCCCTGATTTTCCTTGGCATGATATGCACCATTGTGTGTATTTCCTTCCGTAGCACACCCATGCTCAATATATTGTGGAGTCTAAATACCTCATACATAATAAATTCAATTGGTTCACTAGCTCCTTACTTTCAACCCATGCATTCGAACCACATAAAATTTTTGGCCATTACATTGACATTCAATGTTTGGGTAAAGGGGCACTCATATTTGAGAGTCCAGTAGAAGCAATTCTCCACAACACTCCTCATGAATCTAGTAGTGTCGACTCTATTACCATTATTCTTACCCATTTAGAAGAACCTCTAGAGTCTCATATCACTTCAGATCACTCTACGGATGATCCACTTAATCATTCCTTCATCTTACATCAACAACCCAGTCACTTAGACATTGTTGTTGACCAACCTCAACATTTTCTAGGTCAGCACCAGTCCATTATATCCAAAGACACTCTTTGGGATAGTGATAGCATGTATGCGAACCTATTAAATTTAGTGCATTTCATTCATATATGTAGTTCCAAAGGATATTCGAAATCCACCATTTCCTTTCTCTAACTATATCTATCCATTATTCCCATAGAAGATAACCATAACATAAACAAATAGTGAACCACATCATAAAAATGTGTTTAGAATCCACCATTCTAAATACATTTGGCATGTCCATAGCATGCTTAGGGACACCTATGCACTTATATAATCTCATCATCCTCTTGAGGACGTAGTGCCTATGAGGCCAAATGCTTGAATCCATTATTTCACCACTTGTAACATCGTTGTGCTTTGCAAACTCCTCTAGCTAGGGGCATCATTCGCACCCTTGCATACCAGATCAATCCCCTCAATCACATATGTTTGGGGGGAAGTATCCCATTATTGGGGGCATGGTAGCTCCCTTAGCCACCTCCTCACCTGATTAACAAAATTCTTGGCCTAGACCCGAATGATCTATGTATGGTCGATTATCCTTTCATTTATTAGGTATTTTTTCCTCCGAGCCTCTCTAGTGAGCCATATATCGTAGATGCTTGATACCATATCTTCAAATATTCAACTTTATGTGATACCACACTTAACACTTGGTCCCCATGTTTGACTTTGTGGGTGGGAATGATTCTAGACCTTCTTTATTAATTCATTCATGTATTCTTTTATTACCTTGATTCTTCTCCAGGAACCATTCTTCCAAGAAGCATTAAGGCCCTCCTTAGACAAGTATGACCAATTTCCTGAAAGTCATAGATCATGATTCCAATGGTGGGTTTGTCTGCAATGATCGCCGCATGATTTCGGGCCTTCTCCTCCTCTCCATATTCACCAAAATTCACTTATAAAATGAATTAAATTAGAGGGAAATCATTGTATTAATGGAAAAATCCAAAATTTTCCTTTGCTAATTGCGACCAAACCATAGCTTGGTTTGACGAACCGTTAACACCATTGGTAATATCTCACCGAGAACTATAATCTGTATCAGTTTTTTTGGTAATTTTACACTTCTCCAAGAATCCATTTTTCCAAGAAGGGTCACTTTCTCACCCCTTAAAATCATATTTCTTCAGTTGTAGTGCTTTTACTTGGGGCACCACTTTTCCTTCACACTAAATTTCAGTGCGTGTGTTGACTTCCATCATTAGTAACCATATTTTTCTCATGTTATTATAGTACACACTGGGCCTATTATTTGTAGCAGCATTACCGAGTTAGCCTTGTTCAGAGGATCTAAGTTGAGTCACCATCACATTCATGGAGTCTATCTCGAGTCACTTTACCTCATGTTACATTATTCCATCCATTTTTTCCTTGTCCCTCTCTCATGTCGCCAATTTTTGCCTCCAATCATACTCTCCCCAATCCCCTCTAGATTTGATTCAATCTTTTCCAAGTCAACCATTCTTTTTATGCTCTCATAAGGGAATTTTTCCATATGATACTCAATATCCCCTATTCTATGATCATCCCTGGTGTTATTCCATAACTCACTTTACTATGATCCATCGTGCCTTAGTTGAGGATTTCTCGTTGTCTCACCTATGGTAGACCTCCTTCATTTGACATAACCACATTCATTCTAGAAGATAGGTATAGAGGGTGGTGTAGCTTGGTTCCAACTTCCATTATTCAATCTATTCCTTTGATCAGGAAAAGGGACTCATCATTTCCCTTTGACTTGATTTTTTCTCATCCACTAAGCTTCAACTCATTATTGCATGATCGAGATTCATATACTTGATGGTTTGATGATTCAATAGATTGTACTAGTGATTCCCAGGTGTGTCTCAGATGTTTTAGAACTCATGAGGGGGTGACCCTTCAGGTAGCCCCCCACATGCCAATATGACCTCAGTTTATTATACAACCTCAGATGTAGCTCCACAAATTTGATGGGTTTGGATCTAGCCGCTTACAACACCCATAACATGCATGTATCATTCAAATGATCCATTGATATTTTTAGAGCCCTTTCCTCTTTAGTGGGGCTTCTTTGGTTGTTATTATGTCTCATTTACTAAGATATTATTGTATTCATTCCTAACTCATGTTTTTCTAGGCGCAGTATGTATGTGGGATCCATTATATTTTTATCTAGCCATTTTATGCTAGCATATCATGTACCATTTATCATGTACTTTATTTCTTAGTTTCATTTTGCTAGGTGCACCATTATTATTTTTACCTTCTCATCTCAGCAACCATATGTATGCCTCCCCCACCTCAATGATAACATGTACCAAAACATTAATGGAGACTTATATCATTTGTAGGTCTTGCCCAAAGGTTATTGTCCTCCTTCTTTTAAATCCATATATGTATCTCTCTCTCTCTCTCTCTCTCTCTCTGACTCCCCTTCGTTGTCTACTGATTGTGTTCTTACAACATACTTTAGTCATACGATTTGCTCCTAACGCTCATACATTGGGTAGAAATCTATTACACAAAAATTTTGTCATATAACCATTCACAATTAGATGCATCGAAGTACACCATGTAAGACCAATTTTACCATAGTAAAATTTCTATCAATATAAGGGCTAATTTAATAAATCATATTTTACTAAGCTATTTTTGGTTGAAACACGAAACTACATGAGGAATAATTAAATAAATCCTTATTTATTTAATTTTCCTCTAGGAATAATTAATTAAACCATTTTTTAAATAATATTCCTTGTCATATTTAACCCAATTATAAGAAATAACTATATAAATCATTATTTTTCTGATTTTTCTCTAGGAATAATTAATTAAATCATTACTTAGTTATTATTCCTTGTTAAATTTGACTAAATTACCTATAAATAATTAAAAAATCATTATTTGTTAATTGTTCCTTAACCGCATTCTTGAAATGATAAATAAATCATTTATTTGTTTATTGTTTATAAATAAATGTATTTATCCAATTTAAATACCTTTTCCCTCCAACAAAATATAATAAAATATTCCATGCGGTTAGATCTAGATCTTGGTTAATAATATTTTATTATTCACCATTATCGAGGATAACTCAACAATTTGTTAAAAATAAGAGGGCTTTCCATTCATTATTCACTTTTATCACTTTCATTGTTGCACTTTGATCATTTTCATCGCTGCTAATACTTTCTTTTCTTCTTGATCTCTTATAGAGTTCAACACATTTTGGGTTTTCTACACCATTGAGAGAGAGAAACTTCTGGATCTGAAGTATTGAGGATAGCCAACAACCCATCACATTGTTGGGGACCCATCCTAGGTGTTGTAATACATATAAAACTATTTATATCTTTTATTTTCCATTGGATGCATGGACAAATTCTTATTTATTTTCACTGTCTTTCTACTTTTACTAAATAGATAGGGTTTTTTATAGATTTTTTTTAACTATAAATTGCAGATATAAAGAATTTAAGCAACCATCTTTGTTGTTAGGGTTGTTTTCCATGAATAGCTAAAGTGAGCTCTTTTCACACACTTTTGTTGGAAATATTCTCATTGATGGCAAAGAAGCAACAAAAGCAGTAGAGAAGCAACAAAGAAGTGGAGGAAAAAAAGGCCACTAAGAAGTTAAGGTAGAAAAGGAGCAAAGGCAGCAACTCAACAAAGGAATAGAGTCATGAATGTCTTAGGTTAGTTAAGGCAGAAATAGTAGAAAAGGCGGAAAAGGCAACAGAGAAGAAGAAATGGCGTGAAACAGGCGTAATAATTTTTAGTCGAAATGAATAACGAATAGAAGAACAAGCTCAGGATTAGAAACTAAATAAAGAGATCAGCACATTTAAAAAAAGAATAAAGCTCAGAAAGATAACGGAGATGCAAAGTAGAAGTGGTCATTGAAAGTAGAAAACTCGACTAAGGAAAAAAATACTTCGAAGAATTGAAGACCAATCAGATTTGCAAGTAATAGTGAGGTTCGTTAGATCAGGCACAAATCAACAATGTGGATCATTTCGTAAACCCATAAAGACTTCACACATCATAAGATTTAGTGAATAATGTTAATATTTCACATGGTAAGTTATTGAACCGGTGATGCAAATTTGATCAGCAAAACAAGTGTGGATCATTTGATCCCTCGAAAACCAACGAATGCGATCAAATCACACAGAGAGCGATTTTACAAATCGCAGCTCTTAGATTTTAGTGTTAAGGCATCGCATGGTAAGTTAAAGTATTTGCGATGCGAAGTGGGTAAGACACGTGTTGGCATGACGCAATAATGCAGATCATAAGAAATAGATTGTAACCACAAAGTAAATCCTATAAAGTGCGAAGTGCGATCAAGTGAGGACCATTAGATCTGGGCAGAAATCAACGATGAATGGAAAATCGCGAGTTATCTCATCACATATATTGACATATAGCACTAAGGTATGGTAATTTTTTTGTGATAAGTTAATTTAGAAAGTTGCGATGTGAAGAGGGAAGAGCCACGTGTCAGCTTTGTGCAATAGCAGACATCACAGATTATATGGGTTAGCGATATCAATAAGAGTTAAACTTGTGGGCAAGTGAAGTGCGATGTATTGTGATTGGTATAGGATTGTGGGACCTGAAAGCCCCTGTTCTGTGTATATGCAAGGGATGTCTATTATACGCATTATGTTATCAAGTTTACGCTATTTGATTTCTAACATATGTATGTGAAAAAAATCTAGTATTATAGTCCGCTGTGGTAAAAGGGAGTCTATGTGGGTTGAGAGAAAAGGATGAACGCAAAATAAAACACTCAGGTAACAAAAGAAAAGGGTGAACAAAACAATTAAAGGCTCAGGTAAGTAAAAGGACACAACCTCGTGCAGAATAGTGCAACAACATGGGTCAAGTCAGGAAAAGGGGCAGTTATGCAGCACCGTTGAAATATAACTAGAGAAATAATAAAGACAAAGGAACAACAAGTAGAAGAGGAAAAACACAAAAGAAAAGCTAAGAAGCTGAAATGGATGAATTGGAATATTATTGTAACTGTAAATGTATTAATTATTTTATATTTTTCTTGATGAAAAGGAAAGCCTCTGTAGGCAAAGAAAAACTCCAATTTAATACTAAAATGAATGTATTTTGTGTTGTAACATCCTGAATATGCTCAGTGAGGAAATGAATGGATGGAAGGAAAAAGTCATGCGTGTTCACTTCATATTCCCATATAGAATACAAACAACCATGAAATAATCTCTATAAATGATGTTATTGTAATGTGCATAAGGAGGTTAGAGAGTGGGAGAATAAGAAAAATAAGATAAATAATCTGTGAAGATCTAGAGCTAATATAAAGCATATTTGAAGGTTTGAAGGACATCAGTGAATAAGGATTAAAATAGAGTTGATATCCACGTAAATTAGCATATGATTTTATTGTAGTGTGAGGAAGTTGGTGCTTCCATATCAATTTCTATCTTGATAGGTGTCCAGTTGTAGCTGGTTGAGGTAGGAGCCTCCTGTGGGTTGTAGCCTACAGAAAATAGATGGGAGTTGGAGCTTCCTTGTAAGTTGTAGGTGTAGCTTGCAGAATTTGAGGTAGTAGCCTTCTGTAGGTTGGAGCCTACAGAAAATCAGGGGTGAGAAGGAGTTGGAGCTTGCCTTTGCATCACAACAATAATAAGATGTGGTTTTCTCCCTTATGGGTTTCCACTTATATATATTGTCTATATGCATGATGATTCTGTGTTGATGTTCAATATTTAATCTTCTTAATACTTTTTTTTCACATATTAAGATTGTTGTTTCATTATAAACTAAGTTGATCATGAAATGAAGGCATAAATAAATATAAAAGAAAGTTTTAAAAGTCCATAAACGTATTAAACTAATTCACCTCCCCCCCACTCAATTTAACTAAGGGTTAAACAATTGGTATAAGAGCCAGTTCCTTCTGTATCAATTTAAAAACTGGAAGGAGATCCCAGGTCCCCAAGATGGAAGTCCATAAATGTATTAAACTGATTCACCTCCCCCCCACTCAGTTTAACTAAGGGTTCAACAATTGGTATAAGAGACATTTCCTTCTATATGAGTTTGAAAACTGGAAGGAGATCCCAAGTCCACAAGATGGCTAGCCTAGAAGGATGCTCAACAAATAAAGCCCCTTTGTTTCTTGGCACAAACTATGCCTTCTAGAAAATAAGAATGAGGACGTAGATAATGTATCTAGGAATATAATTTTGGACTGCCATGGAAGAAGGATATTCTCCAAAGGATACTCACATAGAGAAAGAAGTCAAAGAAGATTTCATAGCTAATGCGAAAGAAATGAATGCACTCTTTATTGGTCTGCGTGAGTCAAAATTTATTAAAGTAATGCACAGTAAGACTGCCAAAGAAATATGGGATACATTAGAAAATATCCATCATTCGGGGAATTTTGAGGTCTAAAATGGGCCTCCTAAGGAAATTATAAAATAATAGTGGAAATAATAAAATAATATTAGATTACATCATCAAATTTTAGAGGGGGAAAAGAAAAAACTACTTTTTCAACTTGTATTTTTAACTTATCTCCCTATGGTTTTGTTAAAATTTTGTGTGAGAACAATCGCTGAATGCATAATTTTATTCATAATCGAAGGAGTACCTGTTTTGCATACTTTCTATGGAATCTACTACACGAAAAATGAAAAATACATGAAAAACATGATTGCAATCACGCTTTTTTATGTATTTCTCATTTTTCGTGTAGTAGGGTGCATCAAAAGTGTGCAACATGGGTACTCCTTAGATGAGGAATTAAATTTTACATCCAATGAGTATTCCTGATCGAAATTTGAGTAAAAAATTAGGGAGATAAGTTGAAAATACGAGTTGAAAAAGTAGTTTTATTATTTTATTATTTTTTAATATTTTTACTTTTTTACTCAAAAAATGGTGAATCATCCCCCATGGTTGATATCATCATATTGAATCCTAGTGGTTCTTATAAATTTTATTTTGGTTGTACATTTTTCTCAGGAGGCCCATTTTAGACCTCAAAATTTCCCTAATGGAGGGAGATAAAAATGTGATGATGACCAAACTGCAAACCTATAGAGCTCAGTTTGAAAATGTAAAAATGAATGAAGATGAAGATATAAAAATTTTCTTCTTAAAGGTTGTGGACATTGTGAATAACATGAAATATCTATGAGAAACCACTAAGGAATGTGTAATTGTACAAAATATATTGAGATTTTTACCATCTAGGTTTAACCCTAAGTTTTTTGCCATAGAAGAAAAAAAAAACTGGAAAAATTTGACCATGAACCAATTGCTTGGAAACATGATGGCCTATTAGATGGGACTTCCAAATGGGATGTCAAATGTCAGGGAGGTAGCCATTAAGGATGATAAGTGCAGAGAAGAGAAGGAAGGTACATGCTCCTGCTCTGATGAAGAAGAGGCCAAATTTTTCACAAGATTGGAGAAAGGCATAGGTAAGTATAAAGTTAAGCTTCCATTTAAGTGCTTTAACTATGGAAGAGTGGGACACTATGCATCTAAATTTCCTCATAAGAAAATGGAGAATCAATCAAGAGGGAAAGAGAAAACCAATTTCAACAATAGGCAGAAAGGGAACAGATTTAATCAAAGATCATTCTATGTTCAACAAGACAGCAGTGCATCTGAGAGCTCAGATGAATCCCCCAATGAATAAGGAACATAATAATTGATTTTGATGGCCAAGGAAGAGCTTGAGGAACATCTCATGGAATTTGAAGATGACGGTGTTCGCCTGAGGGGTCCTGACCCAGGTTCGGTGTGCAAGGTTTTCCAACAAACCCCTATCATACTGGCACTTTCGGCAGTGACCTGCTTTCACAGGTCATAATCTCACCCAAAGTAGTATGGGTGGGTGCTGGAACCAGGTTTCTACACCATGAGAAAGGAAGGGTAAGGCAAGTAGGGCTGCATTCTGTTCATATTACCTTGTTTCTTTGCAGGGTAAATTATGTATCTATTTGGATCCACGTGCACTAGATCTATAATTATATGCTTTCTATAACATCAATACATCATTACATAAATAGAACGGAATAGATCTAGATCCAAGCATTCAATACATAGAAATTTGCAGTGAAAATATAGGAAATACATAAGACAACAATTATCAAAAATTCATACAACAATACTCACAGATTCAGATTTCTAATAATCCTTCGAATTCATTCATTCATCAATCTTCCCTTACAATTCCCTTCCGAACCTGTGCACATAGTAGCAGGGTCCGCACATAGCTGGACTAGGATATCTGTGCACACAGTGAGCAGAAGTCCGTTCTCCAGAAACCCAAACAGATAGCTTAAACCACAGATCGCATAAATAGCTCATCAATTCCTATCCTTTACAATCCAAAATTCATCTCTATTTATAACAATCTAGCCTCAACGTTCCTATCGTTTGCAAACCATGGTTTTCAGACCCCTAGTTTACCCTTTGACCCATTACAATATGTTCGGGACTTTGACCCAACCAAAAACCCCTGCGCTATACTAAATATAATAAAAAATAATCAAAATGGACTAGTTTCGTAGCTTGTTAGGTGACCCCGTTCCAACAATCCCCCAACACAATCTTGTGCCTCGTCCCGAGTCACTGCGCTGGTGCAGCTTTTATTTTCTCATGCAAGGCAGCCAGACTATGGAAAATTGGAGGGAGTATGTCCTGAATTTGTGCCACATCTTGTTGCGCAATGATGACTAGCACCAGAGAAGCAAGCCCATCTATATCCGCAGCAACCCGTTATAACAGCCGGTGGAGGCGTGCGATGGCAGACTGACCATCATGTGCAAGCTAGAGTGCGGTATCAGACCATGGCTTCAATCAATTTTGAACAACCTGCTTGGAGTGGAGAAGGTCTACAATATTGTCCATGGCGGCTAGGTGCTGCGCGGAGATGGGGCAGGGTGTGGAGGCTAAGACTTGCTCCATAATAGCTTCTGCCTGCTGTAATTCCTACTCAACATGCTGAAGCGTGGAATGGTGTTGTACTGTTGTCCATAGTTGCGTAGCTGTTTCAACCAATTGGGATCCCTACGCTAGCTACTCCTGAATAATACGCTTTTCATCAGTGGTCAAAGCGATCTGCTGGGCTCATTCTTCTGGAGGCATTTCATACTGCTGTCACATGTCTCGGTCACAGCGGTGAACCTCTTGCAACACTCTGGAGGATAGTCCTTGTAACTCTGTACTAGATAGATGCGTTAAGTCTAATTGAACATCCCCAATAAGTGGGTCAGGAGTGCGAACTATGGCAGCGCGAGGAAGTGAACATACATTATGTCTAGTGGGTGGTATTCAGAAATGGTGGAGAAGTCGTAGCATGTCCCTGTACCGTAGCATTCCAAATGAGTGTGGTTCATAGATAATCCTTTCTGTCGGAAGCCCGTGCTCACTCCTATTAGTACCCTCAGCATCCCTAGGTCCTCTTGATAGTTCCCTTAGTAGGATGGGGTCCATCTTTTTAACAGAGAGTTGAGCATTAGAGAGTATGGATAAACACAAAAAACCAGAACGCTGATAGCCAAAGCCTATTGAAGGGTGAATAAATAGCCTGACCTGAATTTTTCTAGCCACCCGCGGCCCAACTGAAGATATTTAATGGCGAGGTAGCTCATGCGTGGCACGTACCTTCGATCTGGTGGACTGTTCTTATCATAAATGACGACATTGATGAGAGACCGCTTGTTTTTTGTGCTTGCAAGTGTCTTTTCTTATCAAATCTAGATGTCCTGACAGTCATTCTTCGTGCCTAGGGTCGTGTCCATGGAATGTTAGACAATGGATGAAGTTTTTCGGTCATTTGCGTACCTTGAGTGAGGGTTGACGCAAGGTGTACCTACAATTTGATCAACAATATTTTTGAGGCCTTTACTTTTTTCGTGGGCACGACGTCTTTGTGTGAGCAGGCTACGTCATACGTCCTTATGTTATTTATTACTTGAGATGTTCACCGATTCTCCTGGATATACATGGTTGTAGACAGGTCCATAATCCTACGCTTGCTTAGGTCAGTGGTACCCTGGTAAGTCTGGTCGGGAAAGGGTCAATCGCACCCTTGAGTGTTGCACATCAGCAGGTATCCACATAGGTTGACTAACCTTGGAGCCCATCTGGCCACTGGGATTTCTATACGTAGGATCACCCTACTCCAATACTTCCCCTGAGTAAAGAATACCGGTCCTTGCATAGGTGCTTCACATCAGGTTAGAAATAGTGCTTCTGGCCTGGGTTCCATGGGAATCTTAGGTTTCTCAGGCTGTTGGTTATCACCTTCATCCTCCTGGCAGGGCAATGTTCTTTTTGTGGTAGAGATGCGACGAAAATTCCTGATGGTCTGAAGGCTGAAAATCACCGAAACGTCATGCAACCGACCTTGCCAATTCTCCAACTCCTCATTAGAGTCGAAAAAACATTCACTATCATTTCCCCAATAGATCATTCCTTCATTCGTGGGGTTAACTCAATCTTCATCCTGCGCAGTTATCTTATAAATGTGATCTAATTCCTCCTTTGCATAGGGTGGCTCTGTATACCGCGCACCTTCTACTAGATCTAGGGGTACTATGACACGCGTACCTTTGTTTTCAAACACCATGCTACATTTCTTGAGATTGATGACCCCCCCCATGTCTATTTCCCAGTCTATCCCGAGGAGTGTAGGGTAGGGGTCTGCGTCTTCAACTATTTCTATTACTTCAAAATCAGCTAGGACCCTGACCCCTGCAATGTCAACCATGACCTTTGGTAACCTTCCCAGAGGGATGATTTTCTGTTGATTTGCCATCTGCATCTGGATAGTGGACCACTCCAATTTTGGCTCTCCCATTCATTGCCATGTTTGTTTTGGTAAGACATTGGCATCCGATCCGAGATCTAAGATAACTTGATCCATTTCATAGTCTCCAATCTATGCAGTTAACTGCATTTCTCTCTCGGTGCATTTCTTATAGCTATTCAGTTTATGTACATCCTTGGTCTTAGGGATCAAGGTGGGCCAAGTTTCACAGGTATTCAGTAGTGCTAGGATATTTCCTACGGCCTGAGGATTCCTTAGAAAATTCAGACATGCCTTTAAAAAGGGCTTAATTCCTTATTCGATCTAAAGCTATGCAGGGGCTTTCAATGGTGCTTGTTCCTTGCAAGACACTCCTTTTCGAGAGGCAAGTCCTTCCTTGTTTCCCTGGGTGTCCAAACCACTACGTTTCATGACTTTTACACTTAATCCACCTCCCATAGTTTAGTTTTAACCCTCTGTACGTTTTGCGTAGGGGTAGGCTTCTTTTCCTGCATCTTGACTATTAAAATTGGGTAGTCCTCTAACTCATGGTCCAGCTATCTATAATATTTACACGACGGCCTGATAGGATTAGGGAATTCTCTGGAAAAGGGCCCTATTTCTCCACAATTATAACAGATTGGCTGACCTCATCCTCAGCTTTCACTTCCTCCTCGACCTCCTCTACCTCGGGCTAGTGATCCTCCAAAGTGTGTAGCAATTCTTGGTGATGCAAGGTCCGATTTCACCCGATATAAGTTCCCACAATCCATCATTAAGTCAGATGTTCAAAAATTCTTCTCCTCATGTCCCATTAATTGGCAGAATCGGCACAATTGTTGCTTTAGTTGTGGTACCTACGCACCCACCCAAGGGCAATGGTTCGTATCATGTAGACCTGCTACTCAAAAATCATCACACCATAACGTAGATCCGCTTGATCCTAGTCGCAACAGGACAGGTTCCCTACTTGCCCATGGGCTTATCGGACTAGGCCCTCCTACTTGCATATAATCAGTCAGTAGATGGCACTGATCCTTCATATGGCCAGACACCCGGCATCATATGCACCAAAGATCTGCTCAGATGTAATTTCCTCACTCTTTTCGCAGGTTCTGTATCTCCATGTGCATAGCCCCAAGTTGTTCCTAGATTTTTTGTACCCCTATTAATTTATCCTCCCAGGGTGTAGCTTCTAATTTCATAGCGACTTCCACAACTTTCTCCTGTGATTCAAAGGTCTGATGACTCATCAGCGTATGCAGGTGAGGTAAAAACATGGCGATGAACCACTCCGTATGTTTTCTATCATCATACTCGAACATGCCTTCCCTAATTTCCTTCTTCAATCACTGATCAGCCTCCCATACTGACTCAGATGTGCCTTGTTTGAGGTCCTTCACTTTCGCTACCAGCTGGGAATAAGATTTCAACTTCCAGAACTGTTTCTTTAGAGCATCCCTGATATCTTGAATGGAGGCGGTCCCATGCTAGGAAATTTATCGCATATACCAGTCCATAGCTCTATCTTCAAATGCTAAATATAGCTTCGCCCTCATTATCGTGTCACTTGCCATGTTCTGCACAGTCCAGACAGAGTCTGCTACAAACCAAAACTGGTCCATATCCTCATGTCCTACCCCCTTGAAGGTAGGTAGTTTCAAATGCGCAACCATATCACTGTCTAGGGGGGGGTGGCAGTACAGGCGAACTCTTACCTTTTCGCATCTGAGGTGGCGATGCAACCAGGCGATCGTGTGCAGCAGGTTCCTTCAATGGATTGTAGGCAGATCTCCCTCTGTCAAGGCTGGTTCGATAGTATTTACCACTGCCTATCATGCTTCCGTCTAGATCCGAGGTCATTCAGTCATTATGACTACATAGAATGCTCTTTTCGCACAACAATTTCTTGATCAACAATGGTAATGTCCTCAAGAATTTTCTTCGGAATCCTTTGAAAAATCGCCGTTCGGCTTCAGAGTATGATACAAACTGATCAATGGAAAATTCTGTCACAAATCCTCCCAACACATCATCCACCCAGTAATCCACCATACGTGTGATAGTATTATCAGTTTTCTCAGGTTGTTCGAGAAAATCTAGGGTCCACAAAGTGACCCGCTCGTCCTTCTAGCACTTCTTGAATTCCACTAGTCTGGCTAGCCACTCTTGGAGTTCAATCGAAAAAGTCACAAGGAATATTTCGTAGCTTTCAGTAAGAACATACCTATTTTTCCACCTTTCTGCCATTAACTTCTCACTATGATTTTCTTTTACTGTGAACTCTTGGATCTGTCTTTCAAACCAGTCCTAGATCTCTTTTCTTTCAGGCTTCCAGTATTCTCTTTTCATTACCAGATTCCTTTCTCAAACTTCTTCCAATGGTCCTGACAACAGAACCATTTGTTGGCTTGAGGGGTCGTGACCTAGGTTTAGTGTGCAAGGTTTGCCAACAAACCCCTATACTACTGGCCCTTTCGGCAGTGACCTGCTTTTGCAGGTCACAGTCTCGCCCGAAGTAGTATGGGTGGGTGCTGGAACCAGGTTTCCACACCCTGATAATAAAGGGTAAGGTAAGCAGGGCTGCGTTCTGTTCAGATTACCTTGTTTATTCATAGGGTTAATTATGTATCTATTTGCATCCATGTGCACTAGATTTATAATTATATGATTTCTATAACATCAATACATCATTGCATAAACATAACGGAATAGATCTAGATCCAAGCATTCAGTACACAGACATTCGCAACGAAAATATAGGAAGAACGTAACACAACAATTATCAAAAATTCATACAATAGTACTCGTAGATTCATATCTCTTATAATCCTTCACATTCATTCATTCATCAATCTTCCCTTACAATTCCCTTCCCAACCTGTGCACAGAGCAGCAAGGTCCACACACAACTGGACTAGGATCTTCGTGCACACATACAACAGGAGTCCATTCCCAAAAAACCCAAACAGATAGCTTAAACCACAGAACACATCAATAGCACATCAATTCCTATCCTTTACAATCGAAAATGAATCTCTATTTATAAAAATCTAGCCTCAAAATTCCTATGGTCTGCAACCCATGGTTTTCAAACTCCTAGTTTACCCTTTGACCCGTTACAATATGTTCGGGGCTTTGACCCGCCCCAAAACCCCTGCGCTATACTAAATATAATAAAAAATAATCAAAATGGACCAGTTTTGCAGCTTGTTAGGAGACCCCATTCCAACAGAAGGTGAGGCAGATATTGAGGGGGAGCTAATTAGTACCCAGGAGGAAATAAGCGGACTTAAACTTAAGAGTAAGAAACATAATCAAATTCTTCTAAAATATGCAAAAAAAGAACCAGATTAAGAAGATCTTATTAAATTTAAGATTGAACTAGAAGAACTAGGGAGAACATAGGATATTATGAAAAGAGAAATATAGGAAAGACCCTAATAATATTTGTTCAAAGAGAGAGTAATGTCTATATAGTAGAAGAAGAGAATGAAGCATGCCACATAAAAAAACTTGACGAATTTTGGCTATGGCATAGAAGATTGGGACATCTAAACTTTGACCACATCATCAGATTGAGCAAGAAGAAAGATGTCAGAGATTTGCCTGCAATAAAGAAGCCTCCAAATACAATATGTAATTCCTGTCAACTGGTTGAACAAACTCGCACATCATTAAAAGATAAAGACCAAATATGTACAAGTAATCCTCTTCAGCTTGTACACATGGACCTGTACGGACTTTCAAGAACTAATGCATCGGGTGGAGAATCATATTTCATGTTGATAATATATGATTTTTCTAGACTGACGTGGATGTAATTTATCAAATATAAATCTGAAGAGTTTAATAAATTCAATATATTAAATGCACTGACAGAAAATCAAATAGGATGTAAGATAAAATGCATCAGATTAGATAGAGGAGGTGAATTCATTGAGGATGATTTTTTAGACTTGTGAAATGAATGTGGGATAAAGAAACAATTTACAATTGTAGGTACACCTCAACATAATGGAGTTGCAGAGAGGAAAAACAAGTCATTACAATAGATTGCTAGAACCATGATGCAAGAAAGTAACATTCCCTAAGCCTACTATAAAGAAGTAGTACACACAACCATTCATATTCTTAACAATGCTAATATTAGACCAAATTGTGACAAGACTCCATATGAATTGTGGCATGGGAGACTGACATTGATCAAGAAATTTAGAGTATTTGGAAGACAATGTTTCATAAAGAATAATGATGAAAGATTGGGGAAGTATGAAGAAGTTTGGGGAAGTATGATGCAAGAGTTGATGAAGGAATATTTTTGGGATATGCATCCAAGAGTAAGGGATACAGATGCTACAAAAAAATAATAAATAAAATTATGGAAAGAATTTATGTGAGATTCGAAGAAGATATGCCAAACAGAACCAGAAGCACAAACTGCGTGAATCCCCTAGATGATCA
This sequence comes from Pinus albicaulis, assembly GCA_034641835.2. Lineage (NCBI taxonomy): Eukaryota > Viridiplantae > Streptophyta > Pinopsida > Pinales > Pinaceae > Pinus > Pinus albicaulis. Next base: position 149,876 of record JAXQQM020059367.1, read on the forward strand.
CGAGGATGAGAACCAAGAAAAAGAAAAAAATAGTAACAAAATAGAACATACTGAATTAAACTCAAAATGACCCTTGAGACACAGTCATAAGAACCATCCAGAAGATCAAATCATTGGAGGCAAGAGTGCAAGAGTCCAAACTAGAAGACATCTAGTTGAACAGAATGAGGAAGTCTACCTAGCCATGTTGTAACCGGTAGAACTAAAGAATTTGGATGAAGCCAACAAAGAAAAAAATTGGGTAAATGGTATGAATGAATAAATATAAAAATTGAGAATAACAAGACCTGGCAGTTAATTCCAAGACCCACTGCGAAAAATTTCATTGGCACAAGGTGGATATTCAAGAATAAGATGAATGAACAAGGTCAGGTAATAAGAAATAAAGCTAGACTTGTATGCAAGGGATACTCTCAAATTGAAGGACTTCGTTACGATGAAACTTTTTCCCTTGTAGCAAGAATGGAAGCAATCAGAATGTTTTTAGATTTTGCATGCTATCATGATTTCAAGGTATATAAAATGGATGTGAAGTCTTCCTTCTTGAATGAAGATCTAGAGGAAGAAGTATACATGGAACAACCTAAAGGATGTTCCTTAATAGATAAAAATGAATATGTGTGTAGATTAAATAAATCCTTATATGGTCCCAAACAAGCTCCACATGCATGGTATTCTAGGTTGGACAAATACTTCATATTTATGCCTGAAAAAGGTCCTCTGACTTGCTGGATGCAAATGGAAGCCTTCCCGATGTCGAAATGAGGCTCATGATAGCTCGTTGGAAAGCTCTCTATGTCTGCTTTCCAGCACAAGTGGAATCATCTCAGTCTGATCTCTGAAAGTCCCTCAAAACTGTACCTGTGTGCAAAAACCCAGAAAATAGCAGACTGCTGATATGGCGGGCAGAATGTGCAAAATGAGGTTGTTTTTCGCCAATTTGAGGGGGCGAATGATCTTCAAATGCCCTCAAAATCGCTGGATACATGCTCATGGAATTATGGCATCCATTGATATCATCCTCCTCGCTTGACAACTCATCAAACTGAAATGGCGAATTTATGATTTTTTGGCGAAAAACCCAAAAATGCCAAAAAACAAAAAGTTTCCGAAACAGGCCCAAAATTGGCATGCATGACCCTCAAGGGTCCATAGAAACATGCTCCGAAGCTGAAGCCAAAATATCAAGGGATGATATGCTTTTTTCTTCTTTCCGTGCTAGGCGCCTCTCCTTCAACTTCTTCAATTTTTCTTGTGCTACCTTCAATTTTCGCCTGGCAAACTGATTTAGCTTCTGAAAGTGAAGAGTCCTTTTTCTCTGTAGCTCAAGATCCTTGTTTTCCTTCTCAAGCTTTGTTTCCAAATGCTGGTTAGCCCTCTCAAGCCATGCTTCCTTGTTTTCCTCAATTTCCTGCTCAAGGAGGGTAGTGAGAGGAAAGGCTTCGAATTGAGCTTGTTCTTCTGCTCTCTGTTTCTCCAAGGCTCTTCTAAGCCCGATGGTCCTAGGCCTCTTTCGCCTAGGTTGGTCTTCTTCTTCTTCATCATCAAACTCGCCAATGAGCTCTTCAATTCTTACTTGCGCCTTTTCTGCCTCCTTTTTATACTTGATCGCCCTTGCCTCATGAATGGCTGCATGATACTTCATTTGTTTGTTTTCAACCTCCAAGAAATGGTTGAAATTCCTCGCCCTTTGAAGGTCTTCTTGTAACACTTCAATTTTCCCTTCTTTGTGAATGAGGAGTTTTTCAAGGATGCGGGCCTCGTTATCACTGTCATCGCTTGGGATAGGGATGACAGCTGATTTACCTCCATGCTTGGTACTTTCTCCAGCGATGCTTTTGCCTTTGAATGCCAATCTAGCGCTTTTGCTCCTTGGCAAGCTAGAAGTTGTCTCTTTGGGCAATTTCCTCTTTCTAGGAGCAGTTTTGGTCACTGTCAAGGAGGCAGCTTCAGCTTGCTCTCCTTCTTCAACATCATGTCCAGTTTGTGGCTCAAAAGGTGTTTCAATTGTTTGCCCAACTTGCTGCTCCTCAACTACTGTCTGCTGTTGTTCATCAACCTCCAACTGCTGCTATTCACTGCCTTCTAGCTGCTGTCCCTCTTCCTGTACTTGCTGCTGTTCACTGCCTCCTAGCTGCTGTCCCTCTTCCTGTACTTGCTGCTGTTCCTCAATCTCTAGCAACTGCTGTTCACTGCCTTCCTTTCCTCCCTGTGGTTCACTGCCCTCTCCTTCTCCCTTTTGACTGGGCTGCCCAGTGGTCATTTTGAGTTTTTTAGGTGTAGGCCTACTAGACAAAGGCACTGGGCGATGGACATGCTGAGTAGGAGACACATGAACAGGAGGGACAGTGGCGAAATCTGCATGGCTAATGAATGAGTCCCATGAAACCCCTTTCTTTTCCAGCTGGTGTAAAAAGATAATCTTGATCAATGAATGATGAAAGAGAGAACGGATTTGCTGAGGTGGAGCCTTCTTTTGGACAGTAGCTGCCATTTTCTCTATGCTTTTGGACAAAAAGTATGGAAGGTTTAGCTGCCTGCTTCTGGTAAAATGCATCAACAAGCGGACATGATAGGCAAAAATTTGGCTAAACCTCCCTTCACAAGTGAAATATCTCATTATGGCTTTCATCAGCGGAGCATAACTGTCAAGAAGATAGGAGAAGGGGAAAATAGCAGTGATGGTTTCCCTATGTTCAGGCTTGATGAAAGGTTTATAATCCTCCAGATCAAGATGCGCTTGTTTAAACCACTTTTCACCATGATACGGGATCTTGGTAGCCTTGGATACATACCTTGGGGAGATTTTGAAGTAAAGACCTGCTAACTGGAAGTGTTTGTCCTTGAATCTCAAAGCGCACAAATGTGTAAGTGGCGAGAAACTCTTGACTTCTTCTATCCTCTGACAGAAATCAAGACAACCTACTTCATGGAAATTGAAAAGCACTGATGGGTGAGCATTGATTTCTTCTATGGAGATAGGCTCATATCTCTTATGTGGACCGCTCTTGTGATCTCGCTTTGGAGGCATTCTGACTTTGACCAAACTTTGGAAGAGGCAAACTGCCTTTACTGTATGAACAATGCTCTGCTAGATTGAAACTGGCCACTAGACTGTTTGGACAAATATGGACACTGTGGTTTTGAATAAAATGTACAATGTTTCCTTTGAACAAACCACCTCTGTACTTCTTAAAAAAAACAGCCCTCCAACTCTGGATATACTTCAGCTAGGCAAACTTTTTAACAATGGTACCATGTGTAAAATATGGGGTAACTGCTTTGTAGATTCCCTGTGCACAGTTTTGAACAATCACCCCTCTTGTGAATTTGTTAGAGGCCAACCTACACTGGTATTTGTGTTTTCAAAACAAAACTCAAATATAAAAAAAAAAAACCCTGCTCTTCAGGTCATTCACCTTGAAAAATACCTCTGTCAACAGATTTCTGTAGAGACCACACAGTGGAAAGAAAGGAGACCTTTTGGTTAGGTGAAATATTAGCCCTCTGTGTTTAGGAAAACACCTTTCACTAGTGAATTTTGAGAAATCAATCACTACCTTTGTGCCTCTGGCTTCAATGTTTAAAGTTTCAACCATCAATCAACTATGCCCTTTAGAAAGTGGCTCTGTTCACCTTCAGAAAAACCCTGTTAACAAATCTTCAACATGATACAATATGGTTTCGGTAAAGGCAGACCCAAGTTAGATGTATAACCAATGCACAGTGGTTTTAGGAAACATACTCTCTGCTTGTGAGTTTAAGAGATCCATCAACACATCTATACCCCTGCCTCCAATGTTTAAATTTTCAACCATCAACAACTCTGCCCTTTAGAAAGTGGCTCTGCACCTTTGGAAAAACTCTGTTCAACAATCTTCAGAATGATACAATGTAGTGCAATGAAAAAGCAGACTTAGTTTAGGTGTAAAATCAATGCATAGCGCTTTAGGAAGACCAGCTCGTTACTTGTGAATCTCAAAGGTCAACACTACACCTGTATCTCTGTCTTAATATTAAATGCAATTACCAAGAACTCTGCCCTTTAGAAAATGGCCCTTTTCATTTGTGAAGTTTTAAGAAAACAACCACTGCTTTTGTACCTCTGCCTCCAAAGTTAGAAACCATCAATGAAATCTGCCCTTTAGTGTACTATTTATCCTTAGAGTCTCTTTGTTAATCAGCTTTTCAAAATGATACAATATGGTGAAAAAGAGGGCAGACCTAGATTAACAATACACAGTGCTATATGAGGGACACTTTTTCTTGTGAAGTTAAGAAATCAAATATCACCTGTATACCTCTGCCTCCAATGTTTACATTTAACCACCAACAACCTCTGTCCTTCAATATACTGTTCACCTTTGGAAACTCTTTGTTAACTCTTTGTTAACAAATTCAGAGTGGGAGAAAACAGTGAATGAAAAGCAATCCGCTTAAGTAGTGTGCTGTGAGGAAATGCCAATGATTACTCTGTTTTATGAAGTCTTAGATGTCCACCAACACCTAGCCTGGAGGAGGCTTTCAAACATTTAAAACCTTACCCGGTATAAGTGTGCCACTCTTCAACAATTTGTATTTCTAGCAAACCATTCTACATATGTCTAGACAGTAAAAACATAGGGCTGGGGCAGCAAAATTTTGAAGTCGAGAGGGAATGATGTGCAAATACCTTGAATTTTGGTGAAAACACCCGTTTTGGAAGCTGAAGAAATGCTGGAGGTGTTTAACATTTGCGCGGCATCCTTTAAAGAAAACCCGTCGCGCAGAAGTTGCTTGTCGGGTCGGCCTGTCGTGGGGTCGGGCGGCCTTGTACAGGCACGTCGCGCCAACGTACAGGCACGTCGCGCTGACAAAGGGCCCCGTGTAATTTTTCCGCCCAGGCACGTCGCGCCAAAACCCAGGCACGTCGCGCTGCCTCTGCACAGTGTTAACTTCTGCCTGATGACCCGAAAACTATTTCTTTGGTGATAGGGAGGCCAAAACGTCTTCAGCTCTTGAAAATGACATTCCTACTCTCACCCTTAATCCTTTATGTCATTTAAAACCCTTTTTCAACGGTTACCTTGCTTGGAAATGTAACGTAGGCTTTTTGAAATCTGTTTTGTTTTTTAAACTGTGGGTTTGTCATTTTGCATATGTAGACCCGAACAATGACTCTGACCCCGAGCTGAATACTGCTTTTTCTTTGAAGGACAAGGCTGGTTATGTAAATCTGTCTTTACAGTCTTTGGCCTTTGACAACTTCTCCAAACTTTGAATATAACAGGTACCAAGTTTACTGATATAACTTTGAATTTTGGTTATGGTTTCTCAATTTCAAAAGGCGCCCCTTTTTTCCAAAATGATTTCCTGCTTATAGGTACATTACCTATGATGTATCTGTCTTTTGAATGATGAGAAAGATGCATTTGTTCCAAGCCTTAAACTGACAATTTTTATCAAACCTCCTCCTTGTCCACTTATAGCATTGTATACCTTGGCGACTGTTTATTCAGCATGAGATGGCATGTGTTCTTTCAAAGTGTTTGATGATTGCTGCTTCCAGGTGATTCACAAGCTTCCCTTGGGACTGTAAGTGCGCTCTTTTGATGGCTTGCTTTCACACTATACTTCATTGTTTACTCAAAAGGATCTTCTTTAGGCTTCTGGGCAGGTGATAGTGAAATGCCTTTAACCATTTCTCTAAAGCAACTGCTCCTTTTGGTATCAATAGCATACATTATTCATAACATTTCCTTCTTTCCACTATAGATACAGTCTGACAGATAGCTTTTTGAAGAGGGAAATCAATACCTTTGCATCATAAACAGTAACACTTACCTGTGCAAATGACTTTTATTCAATTTCTATGTATCCTTCCATTGTATTTCAAATCAATCAGCTTCAGCAACTTGCAATGGCTTTGGCCATCTACTCATGCATGGAGGAGGCTCTTCATCAGGTAAGGTGTCCGAAGGCTTTTTGACTACTATGTTTGACACAGCCTTTCTCTGAATGTGGTGGTAAGTAAACCACTTGAAAAACACCAATCTTAGCATCTTTACTTGCAAGCATCACTGTGTTTTAGAAGAAACCCTAGCCATAGTGACACTGTTTATTTGTGCTGCTCTAGAGGTGACTGAGATATTTATCATTTGGCTTGGTCATCTCATGACAGGTTACTTGACAAAAATCTTTGTGACTAGGAAGGTCAGTGCTTTTTGAAAAACCAAGGACTTTCCATCTGCCTGTGTAATGGCATTGGTTAACAGCATCTATTCCATTTGATCTTGGACAAAACAGGCTACTTAAGATTGGAATGTTTACTGATGACATGCTTTCTAAAGCTTCAACAATTCAAATGTTTTGAAAGTTTCAGATGATCTCTTTTATCAAATCAGACTCTCCTTCCCTTTGAGCTAGCATATTTCAAGCTCCATTCCTGTTATGATCATCAATTACATTCATAAAACTTGAAGATATTGTTTCGTTGTTTCAGTAAAGGCAAACCTGGACTTTTGCAACCTTCTGAGTCAATACTGGCCCGCGCCCTCTGCTTATGGATGAAGGAGGTGCCCTAACCCTCTACTTGTAAATGAAGGAGGTTCTGGGCCTTGACAATTTACCAGTTTGCTGAGACAGTGGTGACCTTTTCTTACTGTGATTTTTATGCTGGAAAAAGCTGTAAGGTCCAGATGAGTAGCTTTCTGTTTTGCAGACATATCTAAAGGCTCAAGTTACATTTAGAAGCAGCTGTTCCTCTAACTGTAAACTCAAGCATTTTACTCCATGAGATGAAATATATTTCCTACCTTTGTAGAACCATAGAAAACTGTGAAAAACCTAATAGTCAGCTTGAGATTGGATTTTATGCAGTGCTGAGATCTAGGGGGTGTGAGTGGCGCGACTTAGGGCTGCTTGTTAATTTCATTTGCAAAGTAAGGGATCAGTCATGGCAGGTCTTTTGCAGATGGAGGCTTTTTGGCTTTTTGATGATTGCCAAAGGTGAAATGTTCTAAAACGCCACTTCCTAACATAGGGGAGACTATTAAAACAGATGTGGATTTGCCTTTTAAAGCTGATGGGCAGACCAATAAGGGTGAAGCTAGATAGGTTTGTGACAATGAGGTTTTGGTTTTGCCAGGGGTGGACTGAAAAGGTATAAGGGCGAAAAAAGTTTTGGGAGGGTTTTCTGGATGACATTTTGACATAAGGAAATCAGTTTCTAGAAAACTCAGCTGAAGATATAGTCATCACTAACATGTAAAAAATACTGATGGCTAACAGAGGAGTAGACAAAAATCTTTACATAAAGGCTGATGAAAATGAAGTCTTAATTGTAGTAGTATATGTAGATGACATCATGTTTGGTAGCAACAATGATGAGTTAGCAAAAAGATTTGAAGAAGAGATGAAGTCAGAATTGGAGATGCCTATGATTGGAGAACTTAGCTTCTACTTAGGACTTCAAATTATACAAAATAACACAGGAATATTCATTTCACAAGAAAAATACTTAAGAGATATCTTTAAAAGGTTCCAAATAGAAGACTTCAAACCTATGTAAACTCCCATGATCACTAGATGCAAGCTATGTGTTGATGATGGATTTGCAGATGTAGATCAAAGACTTTACAGATCTATGATAGGAACTATGCTACATCTAACTTCCTCTACACCAGAAATTATGTTGGCAGTAGGACTCGTGGAAATATATAAAGAAAAAAAAAATAAAAAATCACTTGCTATAAATCAAGAGGGTATTTAGATATTTACAAGGAACTGCACATTATGGACTATTGTATCCAAAAGGAAAAGAGTTCACATTGATAGCATATACAGATGCAGATTGGGCCAACTGTGTGGATGAGAGGAAAAGTACAAGTGGAGGTGCATTTTTTTTGGGAGAAATTTTGGTGGGATGGTCAAGCAAGAAGCAAAAATATCTCTCTATCTACAACAGAAGAAGAATACATAGCAGCAATAGTTTGTTTCACACAAGTAATGTGGATGAAACAAACTCTCCAAGACATGAAGGTAAGCATAAATGAACCCATTTATATCAAATGTGACAATACAAGTGCAATAAGTATATAAAAAAATCCAGTACTTCATTTGAAAACCAAGCACATCCCAATAAAGTACCACTTCCTCAAATAAAAACTAGCAGAGAAAGTAATAAAGATGGAATATGTACCAACAAAGGAACAAACAACAAAAATATTCACAAAACCTCTTGCTACAGAACCATTCAAATATGGGTAGTGTCTGTAGATGATACTCTATGATATGATAAGAAAAGAAAAAAAGAAAAAGAAAAAAAAAATTGATAATACTTGAGCAAAGACAAGCATATTAGGAACAGAAATAGTGCAGTAGATAAATTAGTATCAGACAAGAAGAATCATTCCAGGGGGAGAGAAACCCATAAAAGGTGTCATAGAAGAGCTATAACTATAGAGCAATGGAATGGTATAGGTCCTCAAGATCAAAGTATTACAACATAATTACATAACAATCTATCCTGAAAAGCCTTCCATGCAATCTCAAGTGTTCAAATATTGTCATTGATGGCAAAGAAGTAGCAAATGTAGCGGAGAAGTAGAAAAGAAGCAGAGGCAGAAGAGGCAACAAAGGTAGCTACGAAGTTAAGGCATAAAAAGAGAAAAGGGAGCATCTCAACAAAGTAACAGAGCTGTGAATGTGTTAGGTTAGTTAAGGTACAAAAAATAGCAAAGGCGAGAAAGGAAGCATAGAAGCAGCAATGGCATGGAACAAGAGTAATAATCCCATGTCGAAATTAATAACAAATAAAAGAAAAATATCAGGAGAGATCAACATGTTTAAAAACTAAATAAAGAGATCAACACGTTTAAAAACTGAATAAAGCTAAGGAAGGATAGGAGAAATGAAGAGTAGTGATGATTATTTATAAGTAGAAAAATATGTTAGCCACCTATAAAAATTTGTCATATCAAATGGTGGCTAGAATTTTTTGTAGCCTTCAAGAAACAATTTTATGACAAAATTGTGAGTTTTTGAAGTCTAATGATGATCTTTATCCTTTAAAATAATCATCACTGTTGTTTCCCTCTTAAAACTATGAAAAATATGTTGTTTTCCTGACAAAAAAGACTACTAAAAACCCATTTTTCCCTCATTTTTACCCCTCCGTTCACTCAAAATTAACCTCCTTTTTATTCCTTTTCCTCATAAAATCCTCCTTTTTTCCTCATTTTTCTCCATTTCCCTTCACAAATCCCTTTTAATCAGGTTTAAAACTCCTTTTTAAACCTTATCGAAACCCCCAAAATCCTTTGAAAAACCCTGAAAAATCATAAAAAAAAATCTTTTTTAACTAAGGCCTTTAGCCCCCTTCGGCTAAGCCCCTAACCACTTCCCCACCATGTGATCTAGCGTCGGAACCAAATGGTAAGGCCCTGGTCACTTATCGCAATCAGGGCATTCATATGGGTGCATTTTCTTTGTTAAACTCCATTTCCCCAATGCGATGAAGCTTTGGTCTATCGACTCCCGCAACTTTTTCCACCATTGATCCTTTAAACAAATCAATGGTCAGCCTGCTTTTATATTCCCCACCCATCGCATTAGAAACTTCTTCAATGCTTCTTCAGATTGTGTGCCTTTGAAACCTCTGATTTCGATGGCTCGATCGCACCATCGCATCGACCTTCCTCTGATCGTCGATTCTCGATTTTTTCCCTGTCGTTGTTCTCCTCCTGAGATCCAATGGCTCACATCCAATCGCCCTCCACCATAGCCTCTGAAATTTGAACCTGTAGAATCATTTATGACCGTTCATCTCTCTAAGATCGATGGCTCCAATCTCATCGCATCGCAACTTCTCTTTGTACCTTTCCTCTCTCCCCCGCCGATCGTGATCTTCCGATTGCATCTGGGCCATCCATACACCAAGATCCGATGGTCCAGATCAATCAACCCTTTCCTTTTTTATTTCTCAAATCTCAACAGTGTAACCTCTTCGGCGAATCTCCACCATTGATCTCTGCAGATCAATGGCCCGCATTAACCCAAACTCCGCCCGACCCCCGCTTCATATTTTATTCCATTAACCCCAATATTAAATCTGAGTCGTTGATCTGTTTTCATCCAACGGTCCATATTTAACCTGATAGGCCCAACTCCTTTGGGTCCTACCTTTCCCCAGATCAAATCTCCACTGTCCATTCCCTGATCTGACGGTCCAGATTAAAACCGCTTTGACCCTATTCCACCTTCTTCCGCCCATGCATCTTTTCTTATCATGCTCCAAACTCCACCGTTGGATCTGCCCACCTTTCATCTAATAGCTGGGGTCCCATATCACGTGATTTCGCATCCGATGGTTAATTCTTAAAAATTACACGATATGGGCAATTTTTTAAGGCCACGTGGCAGGCGACGAAACATATTGCATTTTTTATGAAGATTTTGGAAACCACTTAAGAGCAGTGCGACACCGGTGTTTTCTTTGGCCGAAACCACTTTTCTCCATTTCCATTTGCATTATCCCATGTATAATATCCACCGTTGATATTTGAGATCTAACGGATCACATTTAATCTCTCCCTCATTTCATCTCCCTCCCCCCTTTTGCTCCAGAGAACTTAATCGATCAACCTCTGATTTTGATCTCTGTGGACTAATCCAATCCAACGACCCAGGATCGTTTGGAAACCCCAAATATCATTTGACCCCTTTTCACCTCTGATAAAGTTTTTCCCTATTTTTCTTATATTTTCGGCCATTTCACTATGACATTTGCCTTCCGCCTTATAAGATCTTGGGTTAATCTCAACCGTTGATCCCCATACTTCGAAAGCTCGGACTTAATTTTTCATTGACTCCCTCGACCACCTCTTTGTTTTCCTTAGCATTAAATGCTCGCCATTGGATGCTTTCATCAAATGGTTGTGATCTAACCAAAACCTCTGAAGCATTATGAACCCTTCCCCGCAGGATTTCTTCTAAGTTTTCTTTTTTGTGCAGGTTTTAATGGTTTTATCAAATGTTTTAAAAGAAAATTGAAGGCCGGGGATGACGATCCCCTAGGCCTTTATGCTTGAAGGAGATCTTTCTACAAGGTTTCCCATCAAAGTTACCGGTGCCTCATGTACACTGGCGACAATATAAGAGCCCTCTGTACGCCTGCACATCAACAAGACACAACGAAACTTAATCAAGCAAGGAGTATCAGTGTGAAAGGATCTAGTCATAGTAGAGATAAAGAATTGAAGATTTTTTATGCAATTTTTAAGGATTAAGGCCCACTTTCAGCAAATCAAAACTCTAATCCTCTCTTAAACATAGTTTGAAGAACATAAGACACAGATTATGCCTAATCAGACCTAAAACACAGACTTAAAGTAAATTAAAGGTTTTTAGGGAAATGCAAAGCCATTCATCAATCCGAGAATCCTCCACTACCACATCAGAGGCTAATTGAATCCTCTCAGCTACCAAAATCCACCTACAGCCTAGAAAACATTCAAAAGAGGCCATAGTTATTTCCAGAATAGAAGATATTTGCCTAAATGCAGCTGAATAGTTATTTCAAGCCAAAGGAACTTATTACCACTGTCAATGAAAGTTATTACAAAGATAAGGGAAAGCCTTAAAGTCAACCAATCCTCCCGAGTAGTTCAATAACTTAATGAAAATCAATTAATACGGGAAATATCAGAAATCTTCTCCATTTGAGCCCCTCAAATGCTGAGAAGCATTAATTGTATTAATTGAACCAAAATATCTTATTTTATATGCCACCTCCTCATTTATTATATAAATGCCTCTGTTGAAGATGAGGCAAAGGTTGGTCACTACTTATATTTTTCTTGTAAATAGTTTACTGAAGCTGTTGTAAGCTCTGTTTGTAATTGAAGATACCTAAGTTGAGATGAGAAGTTTGAAGCTATAGAGAACCACTGGACTTGAAGATTGTAACTAGTTTGAAGCATCAAATACAAGCTGATTTATGGGATCATGGTCTATGTCAACGGTGATGTTTTTCTTATTGTAAATTGTTATTTTATTTTTGTTTCGATTCTGTCCATCTTCTCTTATAAAGAACAACAATTATAGAGTTAGGATTTACTGTCAAAGGTACCCTGCTCTTATTCATAAGCTTTATATACATGTTTTCTTCCAAAATTGTGTATTTAGGAATGATTTAATACAGTCCAAGAAGTTAGGAATTCTGGCATTCCCTCGTCCTACTTTATAAAATAAACATTGTTCTTGAATGCTATTTTCAGTTTTTTCCAAGTAAAGTTAAACTAGGGAAGTCTATGGTGAGCCCTGTCCTCTAGTTTTATCTCTAAAGGTTGTCTTAAAGTTTCCCTAAGAGTATGTTGAGAGCAGACTAGGTTCAAAGTCCTTACCTAATCTTAGAATATTCTTTGTTATCTTATGTATTGTCTTGATAAGTTTTCCAAGTAAAGCAGAGCTAGGGAAGTCTATGGTGAGCCCTATCCTCTAGTTTCTTCTCCAAAAGTTGCTTTGAAAAGATTCCCTTAGAATATGCTGAAAGCAGGATAGGTTCAAAGTCCTTACTTGATATTAAGCTATTATTTTTGTGTTTTAAATGTTTTCTATTGAAAGTGCATCAAAAGCAGGCTAGTTTCAAAATACTTACCTGATCTTAGATTACTTTTATGTTTTCCTTAAGTGCATGCCGAAAGAAAGATAGTTTCAAAGTACTTGCTTGATCTTAAGCTGCTCTTTGTTCTTCATTTTTTTGATTCCCCTTCCTATTGTTTCATTCCATTCCATAAAATCAACTTTAAAGAGATCCTATGACATATATGACTTGCCCCATGGACCACTCTTGAACCTTGCTGTTTTAATTAAATTCTACTATGACTCCATAGCCCAGTGGATTGAAGCTGCTTCTTGCCTATTTTTTTAGCTGAATCAATTTTTCACTTTCATTCACCTTCACCCTTCATTTAGACTTCCTTTACCTTCACATATCTTTTCCCAACCAAAACAAACAAAACCTTGTTCTTCATAACTAGCCTAATATCACATTTCAAGCCTTAAAGATAAATTAATATTTGCACTTATAGAGAGATCCCTCTCTGGATTCAGGAGGGCTATATCCTAGAATCCCAAAGTGGTTCATATGTAGCCTTTTCAGTTTGCATTTTCCAATCTTGCAAATTACAGAGAGCTAACAAAATCAACTAAGGTAGAAAATACTTAGAAGAATCGAAGACCAATCAGATTTGCAAGCAGCAACGAGGTTCGTTAGATCAGGCATAGATCTATGATGGGGATCATATTGCAAACCCATGAAGACTTCAAACATTGCAAAATTTAGCAGACAACGTTAAGGTTTCACATGGTAAGATATTTAACTGATGATGTGAAGTTTATCAACAAAACAAGTGTGGATTGGTCGATCCCTTAAAGACCAATGGTGGAGATTGAATCACACCGAGAGAGATTTCGCAAATCGAAACTCTTAGAGTTTACTATTAAGGCATCACATGGTAAGTTAAATTATTTGTGATGCGAAGTGGAGAAGACACCTATTGGCACGACCCAATATCTCATATTGCAAGAAATAGAGTGTAACCAAAAAGTAAACCCTATAAAGTGTGAAGTGTGAAGTGTGATAAGGTGTGAAGTGTGATCACCTTGGGCACAGATCAATAGTAGATGGTGGATCGTGAGTTCACTCATCACATATATTGATAGATAGCGCTAAGGTATGTTAAATCTTTTTTGATGCGGTATGTTCAGAAAGTTGCAATGCAATGAGGGAAGAGCCACATGTCAGCTCTGAGCAATAGCGCACATCACAAATTATATGGGTTAGTGATATCAATAAGAGTTAAACTTGCAGGAAAGTGAAGTGTGATGTATTGTGATTGGTATAGGATTGTGGGACCCAAAAACCCTTGTTCCACGTATATGCAAGGGATGTCTATTATATGGGTTCTTTTATAAAGTTTATGTTGTTGGATTTCTAATATATGTATGTGAAAAAACTCCGATATTACAATCCACTGCGGTAAAAGGAAGTCTATGTGGGTTGAGAGAAAAGGCTAAACGTGGAATAAAACACTCAGGTAAGAAAAGAAAAGGGTGAACACAAAAATTAAAGGCTTAGGTAAGTAAAAGGACCCGAACTCATGCAGAACAATGCAACAACATGGGTCAAGTCAGGCAAAAAGGACAGTTATGCATCACAGTTGAAATATAACTACAAAAATAGAAAAGACAAAGGAACAACAAGCAGAAGAGGACAAACACACAAAAAATCTAAGAAGATGAAAGGGATGAATTGGAATATTATTGTACTTGTAAATGTATCAATTATTTTATATTTTTGTGATGCAAAGGAATGTCTCTGTAGGCAAAGAAAAACTCCAATTTAATACTGAAATGAGTATATTTAGTTTTATAACATCTTGAATATGCTGAGTGAGGAAATGAATGGGTGGAAGGAAAGAATCATGCATGTTCACTTCATATTCCCATATATAATACAAACATCCATGAAGTAATCTCTATAAATGATGTTATTTTAATGCACATAAGGAGGTTAGAGAGTGGAAGAAGAAGAAAGAGCAGATAGAGAAGTTGTGAATATCCAGAACTAATATAAAGCAGATTTGAAGGCTGGAAGGAGAGAAGTCAAGAAGTAGTAAAACAGAGCTGATATCCAAGTAAATCAACATATGATTTTATTGTAGTGTGAGGAAGTTGGTGCTTCCATATAAAGTCGTAGCTTGATAGATGTCCAGTTGTAGCTGGTTGATGTAGGAACCTCTTAAGGGTTTTAGCCTCTAGAAAATAGATGGGAGTTGGAGCTTCCTTGTAAGTTGTAGCTTGCAGAATTTGAGGTAGTATCCTCCTATAGGTTGAAGCCTACAAAAATTCAGTGGTGAGAGGGAGTTGGAGCTTTCCTTTGCATCACAACAATAATAATATGTGGTTTTCTCACTTACGAGTTTACACTTATAGTTATTGTCTATATGCATGATGATTCTATGTTGATGTTCTGTATTTAATATGCTTGATACTTGCCACTCAGATATTAAGATTGTTGTTTAGTTATGCATTAAGTTGATCATGAAATGAAGGTGTAAATAAGTTTAAAAGAAAATTTTAAAAGTCCATAAATGTATTAAACTGATTCACCCCCAGCGCCCCTCTCATTTTAACTAAGGGTTCAAAAAGTTGTGTTAAGAATTTATGCTAACAGATATATTGATAAATATATGTTGTTTTGTCTAAATATGTTGTAAATAATATTTCATATCTCAAATTATTTCAAAGAAAAAGAAAAGAAAAAAAAAATAGAAAAAGATAAAAAGATAAATATAAATAAAAAGAGAGGAGGGAGATAAAAAATATATATATAGTTTTTGAAAGAAAAAATAAAATAAATAAATAATATAAATATGAAAAATTGAAGAAAAATGCCCAAATAAGTGAGCTAATCTAAATTCCACTCAAAAAAATAAAAATGACGTATAAGATCATATATAAAAAAGCTTTCAAGTCTAAGTTTAGAATTAGATATTAGTTACAAAAAAAATATTAGGCTAATCACACCATTTAAGTGTCATTAATTTATGCAATAAAGTAAAATTTTATTTTTTTAATTAAGTGATTCTAATTAGCTTAATCATGCCCTTAATCATGATGATTTTGATGTAATAAATTATTTGAAACCACATTTTATCATTATGATAATTCATGTGCAACATCTGACGATGAAGATCTTACCTGCCTAATCCAATGATGGGCCAACATTTTCGGAGCCCCACAACCCATATGACGCTTAACCACGTGGGGGATTCTCAAAATATGATTTCCCTTTTTCTAACTTCCCATACATGATGCCCTCTCACCTTATTCAAACCCCAGACCCCCCCCCCCCCCCCCTTAATAACACTTACCACCCTTCCCCCCTGGAAATCCACTCCATCTCTCTCCCGCTAAAAAAATTAGTTGTTGAATATTCAGCCCCACTCAATCCTGATTACTTACCACATATATTTTGACCACCGCTCCACTACCAGCAAGTATGCATCCCACTCAACCCCTCTCCCCTTACCGTTACACACTCTACCCAAAATAATACCGCAACGTGGCCTACCAGTTATTTTATGCAACATATCCCCTCTGATAATGTTTGCAACCCCAATGGTAGTTTTGTTTCTATATAAAATGACATTTTCCCCTTCTAGAGACCCCTCCTGTGAACTGATCTAAACTATTCAACAAGTTTACTTGCAACAACTAATTAGGTAACTATTCAACCTACCACCATGGTCCAGATCAATGAAGCCAGGACCTCTATAACATCCAGTCAGCATAATTACATCTCACTAACTGCAAATTATCGAGTGTGATTTCAAGTGGATAAATTCGCGAGTAATTGCAAAAACCCTCATTTTTTCCTTTTCATCATGGCCCCTAAAGTAAAATCACCTAAAGGAAACGATAAGAAAATCGATGAAAACCCTATGCTACCTCATGTTGTTGATTTGGACCATCTACCCGTAGTAGATCAGTAATATAAGATACTCAAAACTGGTTTTGAATTCGACCTTTACAAATTTCATAGCTAGTTAAAACAAAATTGAATTGACCAGAGTGATGAATTAGGATTTTGGGACTCCTTCCTGCCCAAACTAATCTTTCCCCAAACCCATCATTTCAAATATCTAGCATGGGGCCATCCCAAATATATCCATGGCCAAATATCCATTGTAGCCCATAATGGCGACATTCTTTTCACCATAACCCCTCAATAAATTAATCAAATGTTGCAATTCCCTAATTCAATTAATTTAATTTTAAAAAGCCCAAAAATTGACACCTTGAAACCTTTTTCGGATGCATCCCTCATATATCTTTATGAAAACCTTACTTTTCCTAATAGAGCCAATATTTTTGAGATTTTCCTACCTTAGGATACCCAATTACCTAATAATATTCCTCCACAACTATCCTCCATGTTCGTTGAAATGACCAAGAAAATCATCTGTATAGTTTCATGTTTAGTAGGCTATCAATACGATCAATGGGTTGATGAAGCCATCATGAGTTTTCTGTCAATTTTCTCAAAATATGAAAATCCCTCTTTCATCTTCAACTACAATGACTTCTTAGCCAATCCCATCCATGAGAAGTTCCTTATGTTTTCCATAGAAGGTAGTTTTAAATATGGTTAAATTTTAGTGTATTTATTTATATTTTATCATGAATATTGTTTTCAATGTACATTATAAAAACTGGATGAGCAAGGAAATGTTTAATATGATATTCATTGGACTTCCTTGGTAAGGCAGAATACCAATGATTTTTCCAACAATGACTATGTTGAACAGTTTTTTTATATAGCCTCCTACTTATTGAACAGTGATGTTCAACAAATAATAGGGCCAAAGATAAGGATATTTCAACATCTCAGTGAGAAGAATAAAATAGGTGATTGGTACTTGTACCAAAACTACAAATAAATTAGGGTGTATGGGTGTGAACTTCCTCTATACATGCTACCTATGTATGTTACTATGAATATTTTCTCATTACAATATATCAAATAGGTGATCAATATGGATGATCTGCATTTTGTTGTAGCAAAGAAGAAATCTTAGTTTAAAATTAAAACATAGGTTGGTCCTTTTATTTGTAACACCAAGGTATCGAGAAAGAAAATTGATTCGCTTCTAAAGGAAATGAATTTTAAAGTCAACTTCACTTAGTCATATGACCCATTTGGCATCATCTCAAAGCTCATAGTAGAGAAGAAGAATACTCCCTATACTCACACTCCAAGGCTTGAAATAGAGAAATTTATGAATCATGAGCAGTGGGAGGAATATACATTACATGAGGCATAAGAGTAGGTTATATCTACATAAATTACATAGACTCTAGAATGAAAAGAGAGAGAGGATAAAAGGCCCAGGTCGGATTATTTTTTCTTCAGTCACAGAGATTGGAGAAAAATATTTCTTAATATATAAAAAGAAGCAGAAGACTTGCACAACAACATATTTCCTGCATGAATATGATACACAACCCAATATAGTATTGATAGGTTCTTTTACTTCTATATTTCCAAGAACTGTAGATATTTTTAAAGAATCTACATCCTCTTCAGTCTCTCAAGAGCCTTTGGACACATCTCAAACAACATAGTTGGTTCATGACTAGTCTGAATGAAATATCTTTTCTAAATACAATAAATTAAAAATAAAATTCAGATGCTCAAGGCTACTAGTTATACATATTTTTGGAAACACACATGAATTTCATAGAACATGCTTCTTTCTACCTTTGATACAGATAAAGTAAAAATAAGTACTGAATTCCTCTAGGCATCATTTCTTGCTCCAGAAAATGCATATGGCTATGGGAACTCTCTGTTTTCTTTCAATGCTGATTAAATTCATCCCATTGATCAAATGGGTCTACACAAACAAAAATGTGACATGTTGTATTCATCCTTGACTAGCAAGGAAATGACAACCTCAAAATTGAAAACTTAAGACACTAATATCCAGTCCCAATTAAAGCTTGAGAAGATATCCTCTTTGGCAAAAGACACAAGATTAAATCATTGGAGGATTTAGTGATAAAATTTGGATATGATCCTAAATATGTAAAGGTTGCAGAATAAATTTTTAAGAGGAATAATGTAGACATAGCAACATTGAGGAAGAAAATCAAGCTTCCCTCCAGTAAAGATCTGCTGGCAAAATAAGTTGGAAATTTCGAGCAAGACAAATATTGCATGTTCAATATTATCATTGAATAGAGTGTCCAAATTAAAAAGATGAAGGTTAAGATGGATAATGTTTTGAAACAAAAGGAACAATCCTCTCAACTAGTATTTATTCCACTCACATAAATTCCTATTTCAGACACAATTCTCATTACATGAACATCAACAATAGAAGAATCATCAAAATAGGGGTACAACCCAAATATGAATTCAAATAATTAATCAAGGCTATGGAACACATTTCCATGAGAGGGCAAGAAATTGAAAAACTGAAAGCTCATCTTAAATCCATTTAAGAAAAAAAATTAAATATGGATAATTCATATGTTGCAGAGCTTCAGGAAAGTCACAGGTTAACTCATAGGATTGAACACCTAGAGAATGGGTCTCTTATGGCTCAAACCATTGCACAATCTAAGGAGACTATATGGATTGAAATAAATGAATAAATCACTCAAATATTCCTTCTATTTAGAAATTTTTTTAGCAGGAGGAACGAGTACAATGATTGAAGGAGATCATTGCAAAGGTAAAGGAAATTTGGACAAATTTCAGTTGAATAAAATACATTGATCAAAATCCTAAATTCAAAAACTACGGATGAATTATAAGAGTTTAAGATCTCAGACATAAGATAAAACAACCTTGAAGTTAAAAGGGTCCTTACTAAAGAGAATATAGCATTCCAATTGTAGAATAAATTCCACAAATTGGAGGACAACATCCAGAAATTTCACAGAAAATTTAACATGTTGCATCAAAAGGGGCTTCTAGGACTAAAATGAGTTGGAGATAAGTTAGTTAAAATGGAGGATTATCAAGAAAGTTTGTGCACCATAGCCAACTACAAATCAAAGTTTTCCACTATCAAATGAGCTCTTACAGGAATATCCTTTATGGAAGGTTTGGAATTTGACTCGCTTATTACACATGAACTAAAAAATTTGTTCCTAGTCAAACCAAATTTTCATAAATATACCAAGGTGGATGAAACTTACAAAAAATTGGCTAAAATTTCCTTTCGAGATGAAGATAGATGGGATAAGTTGGGTAGAATTTTGGAGTAAAAGGCAGTTTCATATCTTCAACAATAAAGCATCAAGTGTTTCTAGCTAAGTAATCACCAACAACCCTTGAAGATAGTGCCAACAAATTCAACGTTTTTTGTTATCCTATATTTTTGTACTATTTTTGTATAAATAGCTTCAAGATATTTTGTAATAAACCAAGATATTTTAAATCAAGATATTTTGAAAAATATTGTATCAATACTTCATAATTCAAAGTATTATGGGTTGGGACTTGTATCAGGAAAGATGTTTTTTGATGTAAATATTTTCACCGAGCTAAAGGTGATCATTTTGAGAAATAGAGAAAGTTGTTCCAATATTCATGTGTTAAACGATTTGGTGATTTTTTTGCTCATGTGATTGTTATTTTTTTTTTTCCATATGTTATTCTTATTCTTTATTGTTTAAAGAAAATTATGGGTTGTATTTGTTTAATTACACTGTGCTCTAGCTTATAAACAATATTGGTGTTTTCCAGATGAAATTAAATATATAATTCATTCTTAAATGCTCTATGTTTAATTGAATCTTAATATTTTCCTCGAATTCACTCCACAAAGCTCCAAAGATCCAATAGTCTTACTAACCTACCCTACTGCACTTCATTTGTTATTTTTTCACTTCATTTACTTAAGTGTTAGAAAATTAAATATTACAGAGCAATGAAACACATAAAATATGCGGAAAATACAAGCACACAAAACACATAAAACCAGAGAGACACAGATATACGTGGTTTACCCAGTTTGGGCTACATCCACCCTGAACAGCCAGTCCTTCCTTTCTATTATCCAGCAAAAATGAAGAGACAAAACCTACAGCAGATCCGCTGTAATATCCTCTGTTCTCTCTCACAGTCTCCCTCTCTGTTTCTCGCTCCGAGAATACACACATAATCCCCAGCCATAATACAATGCCCCCATATATACAAGGGGGTTGCCTTCTAGGGCAAAAAACCCTAATCTAAACATAACTTCTACCGTCAGATCATTTGCCTAATGAACGGCCCAGATTGACTAGAAATTACTATACTTTTACAAGGCAATTTTACATCTATTTTTAGCTTCGGGGGTGCTACCCCCAAACCCCCGCCAAGGGGGGGCTCCGAAAAGCGCTGCCGCCCCCCCCTGGACCCCCCACGGCAGTGATTAAATTTCGGGCGGCGTTGCCGCCCCTTTTAAGGTACAGGGGTCCAATGTTGTGAAACAAAGTAAAGAAGATAATCAGGCTCCATACCCAACAATCTCCCACTTGGAGACTGATTGTAGCAACTCCACCGCTGCTTCATTTGCTGGACAATGATTCCTCTTTGGACCTGGCTGTTCTTCATCTTCATTGTCATCCTTGAAGACCAATTGAAACTGAGCATGTTCTCAGTTTCTCCCTGGTTACAACTTTTGTTAGCATATCTGCAGGATTCTGGCTAGTGTGTATCTTTTCCAGCTTCAACTCTCCATCTTCCAATACTGACCGTATGAAATGGTACTTGAGATGTATGTTTTTAGTCCTGGAATGAAATGCTGAGTTCTTTGCAAGATGAATAGCACTTTTGCTATCACTGTATAGTGTGCCCATATCATGCTTCTTACCCAATTCATCCATAAACCTTTGTAACCAAATCATTTCTTTACTAGCCTCTGTAGCAGCAACATACTCGGCTTCTGTTGTTGAAAGTGCAACAACACTTTGGATTTTGAAACCCAACTGACAGCTGTTCCACCTACAGTAAATACATATCCTGTAGTGCTCCTCCTGTTATCTCTGTCACCTGCCATATCTACATCAACATATCCCTGTAGAGAAATGTTTGAACCACCAAAGCATAATGCTTGATTTGTGGTACCTCTCAAATATCTGAGAATCCATTTTACTGCCATCCAATGCTCTTTTCCTGGATTATTCATGTACCTGCTTACAACTCCCACTGCATGTGAAATATTAGGCCTTGTGCAGACCATTGCATACATTAAGCTTCCAACTGCTGATGCATATGGAACTTTAGACATATAATCCATGTCTTCTTGGGTCTTTGGGCACATCTCCTTACTAAGTTTGAAATGGCTAGCAAAAGGTGTACTAACTGGTTTTACATTCTGCATATTAAATCTTTTCAACACCTTTTCTATGTACTCATTCTGAGACAGTGTTAATTTGCGATTTTTCCTGTCTCTAGTTATCCTCATACCAAGGATTTGTTTTACAGCTCCCAAATCCTTCATTGCAAATGAATTTTCCAATTTTCTTTTGAGCACATTTATTTCCTGCATGTTAGACCCTGCAACAAGCATGTCATCTACATACAATAACGATATAATATAGCTGCCATCATTTTGCCTTTTTAGATAAACACAATGATCAGAGTGACATCTAGTATAACCTTGTTCAGACATAAACTTGTCAAATTTTAGATACCACTGCCTTGGAGCCTGTTTTAAGCCATACAAGCTCTTCTTTAACCTGCACACCAATTTTTCTTTCCCTTTTATCTCATATCCTTCTGGTTGCTGCATGTATATCTCTTCCTCCAAATCTCCATGGAGAAATGCTGTCTTTACATCTAACTGTTCAAGATGTAAATCTTCCGCTGCTACAAGACTTAAAACAGTTCTGATTGAATTCATCTTAACAACGGGAGAAAATATTTCATCAAAATCAATACCTTTCTTTTGTGCAAACCCCTTCACCACAAGTCTAGCTTTGTACCTCTGTTTTCCTCCATCTTCTTCCTTTAGCCTGTAAACCCATTTATTATGCAATGTAGTTTTACCTGCAGGCAACTTGACTAAATCCCAAGTCTGGTTATGCATTAAGGAGTCCATCTCTTCTTCCATGGCTTGCTCCCACTTCTTCCTGCTTTCAACCTACATTGCTTCTTCATAACATTCAGGTTCACCAGAATCAGTCAACAATAAATAATATAATGAAGGAGAGTATCGTTCAGGGGGTCTACTTATCCTGGTAGATCTTCTAACACCACTTTCAGGTGTTTGAGGTGCCTGTTGCTATTGTGGTGGTTGCTGCTGCTGTGGTTGTTGATTATTATTATTTTCAGGCACCTTTACTTTTTCAGTTATCTCATCAAGAACCGTGTATTCTTTGCTTTCTTTTTCCTGTTTCTTTTCCTGCAGCTGATTCTTATACAGGACCTTTTCATTGAATATTACATCTCTGCTCCTAATGATTTTGTGATTTTCATAATCATATAAGCGATAACCGAAATCATTAGCACCATATCCAATAAAGGTACATTTGTTTGATTTTTCCTGAAGCTTTGTTCTATTTTCTTTATTAATATGGAAAAAGGCCTCACAACCAAAAGGCTTTAAAAAAGAGTAGTTTACCTTTTTACCTGTCCATGCTTCCTCTGGAATACCACCATCCAAGGAACTTGAAGGCCCTCTGTTTATTAGATAAACGGCAGTATCTACAGCATCTGCCCAAAATTGTAAAGGCAATCCTGCATGCAATCTCATGCACCTTGCACGCTCCATGATTGTTCTGTTCATCCTTTCTGACACACCATTTTCTTGTGGTGTTCTTGGAACTGTCTTCTCTCTACGAATTCCATGCTCTGAGCAGTACCTATCAAACTCTTTGCTGCAATATTCACCTCCATTGTCTGATCTGAGACACTTCAACTTCTTTCCTGTCTCAATCTCAACCAAAGCTTTCCATTTCTTGAAAGTATCAAATACATCAGATTTATTCTGAATACAATAAATCCATGTTTTTCTAGTTGCATCATCAATAAAAGTAACATAATAACGAAAGCCACCGAGAGATGATACCTGAGCAGGTCCCCATACATCTGTATGCACAAGCTCCAATTTTTCGCTCTTCTTTTCTTTCCCAACTCTGAGAAATCTGACTCTCTTTTGTTTTCCATAGATGCAATTCTCACAAAAATCCAAATCAACATTCTTCAAACCTGGCAACAAATTTCTTGAGTGAAGAATCTTCATTCCCTTCTCACTCATGTGTCCGAGCCTATGATGCCATAATGCTGCATCTGCTCCTTTGGAAGTTAAAGCATTAACAGAGTTAGAAATACCATTACATAAATACAATGTACCAACCTTTTCGCCTTTTGCTATTACCAGGGCTCCTTTGGTGACCTTCCAAGTTTTATCTGTGAAAGTTGTCACACAACCTTCACCGCCTAACTGCCCTGTTGAAATCAGATTTTTCTTCAGATCTGGAACATGCCTTACCTCCTTTAGCAGCCATTGGTTTCCATTCTGCTGTTTTACAAGAACTTTACCCATTCCAACAATTTTACAGGGTTTATCATCACCCAAACGAACTTGTCCAAAATCTCCTTGAACATAGTCATGAAAATATTTCTTATCAGGTGTGGCATGGAATGAAGCCCCTGAATCTACAACCCAAGAATCGGTAACATTTTCGAAAGAAAGAATCAAAGCATCTTGTAACACATCACCTGTCACATTTGCTTCATGATTGTTTTCTTGCTGTGTGTCTCCTTATTTTCCCTTCCGAGATCTACAGTCTTTCTTTAGGTGTCCTTTCTTTCCGCAATTCCAGCACACTATCCCTGATCTGGACTTGGATCTGCCTTTCCTTGATTTACTGCGATATCCCGAGCTCTTTCCTCTTTCCATTCTTCTTCCCCTAGACTCTTCACTCAAAGCATTACCTGATGTCTCACCGGAGCTTTTCCGTCGCATTTCCTCGCTAAGGATAGCACCAACAACATCATCAAACTTTAAAGTACTAGATCCAGAGACAGAGTTACTAATGGCCATTACTAAACCATTCCAACTCTCTAGCAATGAGCACAAGAATAACAGAGCTCTAACTTCATCATCAAAGTTTACCCCTACAGAACTTAGCTGACTGGTAACTGTATTAAATTCATTTAAATGGTTTGCAACAGATCCACCTTCCGACATCTTCATATTAAATAGTCGTTTCATAAGAAATACCTTGTTTGAGGCCGAGGGCTTTTCATACAGTTTCGCCAACGTTTGCATCAAACCCTCTGTTGTTGTTTCCTTCGAAATATTGAAGGCGACTGACGCCGCAAGACACAACCGTACTGTTCCGAGTGCCTTTCTATCGAGAATGTTCCATTCCACGTCTGTCATGGTCGCCAGCTTCTTTTAGGTGACCTTTCTTTCCACATTTCTAGCACACTATCCCAGATTTGGACTTAGATCTGCCTTTCCTTGATTCACTGCGACATCTTGAGCTCTTTCCCCTTTCCATTCTTCTTCCCCTAGACTCTGCACTCAAAGCACACCCGATGTCTCACTGCAGCTTTTCCGTCGCATTTCTCGCTAAGGATAAAGGACAGCACCAACAACATCATCAAAATTTAAAGTACTAGATCCAGAGACAGAGTTACTAATGGACATAACTAAAATGTTCCAAATTTCTGTCAATGAGCACATAAATAAAAGAGCCCTCACTTCATCATCAAATTTTACCCCTATAGAACTTAACTAACCGGTAACTGTATTAAAATCATTTAAATGGTCTGCAAGATATCCACCTTCCGACATCTTCATATTAAATAGTCGTTTACAAGATACCTGTTTGAGGCTTCGAGGCTTTTCATAATGGGGCCGCCATAACGTCCGATCAAACCCTTGTTGTTGTTTCTTCGAAATATTGAAGGCGACTACTATAAGACACAAATCGCATCGTCTTGTGCTTCTATCGAGAATGTTCCATTCCACGTCTCGTCGGTGGTCGCCGCTCAGTTTTTCCGCTCAATGGATAAGTACGTATCTTTCGATGCGCATAACTTTCCATCCGTATCTTCCACAAACAAGTAAAGTTTTGAACACAACTTCTCGACCCTAAACTTACCATCGTCTGCCATTGCTCCCACTCGAACCAGGAACCCTTCTTTCCTGCGAGTTTATCAGCCAAATAGACCTTCGGCTCCGATACCAGTTGTTAGAAAATTAAATATTACAGAGCAATGAAACACATAAAATATATGGAAAATACAAGCACAAAAAACACATAAAACCAGATAGACACAGATATACGTGGTTCACCCAGTTTGGGCTATGTCCACCCCGAACAGCCAGTTCTTCCTTTCTATTTTCCAGCAAAAATTGAAGAGACAAAACCTACAGCAGATCCACTGTAATATCCTCTGTTCTCTCTCACAGTATCCCTCTCTGTTTCTCGCTCCGAGAATACACACATCATACACAGCTGTAATACAATGCCCCCATATATACAAGGGGGTTGCCTTCTAAGGCAAAAAACCCTAATCTAAACATAACTTCTACCGTCAGATCATTTGCCTAATGAACGGCCCAGATTGACTAGAAATTACTATACTTTTACAAGGAAATTTTACATCTATTTTTAGCTTCGGGGGCGCTGCCCCCGAACCCCCACCAGGGGGGGGCTCCGAAAAGGACCCCCCACGGCAGCGATTAAATTTCGGGCGGCGTTGCCGCCCCTTTTAAGGTACAGGGGTCCAATGTTGTGATACAAAGTAAAGAAGATAATCAGGCTCCATACCCAACACATGCAACTCACTGTCGAAGTTCTCAAAAACTTATGGATGCTCTATGTACACTTCTTCCTCAATGAATTCATTGACAAACATAGTTTTCACATCTATCTGATGAATGCGCCACCCCATCTGAGCTGAGAGTGCAAGGATGGATCTAATGGAAGAGTACATTGCAAAAAGTGAAAAAGTCTCATCATAATTGATCTCGTCGATCTGTGAGAAAGCTTGGGCCACAAATATAGCCTTGTATTTCTCCACACTCCCATCAGCATATTAATTTACCTTTTAGATCCATCTAGATCCAACCACTGATTTGTCGATCGGTCTTGGGACAATCTCCCATGCAATGTTATTGACAATGGAGTCATACTCCACCATTGCATCAACCCAAATTGGTTGTTGCACTGCCTTCTGAAAGGAAGATGGTTTAGTCACAATAAATTTTCTCATAAGAGGCATGTATCCAGTAAACCTGTCTGGAGACTATCTCTATCTGCATTATCAAGTAGGGGCTCCTACATTCTCCGCAGCATCAAGTCTCAATCTATCAACTTCCATGGTGCGCCTTCTACCATTTTTGATGGATGGCTTTGCATGAGTGTTTTCTGCCACTCCATGATCCTCCGCATGTGGCTACTCCA
Organism: Pinus albicaulis; assembly: GCA_034641835.2. Classification (NCBI taxonomy): domain Eukaryota; kingdom Viridiplantae; phylum Streptophyta; class Pinopsida; order Pinales; family Pinaceae; genus Pinus; species Pinus albicaulis. The sequence goes on from JAXQQM020059367.1 coordinate 176,846, forward strand.
CATCTTGAGGCTCATCCTTGGGAACCAAGAGTTCCCCCACTACATGCAAATCTAGCTCCCTCTCAATGGAAAATCACATGGCTTTCTCCTCATCACATTTTATAGCCAGTCGCACAATAGTCATTTTTTTGTTTGGAAAATACACCTGATAATTATGGGGAGTTTCAGTGTACCCCAAAAAATCCCCAATCTCAACTGTTAGTTCCAGATTCTTTCGGACATCTTTGGTCACATGCACATAAATAGATGAGCCAAAAAACATAAAATGTGAAACATTAGGTTTCTTACCAATGAAATCCTCTTCTGGTGTACTTATGCCAAGTATGCTATGAGGACAACATTTCTGCACAAATACCATTGTGTTGCATGCTTCCGCCCACCGATGCATTGGTAGGCCTTGATCATGCCACATCACTCTTGTTGCACCCACAATCGTTATGTTCTTTCTTTCAACAACCCCATTCTGTTGTGAGTTATGAGGCACTCTCAGTTCTCTTCGAATTCCTTCTTTGCTGCAGAAGTTATTGAATTCGTTAAAGATGTACTCACCACCATTATCGCTCCTAAGAGCCTTCACTTGCTTCCCCGTGGTTTTCTCCATCAGTTCTTTAAACTCAAGAAACTTTGAGAATGTATGATATTTCTTCTGCATGAAGTAGATCTCGCACTTATGAGAAAAGTCATCAATGAATATCACATAGTACTTATGCTTTGCTGTCGAAGCAACAGAGAATGGTTCCCACACATTTGTGTGAACTCTCTCCAGGATCCTAGAGGCTCAGTTCTCCTTCTCATGAAAGGTGGAATTTACATATTTTCCCATAGTAAATCCCTTGCATGTGTCTAACTGTGCAAGTGTACCCTTGGGAAGACCCGTAGAAATCTATTGAAGATGGCCCAATCTGCTGTGCCATAACTCACCCTCATGCAAGCTCACCACTTTTTTCACCTTTCCCATCAATGTTGCATAGCCATCAACATAAATCTTGTAGATATTCTTAACTCCAATCCCAATATTCTTGGATTGTCCTGTTGTTTTGTGTCACAGGAAAGCTTTTCCTTCACTAAAAAAAACATCATAGCCTCTATCCTCCAACATTCCAACTGAGACTAAATTTTTCTTCAAACCTGGCACATAAATTACATCTTTTAATTGAAAGGGTTCACCTGACTGTCTCTAAAAGGTAATGGTACCAATCAGGGTAGCATTGTAACGGCTGACATCACCCATTTTGATATGCATCTAGAGATCCTTCTCCTCCAAGCTACTGAAAAGTTCCTTGTCTCCCATCATGTGAAAGGAAGCACCACTATCCAAATACCACAAAAATCCCAATGCACTTTACACCATGCATGCGACCAATGAGAAGTCAAGCTCAAATTGCAAGGCCAAAGCCTCACTAGATGCAGATCCTAAAGCCTTCTTATTCTTCTTATTATGTGGACAATTAGTATCATAATGCCTATGCTCATGACAGTGAAAACACTTCACCCTAGACATGTCGCACTTATTTCCATCTTTGGACTCATATTTGGAATGGAATTTATTCCCCTTCCCTTTCTTCGTCTTGGTAGCCAAAGCAAAATCTTCTTCATCTTGATTCTTAGATGAAGATCCATCTATAGAATTCCTTGTGAACTCCTTCTGCACCAAATCCGACAACAATTTTTCCCAATCTGGTAGATTTTCCCTTCTATTGATAGAGTCTTGATAACTATGCCAACTCTTGGGAAGTACTAGGAGAGCTAAACTCACCAGATCATCATCCACGACAGTTATGCCAATGTTCCCCATCTCATCCCAACATTGGACAAACTTTCTTAAATATTTTTGCTTGGAGTCGCCTTTCTCCATCTTGATCTTCCTGATTTTATCTTTCAGTGCAAATTTCATATGGTCACTGCTACTCTGAAATAGATCTGTTTGTTGTCACTTCGTAATTTGTAAGATTGTCAAGAACAAATGATAGAGGACAACATAAAACCACTTTGGATTCCAGGACCTAGCATTCCTAGACTTAGAGAGGGCTCTCTCTGTTTTAATGATTTAACTTGATAATTCTAAGTGATGATACTAGGCTATTTATAGGGATTATGAGGATTTTTTTTTGATTGATGGTGTGGTTGGACAGATAGAGCTGCAAGGACTAATCCATTAGGCTATGCAGTCAAAAGGCTGGAATGACACAACAACATCAAGAGCATCACAGGGCAAGATAGCTGTGATAAATGGATCTTTAGAGCTGTATGAATTATGAGGTGAAAGAAATAGTAAGGTTCAGTGGTGACTAAAGACAAGTTAACAATTCTTTAATTAGACTTCAACAGGAAACATTCAGATTGTAAATGCAGATAGAATTAGGCTTCTCTGATAACAAATCTTGATCTAAAATTTTTGATTTACAATTAGATGAACACATGCACATCAAAGAAAAAAATGGAGACATTTAAAAAGAGAAGTAGCACATCACCATTTTGAAAAAACTCAAGAATCCTGCAAACAGTCTTTGATGATTGATGTCTAGCTCCAAAATTACAGTGCTCCAATGTAGTAGTTCTTACAATGAAGGGGATAACAATATCCAACCCATGATTATGATAATTCAAGCATTATTTAACTAAAACATGAGTCAGTTGCCCTAATCTACTTTGGCCAACTTCATTTATTACAAAAAACTGAAAATTAAACAGGTATGGCCATGCAAGGCCCGAACGAATTAAATCTCTGACAAAACACCACCTATAGAATTAATTTCCGTAACTCTTCAAGAATTCAAAACTCAGGTGGCTCTTCGTAAATCTAAAGTAGGCTTGAAGGTGGCATGTGATGATCCCAAAAAGGCAACGAATGATGGCTCTAACATCTGGCCCTGCTTTTAAAAAGATTGGCATTGGGTAATTAAGTCTGGTGCAGGGCTAGCCATTTTTCATCGACTAGTGACTCTATTGATGTGCTTTGCTGCATTTTCCATTTATACCATCATAGCATAACAATTTTGCATGAAATACCTTTGCTGCCCGACTCGAACTGTGGTGTTTATTTGCTACCCAAATCCTTCTTATCATGTTTCAACCCTTAAAAAAAAGAAAACAACGTAAAAAATCATATACCCAGACTTAAAAATGCTTAGATTTTAGTTCTAAAGCCACTTCGCCTCCGTGAACTTCGCAATATTTACAGTTTAAGTTATGAATAATGTAATTGGTGATGCGATGCGAAGTGGGAGGTGACATGGAGGGAAGGTGGGACCAGACTGCGGCCCACAGATCACAACTCTTAAGTTTAAGTTATAAGCGTTGAGGCAAACTCTAAAAGACGCGAAGTGAGAAGTGTAGGGAGAAGGTAAGTGACGTGGCAGGGGAAATGATGAAAAGTAAAGGTAAAGGCTAAAGCGGAAAGGTAGAAAAAAAGGTAATGTTTAATGATTTTTTAAGGGGATTGAAATGGAAAGGAGGTGTGGCGGGTGAAAGGGTCAATGGGTCCCACTTCATCAGAAATCGCATTTCACTGACTTTAACCTTTACCCTTGCACCCATCTTGAAAAACTTGTGATCTGTGATTGTGACTGAATCTCTATAGTTGATCATTGCTTAGATCCAACGGTCCTCACTTATCCCTTACTGTGGTTTACCTACCTTGTTTCTTTGGTTGCGCCCATTCATTTCTTAGTTTTTCGTAGAATACTTGCCACGCTTTCATGATTTGACCTGCTTTAGTGTTCACGACTCGACCCAAACGTGTGTACGACTTAACCCAATCATGTTCACGACTCAAACTTTGCTGTTTTTCTACCTTAACTGCTTCTCTGCTGCCTTTTCTTCCTTTGATTCTTGCTTTGGAAAATATTTTGAATATTGACATCCACGAGTTTCTAACAGTGGCTCCAACTGGGGATGGCAGCTGTTTCAGGAGGTGTCAACAACACCATAGAATAGTATCCTAATCCTTTGGGTTGATCCCACGAATTGAATATTGATCTATCAGGAAACTTAGTGATTGAAAACTAGTTGATTGTTACTCCTAGCTTTAACTGAAAAAAAAACCACATGCTTGGACAACTAGCTTATTATCATACTGAAATCTGAATTGAAACTACAGTTGAACTTATCCACTGCAATCCATCAAGCTGAACATATTGCTGCACCTTGAAAAATTGACTAGTGAGACTAGAAATGTGCTAAAACTAAAGTCTGAAACACACTAATTTAAAAATGAAAAACAATCTAAAACTAATATTTGAAATATGCTCAGAGTGCTAAGCTTATTTTCACCCCTACCTACCCTAATCTACTGAAATGACTTCCCTTCTAAATAATACAATAATTCCAGTCAAGCAACTGTTCTAATATCTTTGTTCTTTCACTGCTCTTCACCGTGTTGAAATAAAACCTGACAATGGTGTTTGATAGAATTCCCAGCTTGATCTTGTTTACATGGATCTTGGTACCTTTGAAAAACAACTTTCATGCCAAAAATATGTGCAGGCTTTGTATAGAATAATTCCTCCATCTAGACAACCACTAGATCAAGATACTCTTGATTTATTTCTGGGTATTCTAACTCATCCCACTTAGCTTCATATCCTGGTACTGCAGATGTGCTCTCTAGTTTTTCAATCAACTCAAAACATGTTTTCATTCTACTTGATGAGTGTCGTGCCACTACTTCTACTGAATCACACAATGGGGAAGACTATCTGATCATATCCATATCATAATAGCTTTTGAGAGCAATATGAACACAGGAAGATTGATTTTGAAAGAAGAACCCATCCAATGTGTCTACTATTGGGTCATGTGGTGCTTTAGATGGCAGTGTTGGTTCTTCTGAGACCTCATGTTTTCTCTTATGATTATCATCCAGAATGTGGTCCCAATTCCATTTCATAATCTGAAATTCATTAAAGCATAGAGCTAGATAATCAAAATTTATCAGTTCATCATCTACCTTAGACTCTGTGAATTCACCTGATACTTGATATTCAAAAGGATTCAAGGGATGAACCCCTGGATCTAAAAATTTTTTGTTATCATCCTTGATTTTCTCATCTAATTGGTGAGAGCGTCCTCTTCTCCTGTGATTATCAACTAGAATGTGGTCCAGATTCCCTTTTACAATCTGAAATGCATCAAAACATGAGGGCAAAGAATCAATCTAGATCAATTCATCATTTGTTTCAGATTTTATGATTTTAAGATAACTCTGGGAGAGAAATTCTGGATGTGAAAAAGGTATAGGATCATCCCTTTTTTCCTCAACTAACTCCTTAGAGCATTTATCATCCTTCATATTAACCACCTGCTTATAATGATCTCTTAAGAGTGCGGAAAAATATAGAGGAAGGCATTTTGTACTTACTTGATGTAATAGTCCCAATTAGCCCAAGCTAATGGGAATATTCATTTTTGTTTCATTTTTCTGCTGCATGAATAAATGTGTAAAGGAGGACAATAAACACTCCTAAAAAAACAAATAAATCAATGCCACATGTGAACAAGGCTAAATATGGGCTAACTAAATGAGCACCCTTAGCTGTGAAAGGGGCTAAATGTTTTTGATTGGGTCAACCATGACCAAATCAACAGCGATGTCTAGGAGGAGTGGCCATCATTGAGGCACAACGTAGTTTTAGATGGAGGTGGCTCATGTGAAAGGAGCTATTTCATTGACATGGTTTAGGGTTATGCAAGCTCTCAAACTTATAAAAGGAAGAGGATGGCAGCATGAGAAGGTTGTTAATGAGTATGTTATTTCTAAATATTTTTTCTGTTTAGACATTTCTTATTCTCCTTGCTGTTTAGCAGAGAATAGTCCTGTTTAGCACTGGGTGTTCCTGAGTGGGAATCCCACCTCTTTCCTTGAGATGCCTCTTGGAAGAGTCTTGCATTTCTTGTCCACTATTAGGAATTTGGCCAAGGTCTTCTTCCAACTACAACATAGATCATATTGAGGGTTTGGTTGTATTTGTAAGCTGCAACAAGTGGAGGCTATATCTACTCAGATCTAGGCCAATGTAGTGCCTCTTTTCAGTGGGGAAGGCTTCTATTCCATTGGAAAGAAAGTATTGGATGATTGGAGTTGCATTTTTAGATCTTGGCTTGAGGCCAAACATGTTCTAGAGCCTACAATGTATTTTTCCTTCCAGGACTGCGTTATTTGAAAGGGTACAGTTGTAGGGTATTTTGGCACACTTTTTGGAATATTGGTTTTCATGTGTTTGGGATATGCCCTTCACATTTGAGATCCATTGGCTGGGATCATCATATTGTATAGTTCAGATCAGATCTGAATCTCCATATATTTCTGAATATTTCTACAGATCTGCTGCATAAGATATCAGATCTACTCCATGTACTTCACTTTTTGCTGAAAACCCCAAGGGGCATTTGAAGAGGAGCCTATCTAATGTAAATATCTAATATAGATCTAACTTTTGTACACAGATCTGCTCTAGATCTGAAGTGTAATATATAGTTTTTTTCAGCGAATAAAATAATGTTGTCAAACTCTTTCAGTCATAATGTATGGTTGCAACACCTCATTTTGAGGATTTCTTCATGTAAAAGTCTTCTATTTCTATTCTACATATTATGGGCTTCAATATAAATATGATTTGCTGATGTAAATATAAATATTGAGCCTCCATATTGGCCTTCTGCTCTTACTTAGCTCAATTGTGTTATTTCTCTACGGTATTGTTTAATATTGCTACATTTTCCCATTTGGGATATTACAGTGGTATCAGAGCAATCATCTTGGCACAACCTGTAAGACGCCAACATCTCTTCAAAAGAAGAAGAGCCTCTTACTGAAAGAGAGAAGAGGTATATAAAAAGAAGATAGAAGAAATTTGATTACACAAATGATGACAAAGACAAGGGTAAAGCCTCTGAATATGGAAGTGATGAAGAAGGAAAGGACTTTGCAAATATACTTTTAAGAGCCATGCAAGATCTTGCTAGAGGAATCAAAGAGATGAGAATGGATAGAATCAAAGAATATCCCAAGAGATTTCATCTTGGAGAAATCTCTGGCATGTCTCACCACTGGAATGATCAACTATTGCATTAGCCACAAGTTTCCCAACGCTCTACCATGCCTACGTTTTTGGCTGTGGGAAATGAAGGGTTTCAAGAGAAAGCATCCCTTGAAGACTATTTTGAATAATATGAGTCTCAAAATCAAATATTCAAATATCACTTGAGTTTTCAAGAGTTTTTTCACCTCAAGGACAAAAGAAGACCAAAGCATCAACATAGAGATGGTGGATTCACTCAAAATCATGATCGACATCACTCTATGGGCAGATTATTTATACCCAATTTTGATGGGTGATGTAAGTGTTCTACCAAAGCATGGGTAGAAAAAATTGACATCTACTTTCAGTTGAACAAGGTCCCAGAGATGGAAGCTATCAAGATTGCAGCGTTGCACTTTGAAGGTGAAGCACATGACTAGTGGTTCCATGGATTGTCTACATTGGGTCATGCCAATGTAGCTTCTTATTCTGAGTTCACTAGAAAGGTGGTGGAAAGATTTGACAGAAGAGATCCAAAGCCACCATTCATGAGCCTTTCAAATTTGAAGCAATCAGGTAATATAGAGTCTTATATTTCTGAATTTTTGAGATTATCTGTTATGGTTCTTGATTTGTCTACAGCAAGAAGGGTGTACATGTTCATCGGTGGTCTAGATGAACCTCTTCATGGGTTGGTAAAGTCTACCAAGCCCACTACCTTATATGATTCCATTGAGAGGGCTAGAGACCTTCAAGATGCCTTGCCAAAATCAAAGGCAAACTTTCAGCACAAGCCCTCTTCTCCTTCTAAAGGAAAGGAAGAGAAAGCCACTCCTTCAAAGGAGAGCTCATTCAAGAAGCCTCTTGATATTGAAGTTCAGAGAGATCTAAGAAAGAAGAAGCTATGCTTCACTTGCCAATAACCATGTGCACCTGGACGTAGATGTGCTGCTGGCAAAGCACATTACATAGAGGTCTTCTCAGATCTTGAAGAAGAAGGAGATGATGAACCAAGAAGGGGTCACAACGCTGAGACTGTTGAAGGAGACCCAACACCATCAGGAGATGGGAATGGAACATTTTCTACTATTGGAGGAACACTTGCATCTTTGAGAGGAGTACCTAAGTACTTGACCTTAAGAGTTCAAGGTTCCATCATAAATTAGAGGGTTTCTATACTGATTGATAGTGGGGCCACCCACAACTTCATTGATGCCCATCTTGTGCAAAGGAGGGAAATACCCACTGATACTTTTGAGGGATTCTCTATTTTTTTCCCAGTAGATAGAACAATGCAATGCATGCATTATGTCACATCACTTTTAGTCACCATGGGTACCTACACTTTGGTTGATCACTTCTTTGTGGTTGACATACCGAACACCAATGTAATTTTGGGTGTTCAATGGTTGATTACATTGGGGAAAGTCACCACTGATTGGGAGGCTTTGCAAATGGAATGGGTGGACAAGAAGAGTGGTGAATCTAAAATTATCAAAGTCATGCATACAACATGCATACATAACCCTCACATAACACTTCCAAACATAAAATAGAGATGGATTTGTGCAGTTGAAGCAATGAACTTACATCCCCATCTATTATGTTCATGAGATTTCTGCATGGGACACTCTTATCTAGTGGCAAACCACCTGGGAGGCCACCTGATTCAGATTTGGTGGGGGAAACCTCACAGCCTGCTACTCCAAGCTTAGATCCAGGAGGGATTGGAGCACTTGAAGACAAAGCTACAACGTTGGGAGACTTGGGTAAGTTCAAGGAGGAGGGAGATCTTCTTACCTTATCATCATCACCCAATCTCATTTTTGGATGGAGACTCTCTATGTATCTTATGCTACATGTTTTAGGGAGAGTATTGGTTCAGCCATGTTTGTTTCATTTGAGGTTTTGACTCCTTGTGGGATGGAATATGTACATCTCATGAGAACTTTGGAGGAAAAATTCATGGAGGGTTGGATTGGTGAACACTTAGCTTATGGAGGAAGCTTAATTCATGATGGTGTCACCAATGGAGGAGGAGAAGTGTTGCAACACTCACCTTATCAGTTGCTTGAGGACTAGCAACATTTTGGAGGGGAGGACTATAATATTCCCAATTATCCCAAGCTAATGGGAATATTCAAATTTTGTTCATTTTTCTGTTGCATGAATAAATGTGTAAAGGAGGACAATAAAAACTCCTAAAACAGTAAATAAATCAATTTCACATGTGAACAAGGCTAAATCTGGGCTAACTAAATGAGCACCCTTAGGTGTGAAAGGGGCTGAATGTTTTGACTGGGTCAACCATGACCAAATCAACATCACTATATAGGAGGAGTGGCCATCATTGAGGCACAATACAGTTTTAGATGGAGGTGGCTCATGTGAAAGGAGCTATTTCATTGAGATGGTTTAGGGTTATGCAAGCTCTCAAAATTATAAAAGGAAGAGGATGGCAGCATGACAAGGTTGTTGATGAGTATGTTATTTATGAAGATTTTGTCTGTTTAGACATTTCTTATTCTCCTTGTTGTTTAGCAGAGAATAGTGATATTTAGCACTAGGTGTTCCGGAGCGGGAATCCCACCTCTTTCCTTGAGAGGCCTCTTGGAAGAGTCTTGCATTTCTTGTCCACTATCACACATTTGGCCAAGGTCTTCTTCCAATTACAGCATAGATCATATTGAAGGTTTGGTTGTCTTTGTAAGCTGCAGCAATTGGAGGCTAGATCTACTCAGATCTAGGCCAATATAGTGCCTTGTTGTAGTGGGGAAGGCTTTTATCCCATTGGCGAGAGAGTATTTGATCTGAAAATGGAACTATTTGTAAATGCTGTGCAAAGTATCCATTTCCATTTAATTAAATGTGTGAAGTATTCTCCATGTCTTGCAGGTTAAACAAAGTGTTTTTGGTCATTTTTTTTGAGCTTATGTGTGAAGGTTTGTTATTTAAATTTACTATTTAATACATCATAGCAGAAATACATAGCAAGAAAAATTCACCATAGCATAACACAACAAACTGATGAGGCAGTTCACCCCTCCTGGGCTACATCTGCTGGTCCAAGGCTCCCTAATGGTATGTCCTTGATCTATTAATTTTCTCAAAATAGTTACAAAATGAAAAATATGCCTAAATAGGAAAAACAAGATGCGAATTTGACTTCAGAAGATAGAAATAAGCTAAAAATGGCTTTTGTTTCACCTCAAATAGTGAAGTACAACCCAATACAGCTCCATCTCCCTGATGGCTCTTTCCTCTTCCCTGAAGAAAAAATGGATGAATAACACCTCTGTTCACTTTGTAACCTGTTCCAAACTCTCCAGAATGCTCATAATAGCCAAAATAGACTAAAATTTCATCTTTTTTGGTCGAAAATGGAGAAAGCTATGACCAAAACAAATTTTTCCCAGTGGCACTAGAAAACATCCTCCAAAATTGGAGGAACTCCAATTAGTTCCACCAAAAAAGGTAGACAGCTCAGATTAGGCAGAACCACACTATTTTTAGGGGCAGCAATAAATTTAACTGTCAGTTAACAATGCGTTCACATGCTGAATTTGCGGAAACGGTTAAGTGCTAGTGGTTAGTGTTAAATCAGCGCCCACGGTCATGACCTGCTGGTCACATGTGACAAGGGCTAGCACCCTAGGAGCTTAACCCAAAACTCTCTGCTATTTGAAATTAGGCTTAGCCCTTGGGTATAGCACTAGTCACCGGGTCTTAATCCTTAGCCCTGAGGGCTTAAACCTAAAATCCCACTCGTTCAACACTACACGACCCAAATATATGTTCAGCCTCTGCACGAGGCATTCAACACACGACCTGAGGGTATGTTCAGCCTCTACAGGAGGCATTCAGACATCGTCCCGACTCGACCTCTATGCACATTCTGCCCGCTGCCATGTTGGTCGGGTCAACCCTACTTGAGGAGTCGGGTCGAGGGTTCGACCCCACTTGCCTTAAACATTTTTAATGTGACCTTTACTCCAATGGCTTGGGGCCATGTGGTAGCCTCCAAGAAGGCCACATGGCACCCTCCAATAGGCCTATAAAAACTTAATAAAAAAAATGAAATTTGCCATTTAATTTTTTTTGAAAAATTGACAAAATGAGAGGCAAAAAGTCATGTTTTTGGAGGTCATTGGGCATTTTCAAACTTCAATAACTTTCACATACGATGTTGGATTTGAGTCTCGTTCATGGTACCAAAATCGGAGCGACGAGGCCTTTCCGGTCGTTTAGATTGCAACCAATTCTCAGCAGTTCCATTTTTGAGCATTTTTTCAACTTGGGCATGATCTCATGATCACACCTCCCATTGGGAAGCTTTTGGACCCCAAAAGCCTTCAATTACCTGTTAAGAAGATGAGGGTACAGATCCCTCACCTTTTCCACCTCCATCCATTTTTCCTTACTCAGTTTGTTTCCTTTTAGACCAACCCGAACATAATCGACATTTCCCCTCCTCGAAGTGTGTGTCCTTCTGTCAAGGATAGCATCCTCTTTCAGCTCATCCAAAAATTATGGCGAGAAATCATCTATGGATGGCATATGAATGTCACTTTCATGATCAACAATTAAAGGAGGTTCATACAAATGTAAATTTTCCACATTCACAATGTAATAAATTTACATATATGAAGGAAAATCTAGTTGAAAAGCATTATTTCCAACTTGTGTAATGATCTTGAATGGACCATAATGAGTAGGCTTCAGCATTTTACCTTCTCCTTTCATTATTTCCTTACTAATATGCAGCCATACCTCATCTCCTTCTTGAAACTTATGATCAATTCTGTGTTTGTCATGCCTCTCCTTGTACTTTCCTTGACTTTTTTCAAGTTGTTCTTCAACTGGCTGATGTATGAGTTGAATTATTTCAATGAACATGCGAGATTTATCAATGTCACTATGCCCATCAATGGCAACATCCTTCTTAAAAATGAAATCTAAATGTGACTTAGGAAAATACCCAAAACAAGCTTCAAAAGGTGAAGTATTTGTAGAAGAGTGCTTGGCCCGGTTGTAAGCATGCTGAATGTAATGCAAGCGTTTATCGCAAAGATTGGGATGCTTGCTGCAATAACCTCTCAAGAGATGTACAATGGTTCTGTTCACTACCTCTATTTGGCCATCTGTTTTCGGATGGAAAGTAGTACTCTTCTTCAACTTGGTGTCCATCATCTTCCATAAATTGGACCAAAAATTCCCAACAAATCTGGAATCCCTATCACTAAAAATAGAAGTAGGCAAGCCATAATGAACCCATGCATGTTGAAAATATAAATTAGCAGTTTGTTCAACAGTTATAGATTTCTTACATGGCATAAGAATACACATCTTGCTGAATCTATCAACTACTACATAAAGATAATCATGCTGCTTCTAGATAATGGTAGACCTCCAAAAAAATCCATATAAACACTTTCCCATGGTCTAGAAGGTATCGGCAATGGCATATATAAACCAAGCTTCATATTTCTAGGCTTTCTTGTAGCACATAATGAACAACCACTAATGAAACGTGAACCACTATCTACCATGCGAGGCCAATAACAATAACTCTGTAAATGTGCCACCATTTCGCTTACCCCGAAATGTCCAAGAATAAGAGAAGAATGAGCTTCTCTCATGGAGTTTAGTCTCTCCCCCTGTTGTATACATAACTTGCCCATATGAAACATCAAATTATTATGCAAGTGATAATCATTCTCCTCAGCTAGATTCCCTTCATTCAAGTTAGCATACACATCCTTAAAATCAACATCTGATGCATACTGTTCTATGTAGCTCTTATGTACAATAGAATCATTCTTAACTAAAGTAGTAGCACTAATAATAGGCCTTGAAAGAATATCAACAAATTTATTGAAAATACCTTTCTTGTACCTTATTACCAAGTGAAATTGTTGTAGGAAACCCATCCATCTGAAATGTCGTGACCGCTGTAATTTACTTTGCGATTGCAAGCATTGTAAAGGCTGATGGTCGGTATGAACAACTATTTTTTTGGCCATCAAATAGTGTATCCACTTTTTGACGCTTCATACCAATGCATACAAATCCTTATCATATGTATGATAATTCACAACAACACCATTAAATGTCTCAGAATGAAATGTGATAGGCTTACCATGCTGTAAGAGAACTACACCCATGGCGTAGTCACTAGCATCGGTCTGAATCTCGAATGGCTGTCTCAAGTCCGGTAATGAAAGGACTAGAGCTGAAATTATCTTCTCTTTCAAATACTCGAAAGTTTTATGTTTCTTTCATCCCCATTGGAAAGCACGCTTCACACTTGTCACTGCATGCATAGGAGCTACTATGGCAGAGAAGTTAGAAATAAACTTCCTCCAATACTGAGTAGCACCCAAAAAAATTCTTACCTCTGTAATGGATTTGGGACTAGGCCAATTCACAATGGCTTCTACCTTAGAAGGATCAATTCTCAAAGCACCTCCTCCTACTATGTGTCCCAAATAAACCAAAGAAGTCTTTCCAAATTCACACTTTGACATTTTAAGAAATAGCTGATTTTTCTTCAAATTATCAAGTACTTTCTTAACATGCATGACATGCTCTTCTCTATTGTTGCTGAAAATTAAGATGTCATCTAAGTAGACAATAAAAAAATCATCAAGAAAAGGACGTAAGACATCATCCATTACCCGCATGAAATTTGCAGGTGCATTGCATAAACCAAACGACATAACAAGCCACTCAAAGACTCCTTGTTTGGTTTTAAATGTTGTCTTCCAAATGTCACTTTCTGCAATTCTAACTTGATGATAACCACTACATAAATCTAACTTAGTGAAATATTTAGCATCTTTCAATTGATCTAACAAATCATCTATCCTTGGGAGTGGGTAACGATTCTTTACCGTTATCTTGTTCAATGCCCTAAAGTCCACACACATGCACCAAGTTCCATCTTTATTTGGAATCAACACTATCGGTAACCCACATGGTGAAGTGCTTGGTCTTATGAAACCTTTGTCCAACAAGTGCTTATTTTGTCTCTTTATTTCAGCATTCTCCATGACAGACATGGGGCACATGCCTATGTTAGGAAGAGGACAATCCTGTTGTAATTGGATTTCATGTTGAATGTCCCTTTTAGGAGGAAACCCTGTTGGTTCCTGAAACATCTCATGATGTGCATCAACTACATCATATAAATCTGATTTAAGCTTGGAATCACAATTTTCAAATGACTCATGATTCACATCAACCTTGGGCTTAACCATAAGAAGTACAAAACTCTTACTAGAATTCACTAGCCTTTTTACCTGTCCCGCATTTACCATCGCTATATTTGTCTTCTTGCGATGTGCTCTGACAATAAACTCCTTGCCATCTTTAAAAATATGATACTTATTTTCATGGTAATGGAAAATCGCTTTCCTGTCAAATAAGTAAGGACTTCTGAAAAAAATTCTTGATATATCAAGCGGCACTACATCAACTTCAACTGTGTCAATAAACTGTGAAGTAATCGCAAAACGCAATATGCATTTTCTTGAGACTTGTAAGTTTGCATCCTTACATATCCATCCAAGTGGATATGGCTTGGGATGTGGAATCATCTCAAGTTTAAGCTGTTTGACCAAGTCTCTTGATATGATATTTTCTCGTGACCCATTGTCAAACAGTGTGTCAATTTTTGTATGTTTTGAGACTACCCTCACATGGAACAATTAAATTCTTTCTTCCTCAATTGGAGCTTGTACATGGCAGTTTAAAGTACTAGTGCTTGGCTTAGTTTCAGTTTCCTTTCCCTTCATACTCTTCAAACCCATGGCTGTAATTTTTGTTTCGTCACCTGAATCATCACCTAAGTCTTGTGGTGTAGTTGTAGTAGCTGCAACTTTCTTCTTTCCTTTGCTTTTGTTAAACTGAGTGCTTTTTTCAGGATGTAGCTTCCAACAGTTTTTCTCTTCATGGAATTCTCTTGAACAGTGTTTACATATCACTTTCTCACCCTCCTGTTTGACAGATGCATTCTTTTTTCCTTTTCCCTTAGAGGTTTTATCTTTGTTTTTCCCCTTAAAAGGCTTGTTTATACCCTCATCAAAATTGTTTTTCCCTCTAGCCTCTAAATGAGTAGCTTGTACACAAACTTCGTCTAGACTAGTAGGATTGAACATAAGGATAGTATGTCTAAGGTAGCTGTGAAAACCACCTATATATTTCAGAAAAGTATCTTGACTTTGTAAGTCTACCCCTAATAAGAGTGCTCTTTTCCTAAACTCTTGGGTGTAGTCTTGTACATTTTGTCCCTTAAGTTGTTTGAATTTTTGCCAGTTCATGATAGCCTTTTGTAAATGAGCTAGTGGATAACACTGCTTCTTAATTGCAGTAATAAATTTATCCCATGATAAAGTGATCTTACCATGTTTTTTAATTTCATCCTTGGTCTTGCCTTCCCACCATACCAATGTTGCTCCATCCATTCTCAAAGAGGCTAACTGTATCTTGGTGTCGTCATCATGAAGGTTCTGTATAATCAAGTAAACCTCCAACTGCCTTATCCAATTGTCAAGTTTCTTTGCATTGAATTCACCATTAAACATAGGAAACTCAAATTTAATATCAAGCTTTAAAAATGGACTTTTACCAGTGGTTTTATACTTGTGAGATTGATTCACCGAATTAGAGGATGTCGATGTAGAGGAAGAGGATGAAGATGGGGATGGTGGACCACCATTTCCTCCATGTCCTTTCTTTGACTTGTCATCACTTTTCTTTCCTCCTAAAGAACCCTCTACTTGTTTCTGATGTTTAGACCCTTCTCCAACAAGCCTATCATTCCCTTCTTGGTAGAGTATCCTCACCATCTCATTCATGTCCAAAAAAGCCTTTCGAAATACCCATTCTTCTTCTTTGGGATCAATGTATTCAAGAGCTTCTCCTTCTCTTGAAGACATGCTTAAGGCTTCTTCAGTAGCTCTTGGGGGTGAAATATATGGTGGAGACAATGGCACTCTGGCCCTCCTTGGTTGGTGATTACTTTGTGCTCTAACCAATTGTTTTTCCCCTCTTTTGAGCTTAAGCCTAGTAAGCATCAAAAATTGCAAACAGTCAACTATATCTTTGCACAAGAACAAATGCAGAGTAAAACTCTAGCTCTGATACCAACTGATCTGAAAATGGAACTATTTGTAAATGCTACACAAAGTATCCATTTCCATTTAATTAAGTGTGAAAAGTATTCTCTATGTCTTGCAGGTTAAACAAAGTGTTTTTGGTAATTGTTTTTGAGTTTATGTGTGAAGGTTTTTTATTTAAATTTACTATTTAATACATCATAGCAGAAATACACAACAAGAAAAATTCACAATAGCATAACACAACAAACTGATGAGGCAGTTCACCCCTCCTAGGCTACATCTTCCGGCCCAAAGCTCCCCAATGGTATGTCCTTGCTCTATTACTTTACTCAAAATGATTACATAGTGAAAAATATTCCTAAACAGGAAAAACAAGCTATGAATTTGACTTCAAAAGACAGAAATAAGCTAAAAATGGCTTTTGTTTCACCTCAAACAGTGAAGTACAACCCAATACAGTTCCATCTCCCTGATGGCCCTGGTGGTTCTTTCCTCTTCCCTGAAGAAAAAATGGCTGAGGAACAGCTCTGTTCACTCAGAAACCTATTCCAAACTCTCCATAATGCTCAAAATAGCCAAAATTGACTAAAATTTCATCTTGTTTGGTTGAAAATGGAGAAAGGTATGACCAAAACAAATTTTTCCCAGTGGCACTAGAAAAACTCCTCCAAAACTGGAGGAACTCCAATTAGTTCCACCAAAAAGGTTGAACAACTCAGATTAGGCGGAACCTCTCTATTTTTAGGGGCAGCAATAAATTTACCTGTTAGTTAACATCATGTTCACATGCTGAATTTGCGGAAACGGTTAAGTGCTGGCAGTTAGTGTTACATCCTCGCCCACGGTCATGGCCTGCTGGTCACATGTGACAAGGGCTAGAACCCTAGGGGCTTAACCAAAAACTCTCCACCATTTGAAATGGGGCTTAGACCTTGGTTATAGGAGTAGTCGCCAGGTCTTAATCCTTAGTGATGAGGGCTTAACCCTGAAATCCCGCTCGTTCAACACTACACGACCCAAATAGTTGTTCAGCCTTTGCACGAGGTGTTAAACACATGAGCTGAGGGTCCATTAAGCCTCTGCACAAGGTTCTCACACATCCACCTGACTCGCCCTCTGTGCACCTTTTGCCTGCTGCCATGTTGGTCGAGTCGACTGTGCTCAAGGAGTTGGGTCGAGGGTTCGCCCCCCCTTGCCTTCAAAATTTTTAACATAAATTTTATTCCAATGGCTTGGGGCCACATGGCAGCCTCTGGGCAGGCCACGTGGCACCCTCCGACAGGCCTATAAAAACTTAATAAAAAAATGAAATTTTCCATTTAATTTTTTTGAAAATTTGACAAAATCATAGGCAAAAAGTCATGTTCTTGGAGGTCATTGGGAATTTTCAAACTTCAATAACTTTCAAATATCACATCGGATTTGAGTCCCATTAGCAGCACCATAATTGTAGCGATGAGTCCTTTCTAGTCATTCAGATTGTAACCAATTCTGAGCAGTTACATTTTTTAGCATTTTTTCAACTTGGACATGATCTCCTGATCAATATTGGATGATTGGAGCTACAGTTTTAGATCTTGGCTTAAGGCCAAACATGTTCTAGAGCCTACAGCACAGTTTCCCTTCCAGGACTGCATTATTTGCAAGGGTGCAGTTGCAGGGTATTTTGGCACACTTTTTGGAATATTGGTTTTCATGTATTGGGGATCTACCCTTCACATTTGAGATCCATTGGTTGGGACCATCATATTGTATAATTCAAATCAGAACTAATTCTCCATGTATTTATGAATATTTTTGTAGATCTACTACATAAGATCTCAAATCTACTCCATGTACTTCACTTTTTACTGAAAACCCCAAGGGGCATTTGAAGAGGAGCCTATCTAGTGTACAGATCTAATATAGATCTAACTTTTGTACACAGATCTGATCTAGATTTGAAGGGTAATCTACAACTGTTTTCATCTAGTAAAATAACACTGTCAAGCTCTTTCAGTCATAATTTATGGTTACAGCACCTCATTTTGAGGATTTCTTCATGTAAAAGTCTTCTACTTCTGTTCTACAACTTATGGGCTTCAATATAAATCTGATTTGTTGATGTAAATGTAAACATTGAGCCTGCATATTGGCCTCCTTCTCTTGCTGAGCTAAACTACGTTATTTCTATGCAATATTGTTTAATATTGCTACATTTTCCAATCTGGGATATTACACTTGACAACTTCCTACATTTTCCTCTTTGAAACCTTGCTCAGCATGCAAAGTTTGATTGTCATCTTTGCGTTGTGCTAGCTGGGTTTTCTATTCCCAAGAAAATATTGTTGGTTGCTTCGAATAATCAGCCTCAACCTCAACCTTATGATCTTCCTCTTGATAATCATATTCGAGATGGCTACCTCTGTATGCAAGGTCATCTACCATGTACATCGTTGCAGAGGATATACCTGCCTTCTTTTGTTTTTAGACTTCATCTTTGGCTATGTTGTGGATAGAGTGCATGAAACAATCATTTTCTACTTTAGGGTGTCCAGGATGGACTACAAACTACTTGGGTACATTGATTTTTTCCTTTTCCAGAACTAATGGGACATAAGTTATCTAAACAACAAGCTCCTCTTTCCTGCTAATCATATGCATCATTTTGTTGACTGTGTTTGTCAACATCTCTAGTTTTATCCCTGAAGATATCAATTGCTCCTTTTCTACTTTGTCCTTCTTTATTGCTTTTAACTTTTCTTCTCTATTCGGCAAGTTGCCTTCCACATAAACTGCCATATTTTTCATTTCTTCCAGCGTTGCAGGGTCCCTTTCTCTTAACTGGAATGCCATCTCTAGGTCAAATGCATTTGGGTAGTGCCAGAGAACTAATCCTAGGCGTGGCCTTATGTTTGCAGGCATTGAATAGTATACCTTATTGAACCTGGCTAAAAAATGTTGTATTGTCTCCCAAAGCTGTATTTTTAAATGGTTATACGCTTCTATGATGAGAAAAACATTTCTCACAGCCACCCATCTATCTAGGAAAACTTGATTGAATTGATGAAAATTGCTAATGCTTGCAGCCAGAAGATATTTAAACCAATTTTTAACTTTACCTTGCAATGATAGGGCATACATTCTGATATGCATATCATCTTCTCCCACCTCAAACAGATCAAGGAAATCCTCAAGATTTTGAATGTGTTTTTCTGCAGTGATCTTTTCACTTTCTCCATCAAATGTGGGTAGATTATTGATAAAATTTACAGGGAGGTCATGGAGGATAGGAGGAAAAACCATAGGCTTGTATATTTCTGTGACTTTTATAGGTATAGGCAGTAAAGCAGGAGGTTTAATACCATGTGGGAATTTAGTGGGAGTAAGAGATAAATCCCGAGGTTCATGTTCACTAGGTTTTCCACAAGTGCATCCAGGATGTGCACAGGTATATAGGTATTGAAATGGTCTACAATTTGGGGCTTAGCTCCTTGAGGCTCACTAATTTTCCAATGATCAACATAAAAATCAGTAGTGTACTGTTCATCAGGCTTAAAGTAGGATATAACATAGTTACACATAAAAACAACAATCTCTTGAATCCAATTTGGGCTTGAACACTTTTGCTTTCTAGGCTGACTAGTCATGTGTGAGGTCCTTCCTCCAGTGGAGTCTTTGAATGGAACTGATCCGAATTGGATTCGCCAGGTGGATGATTTCAACTTTCTTGTGTGTAGCTTTTTGTCCACCATCAACAACCAGATACCAATATTGGAACATACTCAAATCATAAAATGTTTTGACTAGGGTTTCTGAGTTCTGATGAAATACTAATATTTTTCAATAATTCCCCAGTATGCTCGTCATTATGTTGTCACTCCGTAATTTGTAAGATTGGAAAGAAAAAACAATAGAGGACAACATCAAACCACTTTTAGTCTAGGACCTAGCCTTCCTAGACTCAGAGAGGGCTCTCTGTATTTTTTATGATCTAACTTGATGATTCTAAGTGCTGATATTAGGCTAGTTATAGGGATTATAAGGGTTGTTTGTTTGATTGATGGTGTGGTTGGACAGATAGGGCTACAGGGACAAATCCAATGGGCTATGGAGTCAAAATGCAGGAATGAAACATCAACATCAAGAGCATCACGGGGCAAGATAGCTGTGCTAAATGGATGTTTAGAGCTGTATGAATTATGAGGTGAAAGAAACAGTAAGATTTAGTAGTGACTAAAGAGAAGTTAAGAATTCTTTAATTAGACTTCAACAAAAAAAATTCAGAAGGTAAATGTAGATAGAATTATGGTGCTCTGACAACAAATATTAATCTAAAATTTCTGATTTACAATCATACGAACAAATGCACATCATAGAAAACACTGGAGACATTTAAACATAGAAGTATCACATCACCATTTTGACATAGCTCAAGAATCTTGTAAACGGTCTTTGATTATTGATGTCCAGCTCCAAAATTACAGTGCTCCAATGTAGTAGTTCTTAAAATGCAAGAGCTAACAATATCCAACCCTTGATTATGAAAATTCAAGCAGTGTTTAACTAAAACTTGAGTCGGTTTCCCTAATATACTTTGGCCAACTTCATTTATTACAAGCAATTGAAAATTAAACAGGTATGTCCATGCAAGGCCCGAATGAAGAAAATCTCTCACAAAACACCGCCTATAGAATTAATTTTGGTAACTCTTCAAGAATGAAAAACTAAAGTGGCTCTTCGTAAATCAAAAGTAGGCTTGAAGGTGGCATGTAATGATCCCGAAGAGGCAACAAATGATGGCTCTGACATATGGACCTGATTTTCAAAAGATCGGTGTTAGTTAATTAACTCTAGTGGAGGGCTAGCCATTTTTCATCGACTAGCAACAGTGATGGTGTGCTTTGCTTCCTTTTCCATTTCTATCGTCATAACATAACAATTCTGCATGAATGCCCTTTGTCGATCGACTCAACCTGTGGTGTTTATTTGTTACCCGAATCCTTATTTTCGTGTTTCAACCCTTTTTTCCAACAAAACAGTGTAAAAACTCATATACCCAGACCTAAAAATGTTTATATTTTAGTTCTGAAGAATGTAATCGGCGATGCGATGCGAAGTGGGAGGTGACATGGAGGGAAGGTGGGACCAGACCGTGGCCCGCAGATCGCAACTATTAAGTTTTAGCTATAAGCATGGAGGAAAACTCTAAAAGATGTGAAGCACGAAGTGTGGGGAGAAGGTACGTGATGTGGTAGGGGAAACTATGAAAGGTAAAGGTAAAGGCTAAAGTAGAAAGGTGGAAAAAAAAAGCTAAGGTTTAAGGATTTTTTAAGGGGATTGAAATGGAAAGGAGGTGTGGCGAGTGAAAGGGTGAATGGGTCCCACTTCTGTAAAAAATTCTGTTTCCCACCCTGGTTTTCAGTTTCTCCTTATTTCTCCATATAGTTAAATGCCCATTCCCATAGCCATACATTCAACAAGCTGAAAAATAAATATTTTTATGAAAACAAAAATTCTGGAAATTTTCAAATGCTGGAAATTGTAGAAAGAAAACTCAGCAAAATAAATCGGCCACATACAGAAAATAGACATGTTGATTTTTGGTCAATGTGACCATAGAAAAACCCCCTACAACTCTTGGGGAAAACTAGTTCGAAAGCTCCTTCATATTTCTGAAAATACTTTTACAATGAGACAGAATTTACAGCAAAAATTCCAGTAACTTAATAAATGTACTTATCTCAATTTTTGTGCTTCTACCCCGCCTTGGAAAACATGCCAAACAGGAAAAACTCAAAACAGAAATTTTACAGCATTTATTACAGCATTAAATGCTGAATTGACTTTCTCAAAATTTGTGCCTAGCTGTACTGACTATACGAAATACACAATAGTGCCTCCTCCTCGATTTTCGTGCCTCTTTCTGCCTCAAAATCTTTGTCGAAGCTGCTATATGGCTATTGTACAGATTTCCTTGAAATATGTGCCACCAACTAGCAGTATCTCTCCTCGATTTTCATGCCCAGAATCTTCCAAGAAATTGTGCTGAAGCTGCTATACGGTTTTCCTCGAAAACTATGCCTCCTCCCTCGAAAATGTGCCAATCTCCTGCTGTACGAATTTTTGCCTTGGGAACTGTGACTCTTTGCTGTTGTACGGATTTGATGAAGTCTCTATTAGCTTCCCTCCTTCTCCTCACTGCTCAGAAATTTCTCCTTTGTTTTATCTCCTCCTCTCTCAATCTACTCATGAGAGAATAAAATGACCTTTTCCCTTCTTTTCCTCCTTTAACCTAACCCTAAGTGACTTTTTGGCAATCCCTAAATCTAATCGCTGAGATAGCTTTAGATCTAGGGCTGAGATTAAATGCTCATTTAAATCTTAATTTCTATTTTTTAATTCACCCCACTTTAATAAAGACCACTTAGTCATTTATTTCCAAAGTCACTTTTCCTTTCTAATTTTACATTGACTTTATTAAAGTCACTTTAAAATTAGACTTTAGTAACTTTTTCACTTAAAGTCACTTTTGAATTAGATTTGACTTTATAACTTGATAAAGTCACTTTAGGATAAAAATTAAATTCTTTTGGACACTTTTCCCTAGGCCAAACATCAAAGCCTTAGGGAACCACCTGTCCTCCGGTAACCAAGTTTTAACACTCTCTCTTACCGAGGAAGATGTTCCTGACCACACCCATCTTGTCTCTGAAGTAGACATGCTTGCCCCATGGTAAGCCTTTGGTAAGAATATATGCAACCTTCTCATCAGTGGGAATATACTCAAGCTTCACAGCTCCCTTCTGAACATAATCTCTGATGAAGTGATATCTGATGCCGATATGCTTTGACCTTTCATGAAATACTAGATTCTCTGTGAGTTTAATGCAACTATGATTATCACAGTACATCACTGAAGGTCTCAATGGCTGACCAAATAAGCCAAAAAACATCTTACAAATCCAAATTGCCTCACAACTAGTTAGACTAGCTGCCATATACTCTGCTTCAACTGAACTCAATGCTACTGACTACGGCTTCCAGCTGAACCATGACACCACTGCCGAACCAACCCAAAAAAAGACCCTGAAGTGCTCTTCCTATCAGAAGCACAACCTGCCCAATCAGAATCAGTGTAACCTGCCAATCTCACTCCATCTCTCGGCCTATAATCCAGACCATACTCCACTATCCCCTGAAAGTACCACAAAATGTGTTTTGCAGCAACCCAGTGCACCCTCCTGGGCTCACACATGAACTGGCTCATCGTGTTGACTGCAAAACATATATCTGGTCTGGTGTTGACCAAATACATCAAGGAACCAATCAGCTATCTATACAAAGTGGGATCCACCAACTCAGAATCTGAAGCGTGAAGCTTCTTATAGTTGGCGATCATCTGTGTCGACATGGGTCTACAATCCTCCATGTGGAATCTGCCAAGGATGTCCACAATATACTTCCCCTGCCACAGGAAGAAATGCCCCTCCTCCTACCACACCTCTAAACTGAAAAAGTAATGCATCAAGCTAATGTCTTTCATCTCTAACTCTGATGCAAGATCTCTCTTGCAGTGCTCTATGAGTCTCTCTGCACCCATAATGATCATGTCATCCATATACAATGCCAGAATTATAGGCTCCTCACCTATCACAATAAAGTAAAGGTTCGAATCTGTCTCACTCTTTGTGAAACCCATCTCCTGCAAGTATGTATCTATCCTGGAGTACCAAGCTCTGGAAGCTTGCTTAAGGCCATAAAGGGCCTTCTTCAGTTTGCACACATGGGACTCCTTCCCATGCACCTCAAAGCCCTGTGGCTGCTCAATGTACACTTCCTGTTGTATGAAGCCATTGAGAAATGCGGTATTCACATCCATCTAGTGGATCTTCCATCCCATCTCTGTTGCTATTGATATGATGGAGCGAATCGAAGTATATCGAGCCACGGGAGCAAAGGTCTTATCATAATCAACTCCCTCTACCTAGGAGAACCCTCTAGCCGCAAACCTTGCTTTGAATTTCTCAATGCTGCCATTTGCAGCATGCTTTACCTTGTAAATCCATCTGGAAGTAACCACGGAGTTTCCCTCAGGCCTCAGCACCACCTCCCAAACATCATTCTTCATGATAGAAGAATACTCCTCCTGCATGGCCTCTCTCCAAACCTGCTGGCTAGCTGCCTCCTCATAGCTAGAAGGCTCAGAGTCAAGGATGTTGGCAACCATTTCCATATAGCTACAAAACCTCTCAGGTGGTCTACTCTCTTCGGCTGGCCTCTTAGGCCCAGCAACAGATGTGGCCTCTCTCAAGGTATCTTGAAGCCACTTGGGCTTCCTCTTCCCTGAGCACACTTCTCCCACTGGAGAATGAAACTCCTCCTCCTCGTCATCAGGAGTCTGAACTCCTGACTGTCTGTCTACTGTCCTCGTCCCTACACCTAAACCTGTAGGTGCTGAACTACCATGTGAACTGTCCATCAATGGACTCCCTAGTGAACTGCTATGCAGACTGCTCTTCATGCTGCTCGAAGCACCACCCCTCTGACTCTATGAGCCATTTCTCACTAATGGACCTGACACTTTAATCGATGTATCTCTGAATCCTCCCAATCCCTGCCCACTAGATCCCTGTGACCGACTCAGCTACTCCTGAGGGTCTGGATGATCCAGTTACTCTAACTCCCATGACCTCCTGAAAGCCATGTCCTCCTCGAACTTCACATCCCGCCTGAAAACAACTCTCCTCTGTGCAAGAATATAAATCCGAAAGGCCTTCGAGGTCTCACTGTAGCCCACAAATACACCCTTCTTTACGGTGGGCTCTAGTTTGGTCCTCTTCTCCTTGGGTATGTAGGAGTATGAAATACACCCAAAGATACGAAGATGACCAATATCAGGCTTCTTCCCAGAAAAGCCTCCTCCAGAGTCACATGCCCCAAGGCACGATGCAGACTCCTGTTCTGTAGATATAGAGAAATGTTGCAGGCTCTTCCCCCAAAAAAAATGGAAACCCCTGATCATGTAGCATGGTTTTGGCAAACCCTCTGATGGATCTATTCTTTCTCTCTGCAACCCCATTCTGTTGGGGTTTGTAAGGAACTGTGAACTCCCTCCTAATGCCTGCCTCCACACAATAATCAACAAACTCTCCAAGGGTTTACTCACCTTCATTGTCCGACATTAGGGACTTGATCTTCCGACTTGTCTGAGTCTCCACAAGAGCTCTGAACTCCTCAAACCGCTTGAAGACCTCATCCTTGGTCTTCAAGAAATAAATCCAGGTCCTCCTGGAGAGATCATCAATGAATAAAACATGATACTCATATCCCCTCATGAAAACATGAGACATCCGATCGCTCACTTCGAAATGAATCAAATCAATTATCTCAGTCGCTCTGCTGTCACTACTAGGAAAAGGGGGCTTGGCAAACCTGCCCATTGCACATCCTCTGCATGTATCAAAGTGATCAGTACTGAAATCTGGCACACCTGTAGTGATCTCCCGCAATGTCCTCAAGGATCCATGATACATGTGCCCCATCCTGCAGTGCCAAATCTCACACAACTGCGCACTGGCAAATTTTCTTGCTCAATGCCAAAAGGGGCTGAAATGAAAAATTGTACACCTTTGCATGGCATACACCTATCACTCTAGCTGAATCAGCTGGAGCACCCCTGGAATATATCAGCACCTCCCCTCTCCTGAACAATATCTCATATCCTTTGTCCTCCAATGCTAAGATGGATATGAGGTTCTTCCTCATCCCTGGCACATATATAACATTTGACACCTTCAAGGGAGGTTTGGGTTCCCTATCAAATGTTAGTGTCCCCACACCGACTGCTCTAGAAACGTTGTCATCTTCGAGTACTACCTCTATATCTATGCCACTCTTTGAAAGCTCTGAGAAGTACTCACGGAATCCTGTCATATGACGTGAAGCCCCACTGTCAGCATACTAGATACCTAAAGATGCTCTGCTAGTGGAGGGAAATGCACACTCCCTCTCAACCTCCATGGCAGGTGATCCCTCACAAGAAATGAACCCAAACTCTTGGTCAAAGCGATCCGTAAAGTCCTCTACCTCTATTGATGCTGCCATGTTCTAGTTCTTCCCCTTCTTCTTCTTCTTCTCCAGACACACAACTGCATAGTGTCCCATCTTCTAACTCCAACACTTCACCTTGGAATAGTCCTTCTACGTGTTCCCCTGTTTACCTTTACCCTTGCCCCCACCACTGCTTGTGGAATCTTGCCTCTTTCCTTTGCCTTTCTTGCCTCCTGCCAACAATGCTACATCCACATCCTGCTCAACTGGTTTGGCTGCCCCAAGCTGGTTCTTTCTAATTTCTGTCTGTATGCAATCATCCCAGAACCTCTCCCAAGAGGGAAGGGTCTCACGTGCACAAACCCCATAAGCAAAGTTCAGCCATGAACTGGGGAGGCCATTCACTGCAATATGCACAAACTCAGTCAGTGGAATGACCTCTCCAAATACTGCCAAATCATCTCTCACATTAGTAATCTTTGTGAGATATCCAGCTGCACTATCAGTCTTACCCATCTTAATGGTCTTCAGCTTCTCCCTTAGGACCATTTTTTTGTTCTCATTGGTACTCTGGTAGAGATTGGTCAATGCTGTCCACATCTCATGAGAATTTCTCTTTCCTCTCACATGATGAATGAAATGGTCTTTGATTCTATCTAGAGTCAGTCTCTTACCCTTGTTATTCTTTTTATTATAAGCTGCCACTTGAACAACATCAGTAGCCACATTAACAGGGTGTTGTGCGGTATGCACCATGATATCGCAGACTTCTGACTCCTCAAAGATACTCTGCATTCTCTCCTTCCATACACTATAGTTACTATGCCCATCCAACCTATCCTCCACCCTTAAGCCCAAAGACATGCTTGCTGTAATTTTTCCTTCTTTTTATCCCAAACTGCCTTCTCAGCAAAATAGCTCTGATACCATGTAAAAATTCTATTTCCCACCCCGGTTTTCAGTATCTCCTTATTTCTCCATATAGTTAAATGCCCATTCCCATAGCCATACATTCAAAAAGCTGAAAAATAAATATTTTTCTCAAAACACAAATTCTGGAAATTTTCAAATGCTGGAAATTGTAGAAATAAAACTTAGCAAAATAAATCATCCACACACAGAAAATAGACACGCTGATTTTTGGTCAATGTGACCCTGGAAAAACCCCCTACAACTCTTGGGGAAAACTAGTTTGAAAGCTCCTTCTTATTTCTTAAAATGCTTTTACAGTGAGACAAAATTTACAGCAAAAATTCTAGCAACTTAATAAATGTAATTATCTTGATTTCTGTGCTTCTACCCTGCCTTAGAAAATGTGCCAAACAGGAAAAACTCAAAATAGAAATTTTACAGCATTTATTACAACATTAAATACTGAACTAAATTTCTCAAAATTTGTGCCCAACTGTATGGCCGTATTGTTGTATGCACTATACAGAATACACAACAGTGCCTCCTCCTCGATTTATGTGCCTCTTTATGCCTCAAAATCTGTGCCAAAGCTGTTGTATGGCTGATGTATGGATTTCCTCAAAATCTGTGCCACAAACCAGCAATCTCTCTCCTCAATTTTCGTGCCCAAAATCTGCCCATAAATTGTGTTGAAGCTGTTGTATGGTTTTCCTAAAAAATTGTGCCTCCTCCCTCGAAAAATGTGCGAACCTCCTAGTGTACGGACTTCTGCCCTTGAAACTGTTCCTCTTTGCTGTTGTACAGATTTGCTGAAGTCTCTATCAGCTGCCCTCCTTCTTCTCACTGCTCAGAAATTTCTCCTTTTCTTTCTCTCCTCCTCTCTCAATCTGCTCATGAAAGAATAAAATGACCTTTTCCCTCCTTTTCCTCCTTTAACCTAACCCTAAGTGACTTTTGGGGAATCCCTAAATATAATGGCTAAGATAGATTTAGATCTAGGGCTGAGATTAAATGCTCATTTAAATATCACTTTCTATTTTTTAATGCACCCCACTTTAATAAAGACCAACTTAGTCATTTATTTCCAAAGTCACTTTTCCTTTCTAATTTTACATTCACTTTATTAAAGTCACTTTAAAATTAGACTTTAATAAATTTTTCACTTAAAGTCACTTTTGAATTAGATTTGACTTTATAGAAAAATTAAATTCTTTTGGACACTTTTCCCTAGGCCAAAGATCAAAGCCTTAAGGAACCACCTGTCCTCCGGTAACCAAATTTTAACAACTATTGACATCTATATACAGTATATTGACATCTATATACAGCATGAAAAATTTGCAAAGAGAAATTACATAGTCACGTTGTGATACTGTAAATTATAGGGTTCTAACACTGTCAAGGCTTTCCACATAGCATATGGTGTCGCTTTGACATGGAGACTTGATAAAATGTGGTATCGTACTCCTTCCAATAGGATCCTCCTTGCCTTTTCCACTTTCTTTTGCCATGCATCAATATTTGCAGCATCTGTCACAACAGGTTTAGGAACATCATTATCAATGAATTCCTTCAAGCCATTATCTTCGAGTAATGCCTCCATCGTGTCCTTCCAAGAAATATAGTTAGAGGTGCTATGGAGTGCATACTCCAATCTCAAGCCATCGAAAGCCATTTCGATCCTGAATTAGCTGTAGCACTAAGAAAGTCATTCTACAAATTCGAATGATATTCAGTCACCAACTCAGCTCCTCCTTCACTGTTGTGATTTCCTTTCCTCTGATACCATGTAGAAATTATAAAAAAAGCATTTATATCATGGATTCATTCCGATCTAACAATGTGCTAAAGATAGATACTAAATCACTTCTACAAATAAATTGTGGAATTAAAAACGCAATCGCCAATCACATGAAGCAAAGAAGAATCAATCAAACCACAAAGGGAAAGCTTACTACTTAAAACCCCACTATATTCTATTGTATATTCAGCATGGATACATGAAACAATTACATAAAAATATTCTCACAAGAGCCCTCCTGTACTCAGCTAATTGTCTCACATTGTCCTGGATAAAACTGACCAATACTTAGTCAATTTTTTTCCTCCTGACAGCCTGCCTTTCTTGCGCAATTCATATGGAATGCAATCCCTATTCCATAGGAATTTCTTCCTTCCTTGACTGTGCAGGGATCATGGGAAATCCAATGGGATTTTGGTTGCATGGGTGCAGCCCAATAATCCTACAATTGATATTCAACTTCGCTTTCACCTAGATCTCAATTAGGTCTCCGCTGGAACTGACATGCATGAAGAAACTAATAGTAAATCCTTAGTTTCATGTGAGATCAATGATTGTGAATTAAACAATATTTAATTCACTTGATATTTGACTAGTGTATCAAACAATTACAATTAGCACAAGTGAGTTTAACTCACTTAACTGAGTTAAAATTATTACAACCTGCATTAACTAATGCACCACTGCACTTCAAACTCTGTTACAACAAGAATTACTCTGCATGCCTCACCAACTACTCTCAACTCTAAATTCATGAGTTAACTGAGTTTATCACACTCAGTTAACTATTACAAGTTATTTTGAGATTAGATTACATTTTATTTTCCATCTTAATTAAGGGATAACTAAAATAGACATGCACCAAATTTAGACCACACCAGTGTAGGTGATACTAAGACTTGTGGTACCACACTAGTGTAGGTGTTGCTTGGACCTCCTGGTCCCACACTAGCATAGGTGTTGAAATTTATTCTTGAACTTCAACAAGAGATGTAGCCTAGGAGGGGTGAAATATTTCATCAAAACTCTGTTTTAATGGATCAATTGTGATGTTTTGATGTTCTTTCTGTTGCTGTTTTTCAACATTTAAATGTCATATTTTATGCTTGTTGGGTGCAGGAATTGCATTTAAGAAAACTCCTTCAACACTTAATTTTCAACTCGGGGGTTTCGTAAACTTAGAGACGAAGCACAGGAAATGCTAGAAATGGTATGAAATTTTCCTATATCTATTCCTACTTTAATTGCAATCTTCTAGAATGAAAAAGAAAGATCACATGGTAATTTACACCAAAGAAATTCTAGTGCTAGAATATGAAAGAAACTACTTTGCGAAGTAACTAATGAAAGGAACTTTCAAACTGCTGCAAACAATCCTAATTACCAAAGCAAAATTCTATGTTTATCTTTAGTATAGGTGTTGACAGATCAACAATTGGGCCGTTGAAGAGATCTTCCTTCTTTATGGATTTTCCCTCCTGCACTAAGCTATTATTCCTGTACTCTGGAAATCTGCTTACACTAGTATAGGCACAAGGCTTATGTGCTAGAATTATATTTTACACTTATACTAGAGATTTATGTCTTTATGTTGGGGCCCTCAGCCTTAGGACTAGAGCACTCTGTTCTTATATCAAGATATTGATTCCTGTACCAGAATATTGGTTCCTGCACCAATTTTTCCAATTACTTTCAGGAAAAATTAAAGAATGTCCTAACTATGAAAAGAATTTGCAAAGGCGAACATAACTATGAAATAACTTCCACAAAAAAATAATGCTTCAACCAAAATGAACTTCGAAATGAAAATACACTTCGAAATAAAAGTGAACTTCAGAAGCCAAAGCGTGTTTTCTTCAATCAAGGAACTCTTTCATGCAGTTAAAGAAATTATCTAAGTATGATAGGATGCTTTATCCCTGTAATAGTTACCCACATAGATTAGATCTGCCTTTTAATATTTTTAACTCAGAAAGGTTCACTTTAATAATTCAAAATGAGTTTTAATCCTTTTCTTAAAAGTGTAAAGTGAAGGTACAGATCAATGCGTTGTAACAACGTTCATTCCTTAATTACCAAAGAATATTTAATACCTAAGATTTTAACTCTTTATATTAAAAATACTTCTACCTGATAATGAACACCCACTTGCATTAATGTATTGAATCTCTGTGAAAGAAAGGAATGAAAACTATTTGTTGTGATGAACCAAAAAATCAAGTTGCATAATTGTAAATTCACTAGTGCAAGAATAACTTGTTTGCACGATCTAGGCATAAGTAAGCTAAGATTTGGAAAATGAAAATACTAAAGGTAAATCAAAATTAATTAAAATTCACACCCCGGATCCATCACACATTGAATATCAATGGAATAGAACCATAACTCTTGTGAAAGAATGAAACATAAGCTTAATCCACACTTTTCATTTAAACAAAATCAACGCACACCTTTGATGAAATGAAAGTGAAAGGGAGAACGAGCTGGGTTAGTTGGGCCCGGGCCAACCAACTCATTTCCTATTTTAGGAAACTTGAAACTTCAGCACTCAGTGACACATCAATAAAGAATTAAAATGCAGGATGAGAATAACATGGTGCAGCTCCTTCGTATTAATTTCAAATGAGAAAATGTACATCATGAGATCATATCCATCCCAAAACAAGGGCGACAACAGAAAAATCACAATTTCACCAGAGTTATAGTAGCATTGCTATCGCTAGTTAATTCCTATCTGAAATCTACATTTTATACAACCCTTAGGCCTTCAGTCATAATGAAATTACATACAGTCATTCCAATCCAAGCCTTTCAGCTGAAACAGAATAACAATAACATTAAAAATAATCCTGTGGCTGTAACAAAGTGCTAATCTAATTGTTGGTCGACAACCTAATCTCTACCATATCCCTGAATTTCCTCCACTCCGAGTCCAACTCAAGATGACCACAAATGAACAAGACAAATTGGAACGAGATGCTTGCGTTAGGTAGTGAGTTGTCATGGGAGTTTAGGAGTGAGTGGTTGCCAACGGTGCAGGAATCCTACCTGCACTCGACCATGCTAATGAAACGATTAATACATTTTCCTATAAAATACTTTAGGGGAGAAAGTATTATTTTCCAGAAATATTAAGCGCACGCAATCTATTAAAATGATTAATTATGTTATTTGTAAACCTTAAATATGAAATATAAAGATAGTGCAGGAATATACATGATTCTTGGAATAGTGCAGGAATAAGGAGGTTTGCAAGGATAAAATAGAGGTCTAAGTTTGTGGTTTTGAAGTAGGAAGGGGGTCAAAAATGAAGCATTTTAGCCTACCAATATCCTTTCATCCCTAAGTTGTTGTGTGTCCTCACACAACCTTTACCTGCTGCAAAAATCAAAACAAGGAGCCTCCCTTCAATCCTGAACTTGTATGTTGATCCCTGCTTTCACTATCTTCATCTTCTTACCTCGAGCCTTATTGAGTTGCTCAGTCACATTTTTAAGACGTTTAAAGCACCTTAAGGCCCAAAACTTCCATATCTTGACTTGTCTTTTCTACTCCTTGACTTCTTCTGCCAATTCTGTAATGTCTTGCTTTTGCACTATATGATGCTCCTTCATTGCTTGTTTTAATGCTTCCAAGCCATGATCTTGCTACTCAAGCTCTTATATCCAATTATTCAGATAGAGGGTGGAATTTTTTGTTTCCAACTCTCCTGGTGTAAGAATATTTTCTACAATTTATTATAAACATGTGCCATCATCACCACGGTCAAAAGTTATCTTGGCCACCTAGTTCTTACATTTCAATATCATCAAGGGCTTCAGTTCCCAGAGCTTCAATGTCACCGAGGGTCTTGGCACCCATAACTTCCATGTCACCAAGGGTCTCGGTGCCCAACACCTCTATCTTACGAGGGGATTTAGTACACTGCAAATCCATATCATCAGGGGTTTTAGTACCTTGTACTTCAAAATTGTTGAGGACTTCAATATGTTGCTCCTCATTGTCTACCTGACCCTCTGCTGGGTCTCTGCTTGCACTTAGTGTCATTTTTCTCTTATTTATCTAATGAAAGAAGGCCGACAGGGGTATTTCGTCCTCATTTTCTACATAGCCTTCATTAACCCCTGTATGAGACACTGCCTCAGTGATAACCGAGAGGTTATGGTCACCTAGTGAAGCAGGTGGTGAATTATCCAACAATATCAGGGAAGTCGACTGAACATGATTGGCCCCCAAAGAGGCATTCCTTTTCTTAGTCGAGCTTTGTTTGTTCTTTTTACTAAGGAAAACATTTCTTTGATAGATCCATCTTCTGCGTACACATGTATTTCCTTTCTTTTTTTTTCTGGGTAGGGCGCGGAGTAAGAGTCTTCACTTTTTATTTATTTCTTGCATTATTTTTTCCAGATGACTTCCCAGCACCTCGTCCTTGAAACTCCTTCAAAAACTCTTTCCAGGTCACATTTTTCACCTCAAGCTCCTTCTTAAATAAAATTGCAATGAATCCGTGATGATACAACATGCATGTAATGTGACTTGAATTCCCTTTCTGAATACCTTTCTCCATTTTCTTCAAGCTCCTGAGCAGATAATAGGGGAAATTGATGAGTTTTGCCGACTCAAAATGAAATAGAAAACGGATATGATAGAAGAAATTCAATGAATAATGACCTTCGCAGGTAATAAACTTCTGCAAGATGTAAAAGAGGTCTATCCATTTCCCGAGCATATCACTACGTGGAAGCCCTTTCTTCCAGTCCACCTTTAGCTTCCGGTCGACCACAAATCAATGCCATCGCTTCTTCCGTGACTGAAAATTCCAGTAATCCTACCCTGGCTCTACTTCCATAAAATGTCTTAGTGAATTCTAGTGCTAGGGCTCTATCAAATCTGTCAATTGTTTTCAAAAATGTGAAAAATCTGGATTCCTTCAGTATTTCAAGAATGTTTCTATACTTGGCCATTTGCCCTATTTCATTCACGGATAGTGGTTCAATCCTTATGGGTGCCATTTCTATTTTAATTCACCCCAATTCTCTGTCTAAACCTCATAAAAATATCACAATCAAGAATTCAAAGGGTTTTCCGTGAGATTTATGATGGTAGAGTGATGCAGGGCCAACCCTGCAAAACCCAGAATCTTCATACCATGCATGCATCTCAACATTTTGACAAATCAAACCCTCAATGTCTGGCAATTCCAACAACTTAATTTGCGGAAGCTCTCAAAGATCCTGTTCACAAACTTCTATGGTTTAGAAAAATCCATGCTTCAAAATCAATTTTCATACACTCAACCCCAAAACTTCACTTCAATCCAAAATTAGAAACTTCATGCGGAAGTTTCCTCTTTTTATAATTTAATCTATTGTTAAACCTCATTCCAATAACATTCACATAACTGAGGTTGTTCACAAATGAAATTACTTTTCAATACCTCATTCTCATATGGCTTTTATTTTTGGAATTTTAAAATCCCAACTCTGATAAAAAAAATGTGCACCCTATGCTTTAAACTCAACATGGCAAACTCATACTACGCACATCAATTTCTTGCATTCAATTTAGATTCAAGCTTACTTGTTTAATGTCAGTGAGAATCCAGCGCTCCAAATTCATGCCAAACGTTTTCCAATATATATATGAAACAGCTACTGAAACACTGCATCATCGCTCTGTCATATTATGCATTTCCTTTCACGAGGTTTCTACGCTATTAAACCCAGTAGCTGTGGATCGATTCCAGCGCTGATTCAGATCTGCTGCTTGGAATTCGATTTCCCTGAATCTGACTTACACATTCTTCTCTCATATGGGTATTTTTTCTCTACAGAAATCAACTTTGAAACCTTCACAACTCATAACTGATGCTTCGAATTTCCAAGTAAACTTCTGGCAATTGTTGTGGGTATTAAATCCCAATTGTACGCTGTCTTTGTTGCTTTGAACAGTCAATTAAACATGGGGATCGATTCATGAATCTGGCATTTATAAATTTAATACAAACATGGGGATCGATTCATGAATCTGGCATTTATAAATTTTTAACCAGCAAATTTATACAATTTTAAAATTTCCCAAATCGATTTCTATACAATTGCATACCGATTTTATGTATCAAACTCAAACTGGCTTGAGTTAATGCCAGCGCCCTTGATTTATACAATTCACTATTGCTTTGCCTTTACACTGCACAAACTCAACCAGATTATTCCAGCAACAATGTTAATTCACCATTGCTCTGCCTTTACACTGCACAAACTCAACTAGATTATTCCAGCAACAATGTTCTAATGCTGCTGTTCAAACTCGTCTTCTTTTACATTACCTTACGGTTCGATCCTAATACTGATGTTCCAGAATTCAAATGCAGATAATTACACACTAGTCTTAAATTAAAACGCTCTTCACAAAGGAATAACCAGAATTCCTTTTGATTCAATCCACAAAGATCTTATATCTGTTTCTGCTTATGCCACTTCAAACTATCGAATGCAAGTTATTAGATTAACACCCAGAAACAAATCTTTAATTATTTCTTGCTTCTTGAATGAACCAGTCATTTCAGAATTCAAACTGAATTTTCCAAACATACATTCCTGCTGAAATCGACTTCAAACACATCTTCCAAAGTTCGGAGACTAACTTGCTGCATTCCTCAGACATCGGTATTTCATATAAAAACCGGATTCGGCATTGATTTCTTCGAATCAAAATTCACTAACCCTTTTGTCTGTGATTTTCATATATATTTCGGAGGTTGAAAAACATGAATTTCGCCTTTTTCAATAGTGATTACTACGATCCAATTAGAATCGATCCAAATTTATGACTAAATTACCCACTTTCACAATAAGCGAAATCGACTTCTTCGAAAGGCGGTATTAAAATATCGATTCAACTCCATTTACGAAATTAATACCCGATTTCTAAAATTCACCAATAAAGCTCTAAAAACCACACTTATCATATTAATAAACAAATACTTACAAAATTTCTTCGTGGCCAGATATTCAACAGTCGTGGCCCTTACAATTTGCTGAAGGCTTACAGCCTTTCTGTTCAAGCCTACTCTCAATCTCACACTTTCTCACAATCTCAATGTATTTTTCTCTCAAAACCCCTTCCTATTTATACAATTTAAAAATGATCTAATTAAATGCTCAATCCCCTTAATATCTCACCAAATCCGTAAATCTCTCAACATCCCTAAAAGAGAGATCCTCATCCCTAAAACTTAGAAACTAATCCTAACTTAGGCTCCTTCATTAATTCTAAATAATCTAGAAACTAATTTCTCTCACATTTACAATTTCTCACAAATAATTAATTAATCACTCAAAATAATATTAATATTTACATGAAATTTTAATATTTATTCAAAACATGAAACCCCTTTGCTTAGGTAAAATACAAGGTGTTTTTCGGAGATGATGCTCCTGCATCAGACTCCCCATGTAAGAAAATTCATGACCACCTGGTCATAAATCTGGATATTTCCTCCTGGATCCCAAATTTTATTTTGTAATCTTTCTTTGCTTGTCAATTTCTTTACTGCTGCTGTTATCTGCTGTTGTCCTCCAGGTTTCCATATTTTTTGCTGTAGTGCTCCAATTGTTCTGCCTTCCAAGTCTGCTACAGTCTTTCTCTGGTTGTCTTTCCTCTTCTTTCTTATTGCCGTCTTTCTCTGGGATTCTTCCGTCATCATTTTTCTGATACTTTCAATCTCTTGGTCCAATAAATCTCCCGGCTGCTGATTTCTAGCTGTCTGCTGAGCTAAGACGGCTTTCTCAGTTTGTACTGTCACTTGCTTACATCTTGCTTCTATGCTTGTTTCTGTTCTGACTTCCACCCGATCATCCATGCCCTCTCGTCTTCTGGAATAGAAAACTTCTTCTCCCTGCATTTGACTGCTTAACTGAGTCAAATGTTCTGCAACAATACCTGCATTCACAAAACACTTGTTAGAACCAAAATCATAAGGCATCAGTGCCTTGTACTCCTTTGCCAGCATTTCAGTATGCTGTTCTAAATTCTCCTCCATTATCAGCACATCAGTATGCTGATCCAAACTTCCCAAAGAATCCTCTGAAGAATTCTCAAGACTGTCAACCAGCCTTTCTCTCATATCATCTACTTCCATGGCATCTTTCTGCACTCGTTCACTGTACTGAACTCTTTCATCTGCTGCAATCTCCTTGTCATACTCCGAATTCTCCAACAAATATTCCAATAATGAAATTTCTTTGTAGCATTGCTGAAGCATATCATCATCACCTGCATTCATACATAAAATTTCAGTTTGCATATCAAAATGTTCAACAGTATCAACTGTTACTTCCCTTATCTGTGCTTTAGACTGATTCTCTTCTTCAGCATCCACAAGAATTTCTTCTTGTACTGCAACAGCGTCAAGTACAAACACATCACTGCTTCCTTCTTCAGAGTAATTTTCTATACTTGTGACCGTTTCACAAGATTGCGCATCATCCTCAACAAAACCTGTAATCACATCACAACTGTCAGCTATAAAAACACAAGAGTTCTCATTATCCAGCTGATCTAGATCTACCCAGTAACTTAAGAAATCATCAATGATCTCCTCCTCTGTTTTATCAATGGAAACCTCCACTTCCAACTCAGCTGCTCTGAGTTGTGTACACCTCAACTGTACATCCATCATCTGCTCGAGCTTCTTTAGCTCTTCCGTTAACTGCATGTTTATTTGTCGATCTCTTTTCTGTTGTAGCCTTTGCCACTTCACTCTCTTCCTCATCAACCAACCCTGTCTCTAGCCTTTCATATTCTCCTGCAACAACTCCATCAATAACTCAAGATGAATTGCGATCTCAACCTTCTCTTTTCGTACTCTTCATCAGTCCACTGCTTCAATATGCCATTTGCCTTGGCATCTCTCTCCCTCAGTTTACTGTGGCTTTTATCTGAACCTCTACTTTCTCTTTCAGTAGTCATTTCCTTCGCCATGAGTTTCTCACTCATGAGTTGCATCAAACCTCTGCAACAGTAACCTCTCCTGCTGCCACTTACCTCACCAATCCCTTCCTCCGGATCTGGTCTTTTGGTAATCACCTGGTCCTCTGTTAGAACCTTTCGAGCATTGTCCACTGCTCCTGCAGGCTTCTCTCATCTGCAACTTTCAAGAACATACTTGTCCTTTTCATTCAACCTCTGTTGAATCTTTCCGGTTCTGCCACACACCTAGAATCCTTTGCTGTACTCCTTCATCATCGCCCTTCGGCTGTGATCTACTTCTTCCTGCTGAGATTTCTCCATTATACCTGCAACCAAATTCTACAAATAGTCTTCAAACCAAGTTAAATATCAACTACACAATCTCACCTTTCAAGATCCTATTGATCTTGTTCTCCTTTCGCTTCTGCCATCCTGTTCACTTGCAATTGTGTATGCTGCATATCAGATTTAAAATCTGATCATCATTCATCACACATTCAAAAATACATTTCAGTTCAACAAATCTTCTTGTCCTCATTCAGAAAATAAAAATTTTTCATTTCAACAGAGCCAAGCTCTGATACCAAAATTTGATGCAGGGCCAACCCTGCAAAACCCAGAATCTTCATACCATGCATGCATCTCAGCATTTTGACAAATCAAACCCTCAATGTCTGGCAATTCCAACAACTTAATTTGCGGAAGCTCTCAAAGATCTTGTTCACAAACTTCTATGGTTTAGAAAAATCCATGCTTCAAAATCAATTTTCATACACTCAACCCCAAAACTTCACTTCAATCCAAAATTAGAAACTTCATGCGGAAGTTTCCTCTTTTTATACTTTAATCTATTGTTAAATCTCATTCCAATAACATTCACATAACTGAGGTTGTTCACAAATGAAATTACTTTTCAATACCTCATTCTCATATGGCTTTTATTTCTGGAATTTTAAAATCCCAACTCTGATAAAAAAAATGTGCACCCTATGCTTTAAACTCAACACGGCAAACTCATACTACGCACATCAATTTCTTGCATTCAATTTAGATTCAAGCTTACTTGTTTAATGCCAGTGAGAATCCAGTGCTCCAAATCCATGCCAAACGTTTTCCAATATATATATGAAACAGCTACTGAAACACTGCATCATCGCTCTGTCATATTATGCATTTCCTTTCACGA
Organism: Pinus albicaulis; assembly: GCA_034641835.2. Taxonomy (NCBI): domain Eukaryota; kingdom Viridiplantae; phylum Streptophyta; class Pinopsida; order Pinales; family Pinaceae; genus Pinus; species Pinus albicaulis. Next base: position 215,891 of record JAXQQM020059367.1, read on the forward strand.
GGTTTCTACGCTATTAAACCCAGTAGTTGTGGATCGATTCCAGCGCTGATTCAGATCTGCTGCTTGGAATTCGATTTCCCTGAATCTGACTTACACATTCTTCTCTCATATGGGTATTTTTTCTCTACAGAAATCAACTTTGAAACCTTCACAACTCATAACTGATGCTTCGAATTGCCAAGTAAACTTCTGGCAATTGCTGTGGGTATTAAATCCCAATTGTACGTTGCCTTTGTTGCTTTGAACAGTCAATTAAACATGGGGATCGATTCATGAATCTGGCATTTATAAATTTTTAACCAGCAAATTTATACAATTTTAAAATTTCCCAAATCGATTTCTATACAATTGCATACCGATTTTATGTATCAAACTCAAACTGGCTTGAGTTAATGCCAGCGCCCTTGATTTATACAATTCACTATTGCTTTGCCTTTACACTGCACAAACTCAACCAGATTATTCCAGAAACAATGTTAATTCACCATTGCTCTGCCTTTACACTGCACAAACTCAACTAGATTATTCCAGCAACAATGTTCTAATGCTGTTGTTCAAACTCGTCTTCTTTTACATTACCTTACGGTTCGATCCTAATCCTGATGTTCCAGAATTCAAATGCAGATAATTACACACTGGTCTTAAATTAAAATTCTCTTCACAAAGGAATAACCAGAATTCCTTTTGATTCAATCCACAGAGATCTTATATCTGTTTCTGCTTATGCCACTTCAAACTATCGAATGCAAGTTATTAGATTAACACCCAGAAACAAATCTTTAATTATTTCTTGCTTCTTGAATGAACCAGTCATTTCAGAATTCAAACTGAATTTTCCAAACATACATTCCTGCTGAAATCGACTTCAAACACATCTTCAAAGTTCAGAGACTAACTTGCTGCATTCCTCAGACATCAGTATTTCATATAAAAACCAGATTCAGCATTGATTTCTTCAAATTGAAATTCACTAACCCTTTATGCAACGATTTTCATATATATTTCCAGAGTTGAAAACATGAATTTCGCCTTTTTCAATAGTGATTACTACAGTCAATTAGAATCGATCCAAATTTATGACTAAATTACCCACTTTCACAATAGTGAAATCGACTTCTTCAAAGCTGGTATTAAAATATCAATTTGCACCAGATTCAACTCCATTTACAGAAATTAATACCCAATTTCTAAAATTCACCAATAAAGCTCTAAAACTCACACTTATCATATTAATAAACAAAATACTTACAAATTTTTCTCCCTGGCCAGATATTCAATATTTAGGCCCTTTACAAATTGCTGAAGGTTTACAGCCTTGCTGTTCAAGCCTACTCTCAATCTCACACTCTCTCACAATCTCAATGTATCTTTTTCTCAAAAACTCCTTCCTATTTATACAATTTAAAAAATGATCTAATTAAATGCTCAATCCCCTTAATATCTCATCAAATCCCTAAATCTCTCAACATCCCTAAAAGATAGATTCTCATCCCTAAAACTTAGAAACTAATCCTAACTTAGGCTCCTTCATTAATTCTATATAATCTAGAAACTAATTTCTCTCACATTTACAATTTCTCACAAATAATTAATTAATCACTCAAAATAATATTAATATTTACGTGAAATTTTAATATTTCTTCAAAAATGAAACCCCCTAGCTTAGATAAAATACAAGGTGTTTTTCTGGAAAGCACGTTCTCAAGATCACCGATCTCCACAATGGTGCATCTATTGTCTCATGATTATGCTAAATGTTGAACATATAGTTCTGCATTGGATTGCTTAGGACAATATTCATCCTATCCTCCAAAAATATACACTCCAACCCCAAGAGCTATGTGCATCTAAACAATGAATAGCTAAGACGACTGTATATATTCTCCTTGATCCTTTCAAGGGTCCTCTACGTAGTGATAGTTTTATTCTTCAAATCAGCAGTTCCTTTTGACCCTAGGCCATGCAATGGCATGTCCCCACAACCTTCCATATGATGTGCTGAAATAATAGAAAGTGGAAACATTTGCATACCTTGGTTTTTCTTGGGAACATATTGTACTACTACAAGGGTTCCTCCCACCAGTGTGATGACTTCCCAAACTACTGATGATGATGGTTGCTCCTCTATGGATACAACAGCGCTAGTATAAGTCTCCTCCTCCTCATGCATCTTGTGAATAGTGCATGGGACTCTAAATGTCAATAGATCAAGACCACCTTGCAGAGGTGCAAGTGTCCTCTCCCGATGCAGCATTCCTGGCGTTAAGTGGCGGTAAGTTTTTTCCGGTTTCTTCATGTAAACTTCTTGATCAACCTTTTGAGTAAAACTGCATAAGTGATCACTTTGGCATGACTCAAATGGCCGAACCACCAAATGTTTGCTTCATCCTCAAGGTGCAAATACAGCAATCTTAGCAACCTTCTCTATCTAGACATCGATGTAGCAGAAGAATAGGAGATCTAACTTTCTCCAAGCTCGATCTGCTCTGTATGTGGATAACCCATCAAATGTACACCATAGAAATCTATTGTGCTTTCTCCTTCCATAGTTGCAAGGTCTCCTCTCTTCTTTGAGCTGAATGAACTGTGGGAGAGTTAGACTCTCCTTGAAAGCTCTTGATTGAGACTTATATTCCGCAAGATACTCACTTAAAATCTCATGATCTAAGTGTCCTCCATCTCCATGTCTTTCACCTTCCTCTTCAAAGAAAGTAGACAAAGTGTATTGCTTTGGAGCTCTATGCAGTACCGGTTTTCTCTTCTGCTGATAGGAAGTGCATGGACCTTCCTCATCTTGAAACCCTCTAGAGGTCTCATTGCATCTCTCCTTTCTCATCTACTTGACCTCCTTGGAGAGGTTCTTCATAGATCTGAAAAGTGATGAGACAAAGCTCATTCCTTCCATCTTTGTAGATCTATTTTCTTCTTCTTATAGCATATTGGCTGAAACTCACAGGCTGAGCCAAGATTATGTTCTGATACAACTGTAATATTCCCAAATGGGGAAAGCAGCAATATAGCACATAAACATGAAAAATAGCAGTGAATACATCAATACACCAATATATGAGGCAAATGTACAACCACATTATTAAACATATCAGCAATAATAGGCACAATATCTTGAGGATCAAGTCACTCAAGCAATACAATACAAGCCTCCTCTAAGAAAATATGTCAATACATAAGAAATACACTACTATACAAATGCCATGAGCCATGACAGCGTAGTTTTAAGGCACAAAATACTATAGGAAAGATGTAACAATATGTATATTTTTTTATATAGCTCAAATGGTGCTAGGGATAGATATCTATGCTCCCAAGCACTTTTCCAAGACAACCCAGAAAGGGTTTCTGGAAATACCCAAAAGTGAAAAATGTAAAAATGCAGCCCTAGGGCTGAATTGTAACTGCAACTGAATAACTAGATGGAGGTGGCTGAAACTGATATCTAAATGAATATGTCTCCTCCAATATATCCTTTCAATTAAAGGATGATCCCTTCACTGAAAAGAAAACACCCCAAATGAGGCACTGAAACCCCCACTGCAAATACTCAATAAAATAATGCAGTCCTTGAGGGAAACTATGTTGTAGGAGGTGGAAATGGGTTGACTTGGTTCCAAATTATGAGATATAGCTCCTGGACCTTCCTTGCTAGCCTCCGAATGAAAAGGATGCTTTCTCCACTGAAAACTAGCTCAGAAATTTTCCCTATCAATCCGCCACTACAACACCCTGCAACACAACACAACTCTCAATAGAAACTGTGATGTAGCTAAAGACTGAAGCTTGGACTGATGCCAGAATGTGGGCTACGCAGCTCAATAATCTCTCCTGAGTAGGCATTTGAATTCCCTTGAGGATGAGTGTGGGATTCTCGCTTAGGAACACCCTTGTACTAAACAAAGGCAAAAAAGACCAAGCAAACAAAGAAAAAGCCTCTCACCTTAGGTCCCACTCATTAAAGACACTACTCTCATGGAGACTATCTCCCATTAACATTGCGTTGTGTCCCATTAATGAACCACTCTCTCCATACCAGCGATGTTGATTTGGTCAACATTGACCTTTTCCACATGGTTTTTCCCCTGTTCACACATGGAGGTGCTTTATCAAGCTAACAAGACGATCCCTTTTCACATTAAGAGGGATTTTATTCCTCTAAAAAGATTTATGGGTCTCCCTACCCACTTATTCATCTATCTAAATGACAAAAGCAAAAATGAATATTCCAATTAGCTGCATGCTAATTTAGGAATATTACACAATATATATCGCAGAGAGGCAATGTAGATTGATGTCATTCATACCATACAAACTGACCAAGTTGTGGAGGAATATGTCATACAACCTGTGTATTAATGTTAAAGTCTTATACATTGTGAGCCACACATATTGTGTAGCGAGCGAGCCAAAGACGCATATATATATATATATATATACACCGTAGGGAGCGAGCTAGACATATATGTGTTGTGAAGTCTACTAGATCGCATAGGAACAATGTCAGGATGCCAACATGATCACAGATGAATAGATGAACAATGTACAATGTACTATACAAAAGATGTGAGACTGTAACTGAGAGAATATAATCCGAAAGCAATAGCGAGGTCCAGTGAGAAAATGGTCCGAGAACAATGAAGATCGGAGAAGTCTTCCTGAATCGAGAGCGAGAGTCTTCTTGTAGTGAGAGCGAGAGTCTCCTCGTCTGTAGTCCTAAGACAGATCATACCAAAAACCTACGAATTTTTGTATTCCACGAACCATAGGAGATATGCTAGAACAATTTGTACGCCAAGACTTCCATTGATTCTTGACCTCTTGTACAAATTTCAACTTTGTGTATCAAGACAGGATTAGCCATTAGATCAATGCATTCACACAAAGAGACAGCCAATTATCTCAGGAGAAGAATCCATACTACAGGGTCAAATGTTCTTAATTGATGCAAATGACTTCAAGTCGTGAGGGTGGACCACGGAAGCCTGCAATAACACCTAAAAACACTCCGAACAGTAACCAAAAAATATGGAGCTCAAATCAGATTTATCGTCCTATTGTGTTGTGTACAAGGAAGGTTGTACGATTATACTATTCACCACTTAGGTATGGGTCATTACAGATCAGATTAGGTCCTGTTGTGTTGTGTACATGGAAGGTTGTAGCAGAACTTCTTGAGGCTTGCTAAAGACTTCTCTTTCGATTATCATAAAAACTCTTAATCAGATTTGCTTCCAGAAAACAAGGAAAATAAATCTTATAACCTTTAGAATTTGGCCTCCAGTACATAAGGGCTGGAAAAGAATTAGATATGTCATTTCTCAATATCCATGCTTGATGCATTCTGCTCTTGCTTAGGCTTGTCCTCATCTGCCTCCGATACCATGGTAATTTTAGATAACATGTTCTTTGCCAAGGACAGTCATTTCAAAATTCCATATAAACCCATTTGTTAGACCATTTTATTTTCATTAGCAAACCCATGAAACATTATCAAACTGACAGTGACTGAAAAAAGAACATAAAGGATAGATGCTGAAGACAAGCTAAGACAAGAGTACACAAGGATATGGCACAAGTGAGGGAAAAACCCCAAGATGGGGAAAACCCTATATCAATTCTTCTTATTATTAATATCGAATGTTCAGCAATGGCTTTGACAAATGAAGATCTAATATCTTAAACATGTGAGTGGCTCAAACTATAATACCAGAATTCTGAAATGAAGGTCTGGTTAGGGCAGCTTACTGTCCACTGTGATTTTATCCAATTGAACCAAGGGCTATCTCTTCAACTACGGCTTTCAATGTCAAGCATGAATATGACCTTCGCTGGTCATTAGGACTGATATGGACCCATGAAAGGATCCTCGGCTACCTTGACTATGATGTGATCTTGCCTGAGATGAACCATGAATGCGGCCTCATGAGGAGAGGATTTCTCTCTCACAAATGAGCCCAGAAATCACTGTGCCAACTCAGCCTGCTAAGCTGCTACCAAACTCAGACTGCAGCGATGAATTTGCCCATACTCTAAATGCCCTGACCAGAAGCTATCCTCCTTGGAAAGTCTCGGCCTTGATGCAGAAGAAACCCAAAAACAAAACCCTCTGACCTGCTACAAGAACTCGGCTACCTCAGACTTCTATCCAAGAAATTTGATGTGTCTAATGAGGGAGAAGGTACCACAATATATACAATTTGGTGGAGGTCATGGGACGTGTCCATTGGGCTTGATGAGCCGACATAAGGATGAGGCCAACCTTATAAATTTACTTGTGAGAGAACATAAATTCAAAAATCCACTTCTGCCTGTCCAAATGAGACAATCTTTATATCGATTTGGGTCCTCTCAAAGAGAGGAATTCAATGCTGCAGTTATCTTCCTCATAGGAGCTGTCCAAAGTGGAATTTGGCCCTAGTTACCAATTTTAACACTAATTCTAGCCTTTGGCCATGCTCCTTTATCAGACCTTGTCTAACATGGCTTTTGGCCAATCATTTCCTTTATCACAGCAATTCTGAATATTTTCAGGTCTTTGACCATAGGAAGGAGTTGTTGAATACACTGAGTTAAGAGCTGCCACAAGGAGCCCTAATACAAAAATATGGAGGCTGCCACTAGAAAGGCATTTTCATTGCAAACCATAAAGATTCGTGGAAAGAATTAAGGTCTGAGATTTTTCCCTCACTGTGTAAGTAAGTAGTTGGGTATTGTAAGATATTGTCTCACCTGGCTTCAAAAATCATCAGGTACTGTAAGATATTAATTCCAACGCATCGGGTACCATAATATATTAATTCCATGGCCAGTTAATATACTCGACAAGACAGATGTGAATGTGTGAGTTATTACTTGCAGCTTCTCTGTGATGTTAATACCACTTAGTACAGTGTGGAGTTAATAACTGTGGCATCTCCGGAGTTAATACTCACCAAACAGACCACATGCGAAGATATACCCACAGCCTCTGCATGGGATATGTCAAAAAAGGTGCAAATGAAATGGAAATTAAAACAGCAAGGCATGGTCAAGCCATAAAAGGTCACATAACTCCCACACTGATTGAAGCCTTTGAGCTGTCATTTCAGTGTTAAAATAAATACCGAATTAAACAAAAATGTATTTTTTTTCTTCAATAAATAAAGGTGTAAGGTAAAACTATTATTATCGGTGAAACCATAGAGATATTGAAGAGATATGCAAAGTTTAAATAAAAAGGTATTATAAGATTAAATCCAAGGTTCGATAGGACAAAAAGTTATAAAAGGGGCTATTTAATATTCCCTAAGTTCCAAACCATTGTTGCTTGAAGTGGAGAGGAAGCAGGTGCATTTTCAAAAAGCAAAGTGTCGGAAGCATCATTTTCCAAAAACCCTCGGAAGCAAAGCATCCCGGAAGCATCTATATATATATAATATATATATATATATATATATATATATAGAGAGAGAGAGAGAGAGTGGCATCCATAATACATTAAAGGAACATCTATATATTATAAATTTACGCCTATTTTACTTTATTTCACCTGCCCACCATGAGAACTATGAAGGGCACTAAGGAGAGAATATGTGATGCTGAGAGATTGTTTCAACCTTGTCAAGTGCTGTTGGACAATGGATAGTAGAGTAATTGACCTTGTTGGGTGCTGGTCGACAGTGAATAGTGGACATTGGGCACTGCTGGACTATGGATAGTGGACGTTGGACCTTGCTGGGTGTTGTTGTCACAGCAATAAACCATGTCAGGTGTTGCTATAACTTATGGTCTTACTATACACCAGAGCTTTAGTTTTGAACATTTCTTGGTTTGTATTTGCCATTTGGAGGAGCTAAAACTGCTACATAGCTGAACCGTGTGTAATTGTTGCATATTATTTAACTGAAATAGTGGATAAGTTCATTGTTTCTGCATTTTGGAGGTGTCTTGCAGTTAGCAGCTTTCAAATTTGGGGTAAATCTGAGGAAGCATGGCAGGAAGAGTGCAGAATTGGAGGAACCATAGTTCTGAAATCTGGGAACACAGTTCTGAGGGCGGTTCAGGCACAGATCCACATGGTATGCAGTTCCAGCATCCAAAACTTGGGGGGGTGGGGGGCAGCAGTTCCTGCAACACTAATCCAAATAGTATACAGGCCAATTGAGAAACATTTACTAAAGCTTTTTTAGAAATTTGTGAATAAACTATTAAAGTAATAAATTATCCAAAAAAAAATTGGATATGAAGATATAGCATCCTCTTTTGTCGTCTTGATAGTTCGAAGATCATTCTTTAGGCTAACAACTTTATCAATATTTTTTATTGTGAATAGTTTAAAGAGGGCTTCATACATCTTAGAAGCTATGTTGCAGGAAACGCTGGGCCAGACACCATTTCTGGGGAAAAACAGTACGGACATGCTGAAATGCGTTTGGTATGACCTTGAAACGAGTTTCAGGCCATACTGCCATGTTTCACGTAGCTGAAACGTGGCCCAATACAGCCTGAAAGGCTTTTCATCGTCATACGGCCACGTTTCAGCATTTAAGTGGTTTTTTTGTTCGTTTTTATTATTTTATTTGGCAAACATAATATTTTTTGGATGCTTCTAGATGGTTCTCGCAAGTTATAAAAAGACTCTCGCCCCATTCCCTCATCACACGAATTGAGCAAGTCGTTTCACTTGGAGACGGGCACTTTTAGCAAGGAAAAAATAGGAAGAGAGCAGTTGTTTCAGCTAGGGCATTTTCAACAGTGAACAAAGGAGATTTCGGCGGCAAGAGAAAGAGATTTCACAAGCAGATTTGGAGTGGGGAGTTTCCGGCTACGGCATTTTTGGTTTTGGCTCACAGCTACAACCATCTTTCTCTTGCCTTTTGTGCCATTTTGGGGTAGCTTCAGCTACAAAAAATTAATTTGGGTAAGAAGCATTCAGTTCCTTAGTTTTTTCCCACTATTTCTTCTATTTTTTGAGGGTTTATCCTTCCAAAACTGTGAAAAACGTTTTTCCTTTACAGAATTGATTTTTTATTTGTTTTTTTGCAGCAATGGCTTCCAATGAAGGTGCAAGTTCAACCACCAAGTCCAATCCAAGGGCTGAATATTATCCTGTTTGGAGGCATGTTCAGAAGTGTTAATTTTACTTAACAATGGTATGTTCTATGCTTAGCACAATTGACTTCAATGTTTCTTTAGTAGCCCAATGACGATTTCCAATTATTTCCAGTAGTAATCACATTAACCATAAATCACATTGACAGTAAATGCAGATAGAACATAAAACAAAATGCAGAAGACAAGCCAAGACAAGAGAACAACAAATTTGGCAGATGCCAGGGAAAAACCCCAATGTGGGGAAAACCCTTTGATCAATTCTTCTTATTATTATTCAAAAGTTCAGCAAAGAGGGGGAGATTAAAAAAGTCAGATTGACTAGCCCAATACAAAGTCAAATTAGCCCTGTCAAATTTTGCAGTCAACTGCAGTCAAATTTCGGCCCTAGCCAGAAAGTCAACGCTGGTCAAAACAGAAGTCAAACATCTCCTTTGTAACTCATCAAAGGCAGCCAAACTCGGCCTCCAACAGCGGTCAAAGTCAACCCAAAACAGTCACAAATATTCTGGTCAAAGTCAACCAACCTATGGTCAATACGGGTCAAACAGCCCAGAAATCCTCGATTTTTGTGCCAGTCAGTGCGGCCTAAAGAAATTGAAATTCTACCCCAAAAACCACAGTCAAAACTGGTCAAAATCACCTTGGTCAACATTGGTCAAATTGCCTGAAATTCTGCGATTTTGGCTCTGCAATTTAGCCCAGAAGAACTTCGACCTTCTTGCCACACGTGTGAGAGAGAGGCTTCCCAATAGCTGTATGAACCAATCTGATGAAGAGAGAAAAGAATGTGTGAGTGATGATGATACCAAATGAGGTGTGAGGTCACTTCTATTTATACAATTCGTTGTGGGTGAAGAGACACGTCCATTGGGCTCCTTGAGCCTACATTTAGCTAAGGCCGACCTAAACAATTTGCACATGTGTGGTCATAAATTCAAAATCACATTTTTGTTTGTCTAAATGAGATGATCTTTAGATCAATTTTGATTCTCTCGAAAAGAGGAATTTAGTGCAATCATCATCTCCATGAAATGAGCTATCTCAAGGTGGAATTTGGCCCTAGTTGCCAATTTTAACAAGCTTCAAAGATGTGCAAGTGGTGGCTCATGGGAATGGCGATGTAATCTTTGCATTAATTTGTACAAGGGCTCCTACCCAAGAGTGAAGGCACATCTTTTGCATGGAGGAGGACAAGGGATTGCAAGTTGCACAAAAACAACAGACCCATTGGTGAGGAGGGCATATCAAAGAAAACAAAATGAAGTAGACAGAATTAAAAGAAGGCATGAAGAGCTTACTCAAGCTACTCCTCAAGCTCCACCGAACATTGAGCCAAGGATTATGGTTGAAGCAAGGAAGAGGAGAGCCACTCAACAACAAGAACAACCACCATCCAAAAATACCAAAGGGGCATCCGCCTCAATTCAAGATAGCAGAATTGCTAAATTAGTGAATGTGCAAGCGAGAGAAGAAGTTGATGCCAGAGTGGACAGGTGCATCTATACATGTGGTATCCCATTCAATGTTGTTCACTCTCCTTACTGGCAATATGTGATAAGGTCCCATTCAATGTTGTTCGCTCTCCCTACTGGCAAGATGTGATAAGAGCAGTTAACAAAGCTCCCACAGGGTACAAGGGGCGTGTTACCACTCAAACCAGCAGGGGACCTAAGAGGGGTTCTTATGAGGGCAATTGTTAAGTCAACGGCAACGATGGAGACTTAACCCACTATCACTACAGCTAAGGCTCCCTGCTCTTTACGGACTTAAACTGATGGGAGGAGACCCGATAGTTTTAGGAAGCCACTTGTAAAGTATGAATCAATGAATATGTGTGAAGTGACCCTAAAAACCCTTTCCCTATGATAGAGTGAAGAGTGGGACTTGCTTGTCTTTTAAGCAAGGGACTTGATCTTCTAGGGAGAGGGGATGAGGATTGGAGGGTTGAGGTAGAGGAATAAGACCTATAAAGGAGGTTCTCAATCCCTATAATCCTTTGGGAACTTGGATTCCCGAGTAGTCCTTGATAAACCAGCTTTGATGAAGAATGGGACCATAAGAGGCCAAGTGGACCCAGCCCAGGTTAGGGGATGGATTTTGGCACCCAATGATGTTCTTAACCTGGTCAAGGTGAGAGGGAAGGATGAAATAAGAATTTTCTTCCAATGATGTCAAATTGATCCTACTAGGTTCTAGCCTTGGGAACACCTAGGCAAAACTTGATCCTACAACTAGGGCTTGGGGTATCCGTAGATTCCACCATCGGAATTTATCCAAATTCCGTGGAGAGTGAGGGGACACACCAGCACAGTTTCCTCTAGGAGATCGAAGTATTATTGTGGCTAGATTCCCGAGAAATTGATGCCCTAGGTGACCTAATGGGGCTAGACCTTGGGAAAAATGTGAAAGAGGGGAAAATGATCACCCTTTTTAAGGGACCACTACCTGATTCAGTTAGGGATATGGAGTCAAGGATAATAATGAAGAAGAATTCAGTTTCTTGTTCAAGGAAGCCCATAAAGTCAACTTCGTCCAATGTTAGAGGAAAGAGAAGAAAAGTGACTTTCAAGCATTTATACTTCATACAAATGATGCAAGCTTATCAAGATAACATGATCTCTAGCACATTTCAATCATCCAACAATGGCCAATACATGGAATAAGCTAAATAGACACATAATTCCACATTTCATACATGCAACAATTAGCCCTAATTATAGCGAAATCTAATTGTATGCAGGAACAAGAAAAATAACATTACAATGTTAGAGAGTATATCCAACCAGTATCACATTTGCAAATAAGAAGCTCCAAGATAGAAATAGCGCAAATATATACATCAAAATTCATCCATCATCCAAAAATTATCCTCTAAGGAAAAATCTAAGTTCTCTAAAGCTAGAAAGATCCCAAGTCCAGTGATGATACAAATGAATCCAAATAACTCTTAAATTACCCAAGATAAGTAAACCCAATACTAAATTACCAAATGACAAGAAATACCTTTAGATTCGAGAGGCCCGCCTTCAAACATACAATCAATACAGATGGGTGAGGGACCACATGATTGGCTCAGGTGGCGAAGAAATGGCACAACGAGCTAGTTGACGGCTGTAAGGGGCTCTTGGTTGTCGGATGAGGTCCATCATGGAAAAAAAATTCTTCTAGGGATATCACCCATGGAGTGGTGGGTAATAGGGCCCAACTATGAGAAAGTCGGAACTCAGCTTCTCAAAAATGACGAGCTTGTGGAGCATATCTTATCACCAATTCGTTCTTCCTGGAGCAGCTCTGGGGTTAGCATAGTCTTAGATGGATGGACAGATACAAGGTGCGCACTATTGATAAATATCATTGCACTTGACCAGAAGGAACAATGTTTTTAAAGGAGGAAGACAACTCAGTAGAGGTAAAAGATGCACAATTCATTGTTGACGTTATTATAAAATCTATTGAACAAATAGGACCTAACAGAGTGGTGCGAGTTATCACGAATAATGCACCAGTTTGCAAAGTTCCGGTTTAATTATCGAGGGGAGGTATGACCACATCTTTTGGACACCTTGCATTGTCCATAATTTGAAGTTGATCTTAGAGGAGATCGGCAATAAAGTTTCGTGGATAAAGGAAATCACAAGGGAAGCAAGGGAGATTGTGAAATTCATCACCAACCACCACCAATCTCAAGCAATATTTCGAGAGCACTCCAAATTGGAGTTGTTAAAAGTTGATGAGACAAGATATGCCTCAAACTTCCTAATGTCGCATCACCTTGTTGAGGTTAAGCAACCATTAATTTTTATGGTGGTGAGTCAACTCTAGGTTGAGTGGAGACAGGCAGATTCAGAGTGGGATATATGGTGTGTAGATTGTGCCTTGATGAGGAGTGGTGGAGAAAGATAGATTTTTTGATAAAGTTCACAAACCCTGCATTTGAGCTTCTTCGCAATGTTGACACTGACCAACCTTTCATAGGAGAGGTATATGATGGCATGGACACCATAGTTGAGAAAACTATGGAAATCTATTTTACAAGAGTCTCCACAGCTTTTATTTGTTGATCATCATTTTGTTGATTTAGTCAAAAAATAAATTGTTGATAGGTGGAACAATTTCAACACTCCATTGCACATTTTAGCACATGCCTTGAACCCCAAATTTTATGATGAGGAGCTTATTGCTCAAAGCAATGGGAAGAGGATGGCACACCATAAGCATAGAGAGGTGGCTAATGGGGTGAAAAAAATCCCTTATGAGAATGTTTCCAGCTCATCTACACAAGGAGGTGAAGGAAGAATTTGCTAGTTTTGTTGCAAGATTAGATGATTATTCAGATATATCAGCTTTGGAGTAGAGAAGCACCATAAATCCAGTTAGGTGGTGGATTTGTCATGGAGCAAATGATGTACATTTGCAAAACCTTGTCATTCGTGTTCTTTCACAAGTGGCAAGCTCTTCGTCAGTAGAAAGAAATTGGAGCACCTATGGTTTTATTCATTCTATGAAGCGCAACAGGTTGGGCTCACAGAAAGCAAAGGATCTTGTTTACGTGCACTCCAACCTTCGCCTTGCATCTTGTAGGGGTCTAGAATATAGCATGTTGGGAATCACGATTGTCGTTAGACCAAAACCCGCAAGTGCTAGTCAACGACCGCATCACCAGAGATAAGGATTCATGAGAGGCGGTTAGTCCATGTCATGAATGCACGGGGAGCGTTGGTTTATCTAATGTCCAACAATCTCCCCCACAGCACGAGCCATGTGTGTATCGAACTCATGACCTACGCTCTGATACCACTTGTTGGGAATCACGGTCCCGCAGGTGTTAATCAACAATCGCATCGCCAGAGATAAGGATCCAGGAGAGGTTGTTAGTCCATGTCACAACACACACGGGGAGCATTGGTTTATCCAATGTCCAACATAGCAGTGATCCTTCTAAAGAATGGGATTTGGATCCAGAAAGTCCTGATTTGGAGCTCTCTCTTGCTGCCTTGAATATTGAGGACCGGGAGTCTAGAAGTGGAAATGGCCAATCATCATCTTCAGCAACACCATCCACTGTTGAGCATGCTTTTGCTTTTATTTTTTATGAGGATTAGTTTTTAGTCTTGATAGTACGTGTAGCCTCGTAGTCTTTATTGTACTTGAAGCCTCATCTATATAGTAAAAGTTGATTTTGGAGAAGAATCAGTCAATGCTCATCATTATTATTGCAGCTATGTCGAAAGAGGAAGAGTTGCCATGAGGAGTTGTTTTAAATTGCAAGCAGTTATTAACAAGTAAGGATTATGTTGGCCAGAACAACACTAGAACAAGGAGGAGACATGGAGATTGCAGGGAGTTACATTGTAAAGGTCGAGGATGCCAAACAATCTCGAGATGGCAGGCCTTCGATCGAGACTGTCTATCGCAACAAAGGTGCCAAGAATGGATTTTCGAGCCCTCGTAGGGGATTGAGAGTTGTTGGGACATCTTCAGGGGGAGTACAAGGAGCCGAAGTCTGCAGTAAACTCAAGGCGCACCTTCTTTGACTTCATGGAAATCGCGCCGAAGGAGACCGTCATCGGCTTCTTTAGGGAAGTCATCGACCACACTGAGAGGGCAAGAGGGATCCGCGACTATCACCTCAAGGTTAAGTGCTCGAAACCCAGGACCGACACTACTATACACGTTTTCTACGATGAAAAAAGGGAGGGTCTAGTGAAAATAGAGTCGGGGCTCTGCATTTCCTTCCATGGCGATGCCCTTCTGTTCCCGAGCTTCAAGGGCTCATTTCTTGCGAGGGAACGCATGCTGCCTAATTTCAGCGAAGACCTGTCATTTTTATTGTGCTCCATGGACGCCAAAGTGAGGGCGGGCATCATTGTGACATCGGCCCAACATATGGAGACAATGGGGGATTTGGGGGACGAGGAGCTATACTGCTTGTGGAGGGTGGGCGTGAGGGCTCTAAGAAGCGAAGGGCTGCAACCGGTGAGCATGATCGTCAATCATGGGAGCTACAGGAACCTGTCGCACCCCCATTTGAAGATATGGGAGGACGATGGGGTACATCGACAAGCTAGGTTGAAGTGGGGCGACGACAAGAAGAGGGTGTGGGTGAGGCTTGACTTCTTGACCTCCTCAACGTTGTCCAAAAGTGTGCATACTATCTGGGTTTTGAAAAACAGGAAACAGTCGAAATGTAAGAGGGAGGCACGATATTGATTTCTCCCTGGAACCAAAACAACCATGGATTCAAACCGCACCCACAAATATTTGGGCATATAGAACTTGATCAAACTAGACACAACAAAATGGAAACAGACATTCTGCAACAAGTATTCCCATCCTGCTTTCAATTTCTTATTACTGTGGGGAAAAATACTTTAATTTGGGTACACGAAAGAGAGTGGGTGATACAACTGAAACGGAACATAAAGAAATCATTGGGATACCCAGTTCATCTACAACCCCTGATTTGTGAGGCATAACGCTACAAGACAAATGGTCAATGAAGGATCACCTCATCAACTCAGGATCTACCATAACCCTCAACTTGCGGCTAAGAGGTGGAGCTCTAGAACATGGTAAAACAAAAGGTTTTGGGGGTGCACTAGGTAGCAGATCCTCAAAACAGGAACACATTAATGGAGGTCCCTCCTACAAGAACATCCTTCAAGGGAAAAAGCCTGCTACTAATACACCTGAATAAACTGGCAACACCCCCAGCCCCTACATAGTCGAGCAACTGAACCATACACCAGAAATGACCATAGACTTGCCAAAAATAGATGATCACTGCAATGCATATGAAGCACAAGCTATTATATGTCGTTTCAACTGCTTTTGGCCTAAACCAATGGAGCTCTTTCATTGGATTTTCACAAACTGGACCACAAACTGTGAAATACATCTCTGCTCCAAAGGGTTCTTCATTGTCAAATTTCCATCTTCGGAGGTCGGAGATATTATACTACAAGATGGACCGTGGTTCTGGGGATCCACTGGCCTCTTCATCACCCCATGGTTTCCAGAATTTGATGCAAACACCATGGTTGTCTCTAGAATGCCAGTTTGGATTAGGCTACACAATCTCCAACTACATTTTTGGAATGAACGTGTCCTAGAAGTTATTGGGAATATCATTGGGCGATACATCAAAATAGATACACAACGATTGGAGGAGAGAATTTATACCTTCACACGCATTTGTGTGGAAGTAGATCTTAGCAAAGGATTACTAAAATGCATCATGTTGATACACAATTAGAGGAACTGGACACAACACCTAAATTATGAAAACACTGCTTTCAGATGCAGAATCTGCAGGCAAACCGGTCATCTACAAAACACATGTCCTGATGCCAAGAAAGAAAACAAAAAAAAGGTGGGGAAATAGCCCAAAGGATGGCGATTTCCCCCATCTGGGCCTGAGGAGGAAGTAGAAGAGGAAGTAGACGAGCCCATTCCCAATGAGAACTATTAGACAGTAAATGAACCGGATATACACGGAAACGATTCTCATGATCCTTTTGATCTACCAATTCCCCCGAAACAACTGCCATGAATCCAGAGCTCACGGAGTATTGTGGATATAAACGACATCATACATCAGACAACTCTGATTCAAACAAAGACAATGGAAAACCAGCAGTAGAAAATCAGCTTGCCCTTGTCTCCTCCATGCCAACACAAGGTGACTAGAGAAAGGTGGAGAAGAAGAAAGGGAGAAAAGCTTAGTTTTTATCCTCAACTGTAAATTGTTGTCTTTTTTGAATTTTGATCACCAGCCATGACTGGTTGATGGACTCTCTTTCAGCATATATAACATGTAATTTTACTTTCATTAGTAAAATTACGATTTTTTCTTGGGAAAAAAAATAAAGGCTGATTTTGGATATTGCTATTTTCATTATGTGATCATTCATGAGTAAATGTGATGTAAATTTAGAAACTTATAGTTTAATAGTTTATGCTTTGACCTTGGACAATTTAATCATATTGTAATAAATTATAAATTATAAATTATAAGTTATAGTTTATGTATGTTTTATGATTGCACATAACATTTCTTAAATGTCTTAATATATATATATATATATATATATATATATATATATATATATATATATATATCAATGTTGCGAACATTGGCATAAAATCGGCAAGGGTCCGAAAAACCAAAAGATTGTAAAAATCAGGAAAATATCGATAAAGATCGGCAAAACATCGGCAAAATTAAGATACCATAAAAATATCTTTAAAAATTGGCAAACATTGGCTAGGCCAAAAAATCGTGATTTCGAGATAAAATCGGGATGTTATCGAGATGTTCGCAACACTGATATATATATATATATATATATATATATTGTTTCCCTGTTTCCAAAATTTGGGGGGGTCACATTCCGTAACCGTACCCATTTCGGAAACTCGTATCCGTTTCCCCATATCGTGCAACTTAGGTTTACCCTTTATTTCCCTATGTTTTGTAATCTACATGCAACATGCTACCAAACAGACACATCCACAAGAAAATCTTATATTTTGGAAAAGCAGAGCAGTTCCAGGGAATACCTGGGCCAAGGTAATGTAACCCTAAGATCAAATTAGCATTCATAGCTCCAAACAGAAATTGCAACAAGCAACAAAGGTGTGAGTTCA
Organism: Pinus albicaulis; assembly: GCA_034641835.2. NCBI lineage: Eukaryota > Viridiplantae > Streptophyta > Pinopsida > Pinales > Pinaceae > Pinus > Pinus albicaulis. The sequence goes on from JAXQQM020059367.1 coordinate 233,645, forward strand.
ATTTCTTGAAAATGAATAAAGCATAGAAAAAGAGAAAACATCCAAAGTACCTCCACAAACAGTTGCCATTGAAGTAGATCCATCTGAAGCCATGACCTCTGAGTTCAAACGAACAATGTATGGAAACTCATCTTCTGGTGGTAAAAGAGCAAGTAAAGCCTTCTCTGCAAGTGTCCCTGTAGGCATCGCAGCAAAAAGAACCAATAAATAACAAAACACAATTGCTAATACAAGGCACAAGTAAATATTTCACAGCATGCAACAGAGATGAACATCCACAGATGACAAGTTCCATCCAGAATAGAAAATCCTCTGCACCAGTGTGCTTTCCGGGTATTACCCAGGCAGGTGCAGACTGCACATATGCTAGACTACAGACAAACCAAGCTCTTATATTGAAAATAAAATAAGACAAGGAACAAGTCAGATTAACCTGATCAAACAATAGTATTCCATGCCCAACATTGTCCTAAAAACAAGAAACCATAAATTCAAAACAAGGAAATGACTAGTCTGATCTAGATCTCAGAAGAGCATTTTTGTGTCTTATAAGTGCTCTCAGAAGATGGCAAATTTGATATTATAATAAAGCCATACTATTGCTCAAATCAAAAGGACAATGTAGTCCAAGAAAATCAGCATCCATTTGAATATAGAAGCAATGACATTACCATGTCCTACTTCACGTCTGTTCAGGCCACCTTGTTTACCAACTTCATTGATTGAGAATGGTGGAAAGCTATAATGAACCATAAATCGTTTTGTTGGTGGACCAACTAAGGCATCTAAATGCTGTGCCTGTGAAGGAGCACCAAGCGTCACGGTGCACAATACCTGCCATCCTTATAAGATTTCAGATGTCAGGGCAGCTATCAATTATATGTAACACTTAGCAATGGGAAACTAAACCAAGTGAAAGATCTATAAATGCTTCACCTGAGTGTTCCCTCGTGAAAAAATCGAAGACCCATGCAATGCAGGAAAAGTTCCAGCTTCACAATATAGAGGTCTAACTTCATTTAAGGATCTTCCATCCACTCTAAGTCCCTTCTCAAATATTCTTTCTCGAACAGCCTGATATTATGATGAATCAATTTGTGTTTCATAACAGTAATGAGGCAAATCAGACATTTAAAGAATTACTGGTCTTTAACTGAATGCATAATTTCAGTTTGTCAATAAACTACTGAAAGAATTACATTATAAGGAATGCTTATCAGATAGCTAGTAAAACTACAATCAACATCTAATTTTGATCAATGGACTAAAGCTTCCATGCAAGTGTACAATTCAAATGCGAAAAAGGCAAATGTATTGCAAACACAAAAGTTCTTTGGTTCTTAAGAGAGACAAACAGCCCCCTATAACAACTATTGTCACCAGTAACTGATACATTGGAGTTGAACTCATCAACAATTACAGAAACCAAGACACAAGCAAGATCGGACTAGATGTCTTCAGAAGAAACATTTCTTAGATGATAAGGAAACTCGTTATTTCTTATTAGATATCCGAGCACACCTTTGGAGGTGCATTGGAAAAAAATATCTTACTACTCAAACCCATTGATCCAGATGACCCAGAAAGTTCTCCAAGGTGCCTCACATACCATTACCCAAGGTGTTTGACTAGATGAAACAATTGTTGATAGCATTTTTACCAAGTTACAGAACTGGTAATCCAATTGTGCCTCAGAAATTTTATTGTGGTTTGGACACATTTCTGTCTTATCAAGGCAAATGGGATAACTTTATGTGTGTGTCAGTCTGTGTGTGTGTGTGTGTATATATAGGCACACACTTCCACATTCAACACATATGTAGGTACACACATGTCTCTACTAGATCACACACCAATAGACAAATTTAACTTCTAGAATCTAGATTACTTGACACATGACTGGTATTTCACCCATCCTGGTCAAGTGTACAACATCTGCAGCCTATTGCTTCCGGATATTTTAGGCATCAGTGTCACATCATCTCTATTGCAGTTGACTTGTCTTTGCCACCACTTCGAGACATCATATGAGTATTTTGGAATGGATATAGTGAACACACTCTCTTCACAGTATCCGAAATAAGTTACAAGTTCCAAGGAATTTTTTGAATTGTCATGTCTAAGATTTTATTAACGCTCCTATTGAGCAGGCCAGCATTTCATCCACTGTGAGAAGTCCATCGAGTTATATATCTAATATCCCGAAAGAATATTTATGTTCTTATTGAGCAGGCAAGAATTTTGTCCATTGTGAAAAGCCTCTGGAGTTTTATGTCCCCAAGCAGTAAAAACAAGAACCTGGAAACAGCAGGAAAAAGGTTTCAGGAAAAGCATATATCAATGATGTAAAGACAGGAAAACGGGGGTGGACTACTTAGGAAACCTCAAATGTCAGTAAACATTTTCTAAAATGGGAAGAATTTTCTATGTTAAATCTATCATCTGTTTATAAAATTGATAAATTCATAATTTCATTCAAACATAAAACAATAGAACTTAGAATACAATTTATCATTTGAATATCAATGCATGGATACAAAAGATTTTATTACCAAATTTAAAAGTTGTACTCAATACTTAACATTAATCATTCATACCACATATTTATTTTTCAATAAAATCATAAATATCAAAATCCCTAATGACAATATCATGACTCAATCAACTGCATGTCCACTCATAGGTAGTGCAGAAAAATCTAGATCGTCATAACTATCATGCACCTTCTCCTATAAGCTGACAATGGGCTTATTAAGCGTGTTTTGCAGAACGGGGCTTATGAGCTCATTGATTATGAAGGTTATCCTCTAGATCAGCCCAGAAATGGGTTGTATCTCAAAAAGTATTATGCATGAGTTTCTCATGCATGTTTCTTTTGTACATTGGTGTTTTTCTTTTTTGTAAATTTTTGGCTTGGTGTGCTTTGCGAGCGGTTTTCCTGCTTATTGTGTCGTTGCTTATTGTGCAGATGTTTGTTACTCCTTATGTCGGTTTCACGGATGGTGCCTCCCGTAGTACCCAGAATCTGTCTTCTGTAGCCTCGGTGATTTATAATCCTGATGGTGAATTGATAAAGCTTCAAGGTATTTGTCTAGGACGAACCACAAACAATGTCGCTGAATATACTGCTATCATTGAACTCTTAACTGAAGCCATTGCTCTTGACATTCGTGCATTGATTGTTAACCTAGACTCTCAGCTTGTTGTTCTTCAGCTTAATGGGCATTATTTTGTTAGAAATCCTCAAATCTTAAGGTTGTACTTGCATGTTCGTTTACTAGAATTTTCCACTGGCACTGGGTGATTTGCAGGCTATGATGTGATTCGAGACAGGGGGGCTAAGAAGCCCTTTTCTTGGTGGGCAACTCATGGGGCAACAAGCCCTCCTCTACAGCAGTTAGCCATGAGGCTCCTCTCTCAGGTGACTTCATCCTCTTGTTGCGAGAGGAATTGGAGCACATATAGGAATTTGTATAGTGTGAAGAAGAGCAGGCTTGAGCAGTCCAGGGCAGAGACAATGGTGTATGTGCACACCAACCTTCGTCTCATCTACAAGCAGAGGGAGGATTGGTTGAAGGGAAAGACAAAGATGTGGGATGTCTTTCCTGATGATATGGGTCTGGACAGCAGTGTTGAGTTGGCATTGGCCAACTTCGATCTCAATATGCCAGTGCTAGAGCCTGTCACATTTGATGATGCCGATACAATAAAGGCGTCATCCTCCACACCAGCAGATGTAGAGATGACAGAGGAGGAGGATGTAACAGAGGAGAGCAGTGGTGAGCATGATGATCAGAATCAGGACAGTGATGATAATTATGATGATGAGGATTCATGACTCATTGACTCTGACTCATTGAGGCTTCAGGCTTGTAGTCTTGTAGACTTGTAGACTGTAGTTGTTTTGTATTTTCTATTTCTATTTCTATTTGTGGACTGTAGACCGTGTCCCGAATCCGATTCTCGAATCCCCGTGTCCATCGAATCTCGAATCCCTGTGTCAGGTGACTTAGGCTGTTAGTATAAACATCAAAGAAATATGGTGACATCAGCCCCTCTAGGGCATCCAAGGCAACTTACAATTCTAGATTTTACTTTTAGAGGGTTTATATAGATTGACCTACAATTTAGAGCCACTTTTAACCAATAAAACAACAACAGATCTGCTCCTGGACCCTAGTGGCTACCCTAGTTGTCTAGGAGAGAGAAATTTTAGAGATTTTATTTAATTTTGAGGAGACAAACACACTCTTAGATCAACACCTTTACCTACTGTTAAAATTTCACCCTAAAATCTAGTTTTCTCTTGTAGGACTTTCATCAAACACTTAGCCAATAATATGATTTCTCTCTCCAATAAAAGCTTCACAAATAATGTGTTTTAAACTAAACACATTTAATCTAATTTTTATAAGCAGAAATAGACATGACTAAATCTGATCTTTAACAACTGAAAATAAGCAGTAAACACCACACATTTGACACAGTATTTTGGGCAAAACCCCTGAAAAAACCCCGAAGGGAGTACCAGTAGAGAAGAGGAATTTTATTAAAGAGCTCTCAAAAAAAATACAATTTCCAGCGACTAATGCTCAATACTTATCTCGAATACTGAATCACTTTCACCCTCAATTTTCCTGCTATACGGCTACCCTTCTCTCAGTTGTACGGCCCTCGAAAAACATGCTCTATGGCACAGCAATAACCTGTTGTACAGTCCCTCAAAAATCGTGCCAAACAATTCAGCAATAAATGCGTCGTGTTGCACTAAATTTGTCAATGTTCCAAGGAAGCAGAAGAGCCAAATTTTCTCAACTAGATCGGGTCATCTATCAGCAGTCTACATGTCATTGTAAACCCATTTTGCGTGTTGTAATGTAAATGATTCTAGTACGGTCATATAATTATGTAATAACCTAGGTAAGGCTGTGATTTTGGCAACGAATTTCATCCTAGGAGGATTTTTAACCTCGTTGATTACATGTGTTTCTAAACATAGGCTAATCACGAAGTCTTAGGTGAGTCCTAGTGTTTTTAGTCGAGTCTAGTGTAAAAGCGATTTGGGTATAATTTAAGCTAGTTGGCTTCATTATTTTATTACAAATCACTTGGTCTACTAGATCATATTGTGTCGCAAATGGGTTATGTGTCTTGAGGGTCTAAGCCAAATGTGTATTCCTCCTTTTAGGGTTGTAAAATGCAAAAATTCTTATGTATTAGAGGGTGGAAAAATAGTAAATCCCCTCGTGTGTAAATTAATTAACTTTTCTGGAAAAATAATAACCCAGAAAATTGATTAATTAGAGCCAAGTTAAGTTGTCATAGGAAAATTAATTCTCCAAGTGGAAAATTTTGTGGGTCCTAAAAGAATCAATTTTTAAAGGTCCTCCACCAAGGGAATATTGTATATTTCAAGAAAATTTAGACCTTTAGACCTTGGTGGTTAAGTCAAAGTCAAATTTTTGAGGAAATAGCTCAAAATAATTAATTCTGAGCTAATAAAAATGGAATTAAATGATAAATTCGAAAATTACTCAAAATAAAAGATCAAGGGCCAAGATTAAAAGATTTTGAAGTGTTTATCAATGGCCAAAATTAGTTTGAAAATGATCAAAGAAACTAGCCTTTATTTTCCACTTCGAGGATTTATCTATAAATTAGAGAGTCAGTTGAGTCTATAGTATCTTGATCTCTAGCTAGGAGATTGTTGCTCAAGCATTTGTGTAAACTATTGTCCCGTTGGGAACTATTTTTTCTGCCATAATAAAGACTTTGGGTTGCAACTGGAGATGTACTTGTTCATTGATTTGCGGTATGTACTAACTACGGGCTTCCTATGTTGTGCTTATATATGATTATTTTGAGATAATACATAGTGTTTGCAGGTGCTTCAGTTCTTGGTCTCCAAGTTCACAAACTGTGGACAAGGATCATTTTGCTTCGATCCTAAGTATTTGTATGGTGGATTAAATCTTTGCCAAGGCTATAGTGTGCATGGGGTTTCTGAAACATTTTTAGTCATTCATTAAAGGAAAAATATCTAAAAAATATTACTTTCTCAAAATTTATTTTAAAACCGCTGTAAAATTTTGAAATGATTTTGTAAATTTAAATTGTAAATTATTTTGCTAATTGGGGTTTTGGGGATTTTAGAATTTTGTATATATTTAGGGTTTGGGTGTTGTATTTTTATTTTTGCAGGTTGGATCAAAGGATCAAATGGAAGAAGCGTTAGATCTAAGCCCTTGAGGGTAAGATCTAGTCTCTTACAACATTTGCAAGGCTACCCAGGGAACAATTTTCCGAAAATTGAAGAGTTGAAGCATAAAATAAAACTTGAGCAAGAGTTTCAAGGTTTTCAGGGCTTCTAGCCCTGATTCTCCCTTCCAAACCCTCACCGTCTCTACTTTGGCCCTCTCCTTCAAGGTTTCTAGCCTCCTAGAGGCTAGTCAGACGCCCTAGGGGCTACGGTCTCCCTTCCTAACCCTTGTCGCAGGCCTTAAATTCCTTTTTGCCTCCTCCTCTGCCTTCCTTGGCCCTCTGTCCTCCTCCACTAGCCCTCCTCGGCCCTTCATCCTCTTCAACCCTCCTTCGCTAGGCTTTCGTCCCCCTCCGTGGCCTTTCCTCCTCCCTCTTCGGCCTTCCTCCTCCTCCACTTGTCCTCCGCAAAGCCTCCTCCCTCCTTCGTCCTCCATCGGCCTCCCTCCTTCTCTCCTAGCCGCAGCCCTCTAAAACTTTTGTGGCCTTAAAACCCAAGGTCGTAGGCCTTAGGGCTATTTCCATACCTTTAAGGCCCTCCTATCCCCAACGCTAGCTTCATTAGGCATAGTGTTGGCCTTCCTTGGCCTTCCTTAGCCTTCTAGCCCTCCTAGCCAAAATCTTGACCCCTATCCCTCCTTTGAAATTTTTGGACAGATTCCTTGTTGGTCTTGCAGATTTTTTAGCTCCAAAAATTTGATTTTCAGGTGGCTTCTTCATCCAAAACTTTTTGGGCTATTTGGGAAAGTGCATCTACAAGGACTTGGGCCTAAGGTTTGACCTCTAAACGCTCACTTTGCCTCCGCTTTATTACAGCAATAATTACAGTGATAATTAGGCTCTAAAATGACATAGAAATTGCTCAAAATTGTCCAAAATTGCAAAATTTTCATTTTCCTAAATTCTGGCCACTTGGTCATCATAGATCTAGCCTACATCTAATTTTCAGCTTGCTGGAATTTACTGCATAACTGAAAATATCAGATCTGCAATTTATGAATCACACTTGAAGAGGGTCAGAAATTTCATTTTTTCAAGTTTCAATGCAATTTTCCTTTTTTTTGGCATATTGGGCATCATTCTTAGCATTACTAGCTTGTTGATCTGTGGTTTATTCACTATTGTAATAAATATATTAGATCTGAAATTTTTCTGAATACTATATCTTAAGCAGGTCAAGACATTTGATTTTTAGGTTGGCTAACTTTATTTTGGTAGTTGGGTTACTTCTTGCTACATTGGAGTGTTGAGAATTAGGAAGGGCAGTGTTTAATTCAATTCTCTACTTTGATAATTACTTGTGAGCTTACTCTTCTTACTTATGTCTTCTTTTTTGTTACCTTATTAGGTCTTTCATCAAGTCAATTACCAAAAACACGAGACGCAAATTTAGGCTCTTCGAGCCAGGGCCAAAACCTCTCTCTCTTGGAGAGGAAAACCCACAAGAAATTCTTCTTATAAACTTTCAGTTGACAAATACCATGACCATGACATAGACCCTTGACCCTTGTATGCCTCCAAGACCTTGTCACTGCTTCATCCTTGACTCCTTAGGCTAATCCTTCTTTTCTGCACCGTCCTACACTAGGATTAGAGAGCTCGGTCTCTACCTGTCTTCTTCCTTCTTTCTGCATTGTTCTGCACTTGATACTTAGAGAAACTCGGTCTCTATTTAACAATCTTTACCACAAGCTTTGGCCTTCAATAATCTCCTTTCTTAGATTTCCAAGTGACTTCCCTATTCGGTCTTCTTCGAGTACTTTGTTCCACTTAAAGATAGCCCTGAGTTGAATAGTGTTGACCCTTGAAGATCATCCTTGTCCTTTGTTGAAATTGCAAATTCCTGAGATCGGCACTATAATTGCAGACTGTTTGATAACCACATAAATATCCTAAATTCCTTCCTTGTTGACTTGTCCTCTTTTACGCATCAAACCATAGTTCTAATCTTCTCTTCTCGCACTTTATTTCAGTCCTGAAAACTCCGCACTAAACACAGAACCTTGTTCAAAAATCTCATATGAGACTTGTAAAGTTTTGTAGATGTTCTATGCTAGTAGCAATTTCACTTTTCTTTCTGCAATCATACAAGTAGTTAAGCAAAATGCAGATAGAACATATAAGTAGATCTTACAGAAGACAAATCAGAAACAGGAAAAATGTGTATGTTCGTTTTGCATGTCAACAGATGCTTCAACCAAAGAAAAGTCTCTCACAACAAAATGCGCATGTGTCACAACAACCCTTCAATCTGTAGATGAGTCAACCCAAGTCAACTCTGCAAAAGTCAACGCTGTCCTGAAAAGTCAACGCAAGGGCAGCAAGCTAAAAGTCAACGCAGCAGCAAAACGGTCAACCCTTTGACCTCGATTTTTATGCCAGGTAGTACGACCTTCATAAATCGAACCTTCCACCAAGTTTCAGCTTGTTTGGACCAAGCGTTGACCAAAGTCAACGCTGGTCAAAGTTTCTGCGAAACCCTAGCAGCAGCAAATCCGTACTTCAGCTTAGCCGTACAGTTTGTCCTCTTCGTCCTTCACACGTGTGGCCGAAACTCGTCCTTCTTGGTAGCTCGTACTCTAAGATGAGAGAGGAATATGTGAGTTGTGATGATGATGAAAATCTCTCCAACTTTTCCTGTATATATATCCATCATGAGGGTGTGTGACACATCTGTTGGGCATGCGAGCCTACATTACAAAACTGGCCCACCTTGCACATATAATTTATTAAAAATAATAAATTCAAAATATAAGTTCTGCTCATCGGATTAAGACATATTTTATATGGATTTTACATCTCTTAGAAAGAAGAATCCAACAAAAATATTAGCTTCTTAATCTGAGCATCAGAACATGGAGTTTGGACCTAGTTGTCCAAATTTAACACTCCCTCTCAACTAGGGAGAACTCCATCTATTAGTGCAATCAACATCGTGCGTCATCCCGCCGAAACTTGCTTTGCTGGCTTCTTTATTTCAGAACAGAAGTGGGTCAGTCACAAAGACATCATCCCCCGACTGACATAGTCAGTCCAGAGGTCCCAGACCTCACAAATCTTGATCCCAGATCAAGTGGTTGGACAGTGCCATCCTAGATAGAGAGTACGGCAATCTCTGATGCGTCCATCAGTCTTTGCTAATAGTCTCTAACTTTTCCACACCTCATTGGCCAAATGAGAGGTACTTCCCATGAGCCCCGAACTCAATGGGTAGGATGCATACGGGGCACAGAAAATGAGAGGTGAACCAACTCAAAATCACAACGGTGGGGTCCAAGCACACCACCAAGGTTGGCAAGCCTAGCCTTGTGGTTGCCCATAGCTCCAAGAAGCTCTCCCCAAAGCCCCCTAGAGCTCCTAGAGCTCATCGTCCAACAGGACCCACATCATAGGGTCTTTCCACGACACCAAGACTCTCACGGAAGGTTAGGAACTTGACCTTCCCCAGGGGCTTAGTGAGAATATCCGCGACCTGCTCATCAGCTCCTATATGATCGAGCCTTACGGCGCCTCGCTGTACCATATCCCGGATAAAGTGGTACCTGATATCAATATGCTTGGATCGGTCGTGGAACACAGGATTCTCAGTCATACGAATCCCACTCTGATTATCACAGAGTATCACATTGGTATCTAGCACATGTCCAAACAGCTCACTAAAGAGCTTCCGCAACCAAACTGCTTCACAACAGGCCATACTAGCAGCAATGTATTCGGCCTCCGCGGTGCTCAAAGCCACCGACTTCTGCTTCCTGCTCATCCATGAGATCGAAGCAGAACCAAGACTGAAGCAGCATCCAGATGTGCTTTTACGATCCACCACACTGCCAGCCCAATCGGCATCAGTATATCCACGGAGTATCACACTCCCGGCAGTGTATCTCAGCCCATGGTTTATCGTGCCCCGAAGATATCTTAAAAGATTCTTGGCACCAACCCAATGAAAATGATGAGGCTCAACCATCTGTTGACTCAAAGTGTTCACTGCAAAACATATGTCCGGACGGGTGTTCACTAAGAACATCAAAGCTCCTATGAGTTGACGATACTCAGTAGGATTGGCCAAGATAGGCTTAGCAGCGCTGCCACTCAACTTTTTAAAGTTGAGTTCCATCGGTGTCGACACGGACTTACAGTCCACCATTCCAAATCTTTCCAGAAGCTTCACAATATATTTTCCTTGAGAAAGGAAAATCTCTCCAGGTCTCTGCCAGACCTCCAGGCCTAGGACATAGTGCATCAGTCCTAGGTCCTTCATCTCGAATTCAGCAGCAAGCTCCCTCTTACATTGATGAATGAGAGGGTCATCACCAGTCAGGAAGAGGTCATCCACATACAGGACTAGAATGAGAGGCTTCTCTTTCACAACCTTGAAGTATAGGTTCGGATCAGCATTGCTTCGAGTGAAGCCCAGCTTCATCAAGTAACTATCCATCCTCTCGTACCAAGCTCTGGGTGCTTGCTTTAACCCATAGAGGGCTTTCTTCAACCTGCAGACATAAGTGTCTCGATCTTGAACTTCAAACCCCAGAGGTTGTTCTACATACACCTCTTCCTTTATTGCACCATGCAGAAAAGCGGTCTTGACATCCATCTGATGAAGACTCCATCCTTGTGTAGCAGCAAGGGCTATGATTGATCGGATGGTGGTATATCGTGCCACAGGTGCAAATATATAGTCATAGTCAATTCCTTCCTTTTGAGAGAAGCCACGGGCAACAAACCTTGCCTTAAACTTTTCAGCACTCCCATCAGATCCATGTTTGATTTTGTAGAGCCATTTAGCGGTGACAACAGATTTGTCCTTCGGTCTCGGGACCACATCCCATACATCATTCTTCATAATAGACTCATATTCTTCATGCATAGCATCCTTCCAGACTTGATGCTTGATGGCTTCCTCAAAAGATCCAGGTTCAGATTGTACAATAGTACTCATGGCAGCTAGATACCCTTGGTATCTACACGGCTTCTGGCTTTCTCGGAATGTCCCCCTTGGGGCAGCATGACCCTCAGCATCTTCGAGGGTGTCCCTGAGCCATGATGGTCTCTTTCCTAGTGAAGGGGGTGGATCAATAGGGTCCATTGGCCCTTCAATATCAGGCATAGTCTCATCCTGGGGTTCTTCCAGATTTCCAGGTCTTTCTTCATGATATTCTTCAGATCTAGGAAGATCTACTACTTTCTTCAGGGAAGCATCTTCGTCAAAAGTGACATCATGGCTTATCTCTACTTCCCTTTGACCAGGTACATAGACTCTTTATGCCTTAGAAGTCTCACTATAGCCCACAAACATTCCTTTCTTCCCAGTAGCATCCAGCTTACTTCTCTTTTCTTTCGGCACATGAAAATAGACAGGACATCCAAAAATTCTAAAATGTGAGACATCAAGTTTCTTACCAGAGAAAACCTCTTCGGGAGTTTTGGAGTCCAAAGCGGAATGAGGGTATCGGTTTTGAATATACACAACAGTATTTGCAGCTTCTCCCCACAGAAACTTCGGTAGACCCTGGTCACATAGCATGGCACGGGCAGCTTCCACAATAGTCCTATTCTTTCGTTCAGCAACACCATTCTGCTCAGGAGTATATGCAGTGGTAGTCTCCCTCTTAATGCCAGCTTCTCTACAAAAGTCTTTGAACTCATTTGACTCATATTCAGTGCCATTGTCGGTCCTCAAAATCTTGATCTTCTTTTCGGTCATATTTTCCACCAAGGCTTTGAAGGTACGGAACCACATGAAAGCCTCATCCTTCTTCTTCAAGAAGTATATCCAGGTTTTGCGAGAGAAGTCATCAGTAAATGTCATGTAGTAAGAACATCCCCCTAGGGATGTTACGGGCAACATACCAGAAAGATCAGAATGGACCAGTTGCAATATATCAGATGTCTTTGTGACACTTGAGGGGAAAGGTCCCCTTGTATGTTTTCCTTCAGCACAGCCCTTACATACACCTTCATGATTATTTCCAAAATCAAGCATCCCTGTCACCACCTTCCTTGCTTCGGGAAGGGCCTTGTAATGAAGGTGTCCAAATCTTCGGTGCCATAGTTCGGTTTGTCGGATAGTATCACAAGTCATAGCTCCCAACGGACTCCCTCCAACCTGATAGAGTGTACCAACCCTAAAACCAATTGAGATAGCGTCCTTGAAGCTCTTTTTCCACATGAGCACCTTTCCATTAGAGAAAGTAACATTGAATCCTTTGTCTTCCATGGCAGATACAGACACAAGGTTTTTCTTCAATTTGGGTACATAGAGTACATCTTGCAAACAGAGGACTTGTCCTTGGGACAAGTGGAGGGTCACAGTCCCGGTCCCTTTCACAGGATAAGTGGCATTATCCCCAAGGATAATTTCTAGATTAGTATCCCTTTCAACCATGTCAGAAAGTGCTTCCTTGAATCCGATGATGTGTCTTGAGGCACCACTATCAATTAGCCAGACATCCGTAGTGTCGGGCAGAGATGCAGCTGAGAGAGAAGATACCAGAATATACTCATTTCTTTTATCAACAACATTAGACTCCTCATACCTGGTATTTATGGACCTCTTAGAAGGTTGATTGTTTCCACCAAAGTGAGCCTTCCTCTTTCCTTTGGATTTGTCATTTCTTCGATTCCCATTTCTTCGGTTGTTGTTGTTATCGTCACTATCGGGAGAATCCTTCTTGAAGGGGCATTCTCTAGCATAGTGTCCAGGCCTATGGCAGGTGAAACATAAGTATCAATTTGTCATACATCTCCTTGGATGTGCCTAGTTCAGATATGTAGGCAACCAGACTCTTATTTATGGATTCCCTGATCAGTAGCTTTGCTTTGATTTCTCCCTTCTTATACTTGTTTCTAATAGAAGCAGAGGCATTGGATGGAGGTTCTTGAATCCTCCCTGTCACATGATCCAGGAGATCATGATCTTCTAATTTGAGATCTAATATCATCTTCCAGGGATGGAAGTCATCACTTCCAGTCAGATTGTCATTCTCCTTGAATTCAAGACTAGTGGAACCCATTTCCTCCGATGATGATTGCTATAGATTGAGTTTGTCTTCACCTCAGCTCCGATACCATGTAAAGTTTTGTAGATGTTCTATGCTAGTAGCAATTTCACTTTTATTTCAGCAATCATACAAGTAGTTAAGCAAAAATGCAGATAGAACATATAAGAAGATCTTACAGAAGACAAATCAGAAACAGGAAAAATGTGTATGTTCGTTTCGGCGGTCAACAGGATGCTTCAACCAGCAAAGTCTCCTTTGGTCAGCCAGCCCAGCATGTGTCACAACAACCCTTCAATCCGTAGATGAGTCAACCCAAGTCAACTCTGCAAAAGTCAACGCTGTCCTGAAAAGTCAACGCAGGGGCAGCAAGCTAAAAGTCAACGCAGCAGCAAAACGGTCAACCCTTTGACCTCGATTTTTGTGCCAGGTAGTACGGCCTTCATAAATCGAACCTTCCACCAAATTTCAGTTTGTTTGGACCAAGCGTTGACCAAAGTCAACGCTGGTCAAAGTTTCTGCGAAACCCTAGCAGCAGCAAATCCGTACTTCAGCTTGGCCGTACAGTTTGTCCTCTTCGTCCTTCACACGTGTGCCTGAAACTCGTCCTTCTTGGTAGCTCGTACTCTAAGATGAGAGAGGAATATGAGAGTTGTGATGATGATGAAAATCTCTCCAACTTTTCCTGTATATATATCCATCATGAGGGTGTGTGACACATCTGTTGGGCATGCGAGCCTACATTACAAAACTGGCCAACCTTGCACATATAATTTATTAAAAATAATAAATTCAAAATATAAGTTCTGCTCATCGGATTAAGACATATTTTATATGGATTTTACACCTCTCAGAAAGAGGAATCCAACAAAAATATTAGCCTCTTAATCTGAGCATCTTAATATGGAGTTTGGACCTAGTTGTCCAAATTTAACAAGACTGAATTGTTGTCCACTTATTTCTGCGCAGTGCAATGGGCTATTTATAGTGGTCAGCCCCTATAATTAGCCGACCTTACAGTGAATAGTTGTGATTGTTCATTGAGCCAACATGTCTATTGATTGTAAGCCGAGTTGGAGAGGATTTTTAATGCTGATTTTGAGCATCATATTGAGCTATGTCTTCAAGCTTAATTGACAAGGTCTTGAGGCATACCATTATAGACTTTATTTCATATACATGACTCTATTTATGACAAGATGACAAATCCCTAAAAAACATCAAGAAGAAGTCTTTTGACCTATAATAAATTCCTTGCTCATGAAATCCATGAAGCAAGCATAACAAAAATACATTTTATTATCTTTGTCTTCTTCATTACATAAATACATAATTACATAGTCAATATGTAGATCGAACCTAGTTACACTTTCCAACATGGAGAGCATATGCATCTTGGAAATGACATTTACTTCTTGTTGTCATAAATCTCTTATTTTTGTCATAATAGTCACTATTTGCTCATTAAGAGGTCATTGGAACATAAATTGCATAAGTGCGCTCATAAGTTTTACACTCGATTGTTCCTAGTTGTTGGCATTGACATTGTGAAAAAGGCTAACATTGTGTTTCATTGTGAATTTATATGCTACAAAGTTTGTAATTCACATCTAACAAGCTCACTCTCTAAGAAAATTTCATATCTCTGGTTTAAATACAAAGATTTTTCCTAAGTGTCTCTAATCCAATCGGTATTGAAAATACTTTGCATCTAAGTGTTTGTAATTTGACAATTGGTAAATCATATTGTATTGAAGAATATAGGCTAAGAACACTTATCGTCTTTTGTGGATAATGGTCATTGGCTTATCATATTGAATCATTGGTTAGTTGTTGCTCTATTGTTTATCTATTATGGATCTATATCTTTGAGCAACAGCATCTTGTGGATATATTTATCTCTTGTTGGCACTGTTGAAATCTAACACTTGTCTTTTAGTTGAGATTATCTTTTCAAAATAGTGTGAAGTACTTAACATCACAACTTGGGACAAATATAATTAAGTACTTGAAGGAACATTTAAGTAATCTCACCTAAAATTCTCACTCATAACCTCTTACACAAGCATATTACTTCTAGATTGCATTAAAATTTACCTCCTAGCATAAGCTAGGTTGATAGAGATTTACGGCAACCCATTTCCAATTAGCTTGAGAGGTTTAAATCTTCTTAGTGGTTAACACAGTGACCTTGCAATCTTCAGAGCCACAGTGTCTGCAAGGCCGGAGGCACTAGGTGGGTGGAACACAGGGGAGGTTGTTGAGAAATTAAGGTTTTTATTACAATTTATCTTCTTGATAATTACTTGTGATTTACTTTATGCTTCTTTCTCTTAGATCTTGTGTTCATTAGATTATTATGTTCTTCATCAATTCAATTATCAAATGCACAAGAAACAATATTTAGGCTGGCAAGCCATGGCCAAAACTTGTCACTCTTTGAGAGGAAAACTCGATCAGAAATTCTTCTTATAGACCTTCAATTAACGAGTACCAAGACCATGACAAAGACCCTTGACACAAGTATTCCTCCAAGACCCTTGCCACTATCCTTACTGCTCTTCTCGGCTCCTTATGTCGATCCTCCCTTTCTGCATTGCACTGCACCTATACTAGGGAACCTCTGTCCCTAGTATAGCAACCCTAAACAATGAGCTTCTCTCTTGACTTCCTTCAATCTAGCCTCGGCCTCCTAGAGTCTCTTCCTCAGCCTTCTTTCTGCACCCTTTATGCCCAAGACCGAGATCTCTTTGTCAATGTTCCACCAAGACTTCGGTGCGGGGAGACACACAAGGGGGACGTGTGGAGAAATTTCGGGGGTGCGAGGAGTCGTCGGGGTATATAATTTTTTATTATTTTATATATATATATATATAATTCAAGTTCATATTCATTGTTAAATAATGAATAATGAAAGCATAAATATTAAATATTAAATATGAAATAGACTAATAATAATATACTATATACTAATATGAATACCAATACATTAAAAATTGAAATTTGATCTACACATGATCAAATTTAAATTCATAATTGAATTGAATAATGACGTACATTGGTCCATTCTCATCTTTCATTTTGATACATACATCAGTCATATGACATACTCAATATTCTAATATTCATCCATAATCAATGATCATTCAATAAATAAATTCAATAATGAAATCTTCAAATACATTGATCCATGATTCCATGGTGGAATCGAGTCTTTTGGCCATGGTGGAATCTAGAAAATTGTTCGTGCTGCCTGTGTCTATTAGAACCATTACATTGTTGTTCTTAATATGTCCTCTTAACCTTAGAGTTTGAGGTTGTAATATGCCTGTCATAGCTGATAAGGACACTTGCGGAATAGTTTCGCCATCCACTTCTGGAGAGAACTCTAAGTTGTCTTCTAATCCTTCTATACATGAATCAGTACTGTTAGCATCGTTAGTTGCTTCACAACTATATAGATTCTTCGCTTTTCCATTAGCACATCTGTGCTTAGGGTCCCAGTTTTCACCGCAACGTTTGCACTTGCCCTCTCGCATTCTTTGTTTTTCCAAACTAGATTTTTCTTCTTCACAAAGATGGACAGGGACATATTTTGTGTCATCTACATTTTCAGATTGAGGAAACCGTCGTCTCGAATATACTTTTCTGGTTTTGATAATCTTTCAAATTTCTTTTCAGCAGCTTTTACTTTTTGCCTTGCTACTTCTACGGACGTAATTTCATGTAGTTCTAGCTCTTCCTGTATGTGGATTTTAAGTCCTGAGATGTAAGACTGGATTAGACGAGATTCCGACAATCCAGGTACTCGTGTTGCCAAGGTCTCCCATTCTCGCGTGTACTCATCCACATCTCCTTTTTGGCGTAATTTGATAAACGTTGAAAAGAACTTTTCTTCTTTTATGCCTTGAAACCTTTTGAAGAACGCATCCTTAAATTTCCTCCAATTGATAGCGAGCGTCGTCTTTTTCCACCACATATACCAATTATATGCTTCTCCTTCCATTTTCATGGAAGCATGTTTAATTTTTTCATCATCACTAGTAATGTCATAAATTTCAAAATATTCTTCTACCTTATTAAGCCATGCAACGCTATTTTTTTCATTACCATCAAATTTGGGTAGGTCGATCTTGGCTTTGCGCTGATATGCTAATGGTGGAACAAGAAGGGGATATTGATTAGCGAATACATTCCAGAGTTGCTTATTTTGAAAATCTGCATTACTATCTTCTTAGATCGGGTGAGAATAAGTTTTTCTGATGCTCTTGGAGTTCACTTGAATGCAGATTGTTTTGTTGATTTGGTTCCCTGTTAGGAGATGTTGGGGATTGTGTCTGACTCAACTTATCTATTTTATCATTTAGCTTGTTGAAGAGTTCTGTCATATTGTTCATTGCTTCATTCTGCTTTTTTGTGGCCTCATGATGGTTTAGCCACATTTGTCTTTCTATTCGATTTGTCGTATCATGGATTTTTTTGATGTCGTTGGAGTGCCCTGAAACTGTACCTTCCAGATTGACTAATCTTTTTCCAAATTCGTCGGAATTGTTATTGATTTGTTTCTCAAGATCTCCCAATTTCTTCTGGAATTCAGCCATCGACATCGACGACGACATCGAACGCGTATGAGGTGGGGAGTATTTTTCTACAAGTTTCTCTTTTCCCCTTTTTTTTTCTAAAATTAATTAAATAATTAATATTTAATTAATTAATTAATTTTTTTTTTAAATAATAATAATTATTATTTTTTTAAAATAATTTATATAATTATGATATATATATATATATATATATATATATATATATATAATTATTGATTTAAAAATTATATAATATATAAATCAATTATATAATTATTAACAATAATAATTTTTATTATTTTTTTTTTTTTAGAATCTAATTTTTATATAAAAATTAATTAAAATTAAAATTTATATAAAAATTAAATCTGTTTATATATATTATAATCTTTTTAACTATGCTGTTAAGATCGAATCGTGTCCCCGAATGAAGCGTTGTATCCCAGCAGCCACACCACTGTTCACGATTTAAAAAACGTAATTTTTGGAGGTCGATTTAAAACGCTGTATTGTATATTTTAAAACATTGTATCGTTCTCTAAACGCTGTATCGTATATATTTTTTAAAACGATGTATCGTATCGTTTACGCTGTATTGAATCACCGTTTAATGTCGTATCGTTTAAAATTAGACGATTACAGTGAATACGAAGCACCGGTAAGTGGAAATCGGGGTTTTAAAAATGTGTCGTTCGATTTTAAATGACACACTGTTTCCGAATTGCCTGTTTGATTGACACACCTGTTTCACTATTAAAAACGCGATTTTTGTTTTGCTGACCGTATCATACGATTACTGTTGACGTGATTTTTGTTTTGTTGACCGAGATCATACGATTACTGTTGAAACGATGAATTGCAGTGGATCGGAACGGAACAGCAAGCGGGGGAGATGCGGCGGTTGGAGGTGTAGGAAGACAAGGCAGGTCAACGGAAGATGGGACAGCGGCGACAAAATGTAGAGCGGCACGAACGACTGGGACAGCCACTGTTTGGACGTGGGGCAGCGGAACGAACAAGGTCTGGTAGCACAGACAGAGACGGTGGCAGTGTGGACAACCTGGGGCAGTGGCTCTATTGCAGTGTTAAAACGAAAGGCAAAACTGTAACTGACACTCAATTTGTAAGCGGCTGTGTAATGCATTGACTGTAAGATGAGGGCCGCGGGGAAGGGAATTATGAGTGTGAAAGGGGTGGTTTTGTAAAAAAAAATTATTTATCAATTTTTTTTTTTTCGTGAGGGAGTTGGGAGTCAGGGTTTATGAGCAAAGGCAGAGTGGCAGTGAGAGAGCAGAAGGGTGAGGTGGGACCGGTTGTGAGAGGAGTTCAGCAGAGGGTGCGAGAGGCTGTGTAGTGAGATGTATGAGGGGGAAGTATTTGTAAAAAAATTTTAAACAAAGGCTGTCACCAGCACTTGATAAAAAATCTGCAATCTGAAATTGCAGTTCTGGAATTCTGTAATTCCTGGGTGATCACACAGATCCCGAAGAGCGATGGCTCCGATACCAATGGAGTGTAAAAACTCTGGTAAATTTGATAAATATATATTATTATTGATGATAGATAAGAGATGATTACAATGAGGGATCGCCTAGGCTTTAAATAGCCTCAAGGTGTCCCTTGGCGAAGAGGCATGATCTTTGATCATGCCTTTTCAGTTAATAACCTGAGATAACTAAATCTAATTAATAAATAATAAAATATACATAACAATCTACAATGTACATTGATTTAAAAATTAATTTCATCATTCATCATTCTAGAATCGAAATTGAAAGCAAAACATACTAGAAGTAGATAGTAGATACTAAAGTTTGAACTTTGAACACTGAATAGTAAATAGTAAATTTATATAACTCAAAGTTTCAAACTCAAAAATAGTTAAGAGTCAAGAGTCAAGAATCAGTCTGAGGTCAACAACTGAAAAGTAAAAATAGATAATTTATTAATTAGCACTGAAAATAAAATCAACATCAAGGACACAAAGAGGTCAAGGTCGAAGTAGCAGAGATCAGCCGAAGGTCGAAGAGCTAGAAATGAAATGAATCATTGAATAATGAATCGTAAACTTTTTTTAAACTTACGAATTTTTTTTTTATTTTTTTTTTAAAGCACCCTTTGTAAATTTATATAACTCAAAGTTTCAAACTCAAAAATAGTTAAGAGTCAAGAGTCAAGAATCAGTCTGAGGTCAACAACTAAAAAGTAAAAATATATAATTTATTAATTAGCACTGAAAATAAAATCAACATCAAGGACACAAAGAGGTCAAGGTCGAAGTAGCAGAGATCAGCCGGAGGCTGAAGAGCTAGAAATGAAATGACTCATTGAATAATGAATCGTAAACTTTTTTTCAACTTACGAATTTTTTATTTTTTATTTTTTTTAAAGCACCCTTTTTGGGGAGTCGCGTCCCCCTTTTTGAAGGGGGAAACCTAGAAGCACCCTTTTTGGGGCGACACGTCCCCCTTCAAAAGGGGGGCGCCCAAAAGCACCCTTTTTGGGGAGTCGCGTCCCCCTTCAAAAGGGGGACGCCCAGAAGCACCCTTTTTGGGGAGTCCCAGAAGCACCCTTTTTGGGGAGTCACGTCCCCCTTCAAAAGGGGGGCGCCCAGAAGCACCCTTTTTGGGGAGTCGCACCCCCCACACTGGGGTATCGCACCCCCTTGTGTCTCCCCAAGACTCCCCAAAAAGGGTGCGCAGGGAAACGCACCCCCACGAGACTCCCCGTCCCAGGTGCGAGGGGTGCGGGAACCTGATCCTAGGGGACGCGACCCCGTGGAACACTGCTCTTTCTTAATCTAAGTTGTCATTGTTGGCAATAGGATGCTTGATGATGATGAATGATGATAAATGACCATACTGAAGGATTAGATGATCATCTGGATTATGAAGGACTCGTGAAGACACATATCATTGTGGCATGATAACCTTATGATAAAGTAGGCTATGATCAAACCATAAAAAACCTCTTGACATTCTATCCTACCTCTATTTCTGCACCTGTAAATGACCTGTCACATTAAAAATTATATTTTCACTAACTTGGAGGCAAAAAGTTTCTATGAAACCTTCACCATCATTTAGAGCATAATTTTAGCTTTCCAATCAGCTATTACTTGGCCTGAAACTCCAAATAGTCTAGGAGAAATTGATTTTTGAAGATCATATATCCTATTTTTGACATATAGTCGACCTATGCCCTATCCCTAATGTCGGCTTCCCTCATAAGGTCACGTCTCACATCCTAATGTGTATTAATAAGACCTTAGACCTCATTTTCTCTCAAGTAAATTCGGTGAATATACACAGAAAGGAGCAGTATAATTCACAACTCGTGAACTTAGAAGAGAGGGAGCCATTTTAATAAAGAGAAAGAGAGAGCATATTAGGTTGGGATGTCTTTGGATAATTCGCTGAGACTGAGCCACGAAAACATACCTACACGCAGACCCTCGAAGTTGAATTTTGTTACAGAAATCTCCAGAAGCTCGGACCTATCTCACATCTCCAAAAGCTCGAACCTGTCTCACAATGTAGCTCAGATAAAATCGTTGGCTCGGGTCTGTCTCCTTATCTCACAGCGCAGATAAATTCTTGGATCCGTCTCCATATATTACAACTCAGATCCTCTAAAATTTTGGCTCGAAACAGTCTATAAGTCACTTGACCTGGAATTACGATGACCAATAGTGTAGCTCAAATTTGTTTGTGAATTGAAGTGGTTAAGGACTTCTTAACCTATATTACAGTGCAGTGTTTTCTGTGCTATCTTTTGGACTTGTTCTAGCTTGAAACTGGCGCTGGTTGTGGATTAGTGTGTTGTTGTTGTAGTCTGGTATTAAAATATTAGTACAGTGTAGAAGTCATGGTACAAACTTTGGCACATAATTGATAAAGAAGTATGATATAGAACAGTTGGTGCAGTTTGGTGCAGATTGGTGCAATGGAGCATCTTTGAATCAATCATCCAATAACGAAGCAAAGAAGGATTGGTGTCCTTGGAGTAGAAGCTCCTAAACACAAGGTTGGTGCCTTGAGAATATAGGGTCGAAGCCCTAGAGGTCGAAGCCTCATCAACGTCCAAGTTGGTGCTTGGCAACAGGTTGGTGCCTGAAGCATAAAGGGTTGGTGCCCTCACATAATTATTGTACTCAATTATTTGAAAAAGGATTGAAGTTCTACTTGATTCTTAATAATATTATTATTATACACTTCTTTGTTTTAATTGTGAAGAATCTAACTGGTAAAAAAATAACAATTGAAAAGAAATATTGATTCACCCCCCTCTCAATATTTCCAACAATTGGAATCATAGCAAACTTCTTCATTATCAGCCTAACAGCTGGAAGAAGGATTCTTAGACGCAATGAAGAACATAGAATAAACAGGGAAGTTGCCTATCTTCGATGGTACAAATTTTGGTTTCTGGAAGAAGAGGATGTCCTACTATTTAATGTCCCTTGGTCCTGAAGTGTGGCATTCTGCTTTGAATGGGTATAAAGCCCCTTCCACTCTTCCAACTGATCCAGACAAAAGAAAATCCTACATTGCTAATGCCAAAGCCTTAAATTCCAACATTTGTAGAATCGTCGATTCTGAATTCACAAAAGTCATGAATTGTGACTCGGCCAAAGAAGTATGGGATACGCTGGTTGCCTTATATGATGGGGACTCCAAAGTTAAGAAGGAAAAGCTTCAAACCTATAGAAGATAATTCGAGAGTCTGAAAAATGGATGATGAAGAAGATATTGCATCATACTTCCTCCGAGTATCTGAAGTAGTTAACTCTCTTAAAGGGCTAGGAGAAAATATTGAAGAAAGCACAATTGTTCAAAAAATCCTAAGGTCTCTTCCTGACAGATTTGACTCCAAAGTAAGTGCCATAGAAGAAATGAAGGATCTAGATACACTCAAGATGGATGAACTTCATGGAATCCTCATTGCTTATGAAATGAGAAAAGGAATTCCAAATTCCAAAGAAGCAACATTCAAAGCCTCAAAATCAACAAAAAGAGGAAAAGGATGGAATAACAACAGTGATGACTCCGATACTGAAACCGAATTAGCTCAATTTGTACGAAGACTAAAGAAGGGATCTAAGCTAAAAGGTAAGTACCCTCTTATTTGTTTCAAATGTGGAAAAATAGGTCATTATGCTGCAAAATGTCCTCATAAACATGATAGTGATGATGAAGAGGATTCTAAAAGCATGGCATACAAAAAGAAAGAGTTTAATAAGATAAACTTCTTCCCCAAACAAGATGAGTCTGATGAAGATGAATTTGTAGTCATCAAGAAGAAATCATCTAGAAATTTCCCTCATCACAATAGAGGAGATGATTCAGCAGATGAAGAAAATGTCTATGTTGGAAGCAAAGAAGTGTTATTCATGGCAATCACAAATGATGATGATTCAAAACTAGAAGGTGAAGGAAATATGGATGAATTACTGATAAGTGCCATTGAAGAAAATGAGATTTTACGAAAGAAGATTGTTTCTCTCAAAATAGAAAAAGAGGAAGCAAAAAGAAGGGAAGACTTCTTGAACAATAAGCTAAAAGAAAAGGAAGATATTTGTGAAAAATGTAAAGTTGAAATAGTATCTCTAAAGGAGTTGGAGCAAGTCAAAAGGAGTTGGCAAAGATCTCAAACACTTGATAACATCCTTTAGTCAAAAACCTCAATATGACAAATCTGGGATTGGTTTCAAAGGAGAATCATCAAGTACTAAAGATAATACAAGGAGTTATGCCAGCGTACTTTCTTGCCATCCAAAAGAGGAAAAGATATCTCGCCAAGAACAAAGGTCCATCTCCAACACAAGAAATGAAGGAAGAACAACTCCAAGGAAGAATGTTGATTCAAGTTATGGCTCTTACAACAGGTACCAAACTATCTTTCTTGGGTATTGTTACTATTGTAAAAACTTTGGTCCTCAAGCTAAGCATTGCAAGGCTCATAAAAATACAGCACCAAGATTGAAAGATCAAACAAACAAACTACGTGATCCTAAAGAGCAAGGACAAATCAAGACTTACAATTCTTTTGATCCTTTGGCTAAGTTTGATCCAACTTGTTCATCATGCAATAATCATGGTCATAATGAGCAAAATTGCCCACTCAAAAAGGAGGAAGCTAAAAAGGTGAATCTCAATACAGATAAATGTGGCCTAGCTCTATGTGCTCATAGTGATGAGAATCATTGGTTCGTAGATAGTGGATGCTCAAGACATATGACAGGTGACCAAAATAAGTTTGTCTCATTAAACAAAAAGAACGAAAATGTATCTTTTGGAAATGGATCTGATAAGATCACTGGAAAAGGAATAGCTACTCTCATTAATGGACAAGGAAAGGCTGAAAATACCTTGCTAGTTGAGGGGCTCAAACACAATCTCTTAAGTGTTAGCCAAATTTGTGACCAGGGACATAATGTTGTCTTTAGTACTAAAAGTTGTGAAATAAGAGACTCATCCTCGGCAGAACTTGTGGCAAAAGGAGTAAGAACACCAGATAATGTTTACATTCTAAGAAAAATCCAAGGAGATAAATGTTACTTGAGTCATACAGATGAAAGTTGGTTATGGCACAAGCGATTGGGGCATACAAATTCTGACAACTTGATCAATATCAGTAATATTAATGCAATAAGGGACATTCCTAAGATGTTCAAGCTAGATCAAGTTGTATGTGGCCCATGCCAGCATGGAAAGCAAACTAGAACCAGCCACAAAACTAAGGAGTTTTCAACATCAAAACCTCTGGAGATGATTCATGCAGATCTATGTGGGCCAACTAGAACACCAACTCTTCAAGGTGAAAGGTACTTTGCTTTATTTGTTGATGCCTATACTAGAATGATGTGGGTATATTTCATAAAATATAAATCCAAAGCATTTGAATGTTTTAA
The DNA here is from genome assembly GCA_034641835.2 of Pinus albicaulis. Classification (NCBI taxonomy): domain Eukaryota; kingdom Viridiplantae; phylum Streptophyta; class Pinopsida; order Pinales; family Pinaceae; genus Pinus; species Pinus albicaulis. The sequence goes on from JAXQQM020059367.1 coordinate 258,397, forward strand.
GAATCTTAAAGCTCTTGTTGAAAATGAGAAAGATTCTAAGATTAAATGTCTTAGAACGAATAGAGGAGGAGAATTCACCTCAAAAGAATTTGATGAATTCTGTAAAGAACATGGAATCGAAAAAGAACTCTCCGCTGCTAGGACTCCCAAGCAAAATGGAGTAGTTGAAAGAAGAAATTGAACTGTTCAAGAAATGGCAAGTTCGATGCTACTAGCAGCTGATTTGCAACCAAAGTTTTGGAGAGATGCAGTTGGGACGACAGTTTATACCTTAAATCGAACCCAACTAAGACCAAATAATGAAAAGACTCCTTATGAATTATGGAAAGAAAGACCTACTTCAGTAAAGTATTTTAGCATTTTTGGAAGATTTTTGGAAGCAAATGCTTCATAAAAATCAATGATGATTCACCGGGAAAAATTGATTCTCGGGTTGACGAAGGAATATTCCTTGGGTATTCCACAAGGAGCAAAGCTTACAAATGTTACAACAATTGTCTATGAAAAATAGTGGAAAGCATTGATATGAAGATTGATGAAGGCATTCTAGAAAAGAAAATTGAGGATCATGAAGTTGAGCCCTTCCTTGAAGAAAGTGAAGAAGAACCTGAAAAAGACGAAGAGCCACAAAGTAAACCTTCACAAACTCCTTCTAAGATCAAAATCCTTCAAAAACATTATCTGGAAGAACAGATTATTGGGAATATAGATGAAGGAATCCAAACTCGAAGAAGGATGACAAACACTCCAAGAAAAGATGATGTTGCTCTCTTATCATCAATGTTCCACCAAGTCCCCTAGAGGTGGGAGCGATGGGGCGAGGGAGCGCGGGAGCGGCCTATGCAAAAGCTCCCTACCAATCTTCAGGAAACGCGGGGGGACGTCGGGGTCATAAAAATTATAAAATTTAATTTTATAATGACATTGTGTTTTTGCAAGGAATGTATATACAATCATCATACACTTACATCATGAAAGATAAATCATAAATGATAAAATTATAAATCGATGAATGATGAATCATATAACTAAAACAAATTTAAAACTTAAAACTTAAAACATACATCATACAATCATACATGTAAGTTTGTAAGTTTGTCATTGTATAATCATTAATGTAACTACTAACAATGTACAATGAAAATAAAGTTTAAGATATCATATGACATATTATATCAAGATTCAAAATAAAGTTTAAACTGAAGTTTACAACTCAAGTCTGAAACATAAAACTTAAAAGCAAATAAGTTATGTCTGAAACATAAAACATAAAACATAACATATGAATATCAAATGATATCATCATAATGATAAATGAGTATAAATGCTCAAGGTAATGCCCCACTAGTCTCTTCATCCAGCTGCTGCACGAATATATCAGGATCAACCATGTCACCATCTGAATCAGAATCACTTGGATTCTCAAACATGCTAAGTGGCACACCAACTTTTAACACGAAACCATAAACTAAAAGGGGCGTGAAGGGGGGCGTGAAGGGGGCGTGCGGGGGCGTGAGCGGACGTGAGGGAAACGCCCCCTAGAAGTCCCCAAGACCCCAAAGCGTGAGGGGGCGAGGAATCTAGACCCCTAGCTGGGGGGGCGAGACCCCGTATAACACTACTTATCATTAATAGAACCTGAAAAGTTTTCTCAAGCAAGTAAAGATCCTCATTGGATAAAGGCCATGGAAGAAGAAATGTCTCAAATCGAAAAGAATGAGACTTGGGAGCTGGTACCTCGCCCACAAGATAAAAATATAATTGGAACAAAATGGGTATTCAAAAACAAGATGAATGAGGATCGACAAATCATCAGAAATAAAGCCAAGCTTGTTTGCAAAGGATACTCGCAAATTGAAGGAATTGACTTCGAAGAAACCTTTGCACCAGTCACTCGATTAGAAGCCATAAGAATGTTTTGGCATTTACTTGCTCAAAAGGATTCAAGGTTTATCAAATGGATGTAAAATCAGCATTTCTGAATGGAGATCTCAAGGAAGAAGTTTACATGGAGCAACCAGAAGGATTTGATCTTGCCGAAGGAAAAGACTTTGTATGCAAGCTGAAAAAAGGCCTTGTATGGATTAAAACAAGCCCCTAGAGCATGGTATGCAAAGTTGGATCACTATCTGCAACAAGAAGGTTTCGAAAAGGGAGTAGCAGGTATCAATCTCTACATGAAGATGGACAAGGAAAAACTTCTGATCACTCTTGTATGCGTTGATGATCTAATCTTTGCTAGCAATGATGATGAGATGAGCCATGAATTTGCTCTAAATATGTCTAAAAGATTCGAAATGTCAATGATTGGTGAGCTGTCTTACTTTCTTGGGCTACAAAATACTCAAACCTCTGCAGGCATGTTTATATCTCAAGAAAAATATCTTAAAGACATGCTCAAAAAATATGGGATGGAAGATTGTGCACCTATGAGCACACCGATGACCACGGATTATAAATTAAGTAAAGATGATGATACCCCTCTCATAGATGCGACACTTTACAGGTCAATAATTGGAGCTCTCCTATACTTAGCTGCTACAAGACTAGATATTATGCAAGCAGTAGGAATGGTAGCAATATTTCAATCAAGTCCTAAACAATTCTATCTAGCAGCTCTGAAGAGAATTCTCAGATATCTAAAAAGAACAACTGATTTCAGTCTTTGGTATCCTAAGAGTTCAACTCTTATTGTGACAGCTTACTCTGATGCTGATTGGGTCGGAAGCATGGATGATCGAAAAAGTACCAGTGGAAATGCATTCTTTATGGGAGATTGTCTTGTATCTTGGCTCAGCAAAAAGAAATCATCTATATCTCTTTCTACAGTTGAAGCCGAATATATAGTTGTTGTTGATTGTTGTACACAAATTATACGAATGAAGGAAGCCTTGAAGGATGTCAACACAGAAACTAAGCAACCAATTACTATTTTTTGTGACAACACTAGCGCCAGCAGTCTTTCAAAGAATCTGGTGATGCGCTCAAAGACCAAACATATTCCAACAAAATACCACTATCTCCGTGAACAAGTTGTTGAACAAAATATCAAGTTGGAATACGTCAATACAAAAGAGAAAATTGCAGATATCTTTACAAAACCCTTTCCACGAGAAGCATTTGAGTATCTTTGCCAAAAGATGGGGGTTATTACTCTTGCATCATATTAAATCAAGCAGCGTCTCAGGAGGAACAGCATGATAGGGGGAGAAGCATGACAGGGGGAGCACATTGGCACCCCATTGCCATTGATGTCAAAGGGGGGGAGAAGAAAAATATTTCCATCCAATGACAAAGGGGGAGATTGTTAATCTAAGTTGTCATTGTTGGCAATAGGATGCTTGATGATGATGAATGATGATGAATGACCATACAGAAGGATTAGATGATCATCTGGATTATGAAGGACTCATGAAGACACATATCATTATGGCATGATAACCTTATGGTAAAGTAGGTTATGATCAAACCATAAAAAACCTCTTGATATTCTATCCTACCTATATTTCTGCACCTGTAAATGACCTGTCACATTAAAAATTATATTTTCACTACCTTGGAGGCAAAACTTTTCTATGAAACCTTCACCATCATTTAGAGCATAATTTTAGATTTCCAATGAACTATTACTTGGCCCGAAACTCCAAATAGTCTAGGAGAAATTGATTTTTGAAGATTGTATATCCTACTTTTGACATATAGCCAACTTATGCCCTATCCCTAATGTCGACCTCCCTCATAAGGTCACATATCACATCCTAATGCATATTAATAAGACTTTAGACCTCATTTTCTCTCAAGTAAATTCAGTGAATATACACAGAAAGGAGCAGTACAGTTCACAACTCATGAACTTAGAAGAGAGGGAGCCTTTTTAATAAAGAAAAAGAGACAGCGTATTAGGTTGGGATGTCTTTGGATAATTAGCTGAGACTGAGCCACGAAAACATACCTACAAGCAGACCCTCGAAGTTGAATTCTGTTACAGAAATCTCCAGAAGCTCGGACCTGTCTCACATCTCTAGAAGCTCGGACCAGTCTCACAATGCAGCTCAGATAAAATCGTTGGCTCGGGTTTGTCTCCTTAGCTCACAGCTCGGATATATTCTCGGATCTGTCTCCATATATTACAACTCAGATCCTCTAAACTTTTGGCTCAGAACAGTCTACAAGTCACTTGACCTGGAATTGCGGTGACCAGCGGTGTAGCTCAAATCTGTTTGTGAATTGAAGTGGTTTAGGCCTTCTTAACTTATATTACAGTGCAGTGTTTTCTGTGCTATCTTTCGAACTTGTTCTAGCTTGAAACTGGTACTGGCTGTGAGGTAGTTTGTTGTTGTTGTAGTCTGGTATTAAAATCTTGGTACAGTGCAGAAGTCTTGGTACAAACTTTGGCACAGAATTGATAAAGAAGTATGATATAGAATAGTTGGTGTAGTTTGGTGCAGATTGGTGCAATGGAGCATCTTTGAATCAATCATTCGATAACGAAGCAAAGAAGGATTGATGTCCTTGGAGTAGGAGCTCCAAAAGACAAGGTTGGTGCCTTGAAAAGATAAGGTCGAAGCCCTAGAGGTCGGAGTGTCATCAAAGTCCAAGTTGGTGCTTGAAGCATAAAGGGTTGGTGCCCTCACATAATTATTGTACTCAATTATTTGAAAAAGGATTGAAGTTCTACTTGATCCTTAATAATATTATTATTACACACTTCTTTGTTTTAATTGTGAAGAATCTAACTGGTAAAAAAATAACAATTGAAAAGAAATATTGATTCACCCCCCTCTCAGTATTTCCAACACTCTTTCCCGTTATAGTAACCCTCCTTTGTACTGCAATCACCTTTGGCTCCTTTCTAAGTTATGCGAGATACATGCTGACCCAAACCGAAATATATATGACTCTTCTTCAGCCCAAGACCGAACTATGGATATGTTGTGGTAACCCTCAGTCTCACTGAGATATGCGAGGTATAGATGCAGCCTTAAGACTGAACTGTGTAGACCATATTTCCACGCAGACTTGCCTTCTTATTAGCCTCTTCTCCTCGCACTGTACTTCGCAGTAAATTTCAGACCTGATCCGAATTGTGATTGCCATAATGAGGCCACAGTTCCTTTATTTATAGTGACTGTCTCCAGCTTCTAGGCTAACATTAGCTTTGTACGCAGACCGACTTCATCAAGGAGGATATTCATCATGATTTAGGCCGACTTATGAGAGGCCTAGTGACAAGGTCTTGGAGAATACTTTTACATAAACAATGTGTCTTTTACAAGTGTAACATGACTTCATTCACATGACTTTAATTATATTTTATGACAAGATGACAAACTCCTAAAGACATCGAGAAGAAGTCTTTGACCTATAATAAAATCTTCGTGCTCATGAAACCCATGATGCAAGCAACATAATAAATACATTTTATTTATTTGTCTCTTGATTACATAAAATCATAATTACATGTCATTATGAAGACCGAACCTAGTTACACTTTTCAACACTCCCTCTTAACTAGAGAGGTATTCATAATGGTACTTGGTCATTCTCAATTTGAAGAATCTCATAAGAAGAATCGGTCTGGTAATCCCATCTGTATATCATCATATCAACCAGCACTGTCACATAGCAATGCCTTGACTAGCAGCTCCATCTCTCCACGAGATCTTGAGCCCCAATGTTGGCGATACCAATGATTAATAGACACCTTCATCATTGTCTCTCTCGGAGCATACCCCACCCGAGTTCACTCAGAGTATGTCCAAGTCTGTTCTTATCTTGGATTCCTAGTCCTCAAAGAACATAGGTCCTTCCATGCCTACTCTTATCTTGGATGCCCTAATACATCCTCAAAGAGTATCGGATGCCAGATGATTACCCAATCCTCCATTTTGTCTTCCCACGTGAAAACTGGAATGATGTGTCCATCTCTCCCTCTCAATTAGGGAGGACATATTCCACCAAGGAATGTACTCATTCCTATACAAGGAATGTACCTAAGCTCCCTCTTGGCTTAGGGATTACCAAGTTTCTTCCAAGTAAGAAACTTATTTCTAGGTTCCCTCTTAATCAGGTACCTCCAGCAGCTCTTCAGGAAAATAATGGGACATCTAGCTGCTTTGAAGACCCCCTTTCTTTGATGTCATGAATTTCTTCTTTATTGAGGAGTCTTCATCTTTGGGATCTCTTCATAGGGCACAGATCATCCATCACTTTCAGTCATGTCATCGTTCCATCGGAGTGATTCATCAATCTTCTCATCTGATCTAGCTTCATGTCATGCTGCTATCTCTATTCCATATTTCTTTCAAGGATTTTTCATCCTTCCATATGGTTGTCAACAGTGGAAGATATATACTTCCCTTTGGCAGCCTTGCATAAGCTCATCCAGATTAAATTATAAATATGAACACTTAAATCAAAAATTACCTTAATGATGATCTTTCATCTTGACATCTTCCTATAGGTATCAGCATCATTTATACAGGTTGACACATCTCATAAAGATATGCATTGTCAAGGGTCTTCATCTTTTCAGATTTCCATCACAATCTCTGTATCTTTCCAAGAGATTTTCCAGTCAAGTCTTCTTGGTCTTCAAGGATGTTGATTGCCTTTACCATGGTTGTCCTTGCGATCTCTTCCTTTCTTTCTTTGTACACATTTTATTTCATTCCCAGGAGCTTTTGATAAGAGTTCCTTGATTGTATTCAACCAACTCATACTCCATATGAGGACATATTATGTTGATTTCATCTAGTGAGAACCAGGCCTTTCGGCAACCTTTGCATAGGAGGAGATTTCCTTTTCTTTTAATCATAATTCTCATGATAGAAGTATACTTATCAACAACCAAATGTCATGACTTCATAACATCCAGTGTGAGCATACCTCATCTTTTCCTTTGAGTCATCTTTCTGCAGCAGTATTCCTTAGAATGAAAGAGCTCTATTCTCTTGAACTGCTTTATCAATATGTCATCATATCCTAATCCCTAAATTCTGCAAGTTAGAATTCCTTGATGAAACAATTTTCTTCCTTTCTAAAACAGTGAATCCAAAGAGGATTTCATTAGAAAATATTTTCTCAGCAATTTCCATATTAATTAATGAATGATGAGCCTTGACCCAGATGATTTGTTAATTTTGGACAACTAGGTCCAAACCCCATGTTGCACTGCTCATATGATGATAATTATATTTTTGTTGGATTCCTCTTTCGGAGAGGTGCAAGATTGATCTAAAGATCATCTTGTTTAGATGAGTAGAACATAAATTTTGATTTTATTTTCCACACGTGCAAAGTCGGCCAGATTTGTAATGTAGGCTTGCAAGCCCAATAGATGTGTCACACACCCTCAATGATGGATATAAAGTGGAGAGACTTGAAGATCATTTGCTCATCAACTCATTACACATTTCCTCTTATTATCTGAATGGTTCGATCAGCCTTTGAAAGCCTCTCTCTCTCACACGTGCGGATCTGATGCTGGAGAAATGTGACCTGTTTTAGGGCTCTTTTGTTGATGCGTTGACCGTGGGTCAAATCTTGGAGTTTTGACCTCCTTGTGCAGAAATTCCGCTCTCTTGAGGCCGCATTAGAGGGCGTAAAGATCAAGTTAAAGGAGACCTTTGACCGAAGCATTGACTTTTCTGCGTTGACTTTTTTTGTTGACCAACGTTGACTTTTTTGGAGTTGTCTTTGAGGGGTGTGTGTGACACTTGGAGGATTGGTTGATCTGCTGTTGAGGAAGACTTTGTTGGCTGGTGCATCCTGTTGACTGCCATAACGAACATTACTCTCTATCTTTGCTAATCAAGAAGAATTGTAAATTCTGATCTATATTATTGGCTTGTCTTCTATTGATCTATTATATTCTATCAACATTTTACTTTCATGTTTATGTGATTGCTAAATTGAATCGGGCCTATAAGAAAGATTGTAGTAAAACTGCATAAAGCATAGAACATCCCATGGTTATCTAAATTTAACATGGTATCAGAGGTAAGGTGAAGACAAAGCCCAAGCTAGTGTGAAAAGCAATCATCGAAGAAGAAAACCTATCAAGGACCAATGGCATCCTCAACCTATAAAGGTTTCAAATTTGATGATAAGTTGACTGATAAGTCTAATTATCATGCATGGACGATGTCCTTGGATTTGGCATTAGAAGATGAAGATGTCATGGATTATGTACAGGGGAAGATTCATGAGCCTCCATCAAATGCACCTGCTACCACAAAGACAAAGTATAGAAAAGGGGAAATCAAAGCAAAGATGATTATCAAGGATTCTATTCATAAGCACTTGGTTGCTTACATCTCCGAGTTGGGCACATCTAAAGAGATGTATGATAAATTGGTTAGCATGTTCAGGGCAATGTTAATCAACTTCTTTTCTTCAAGAATCAATTGAAGAATATCAAGAAGGGCAAAAAAGAATCCATTCAATCCTATTTTATGAGGCTCACTAAAATCAGGAATAATCTCTTAGCTATTGGAGAAGAAATAGTTGATCGAGAGATGGTTCTCAGTGTGCTTGGAGGTCTCCCCCGTGATTGGTATGTATTCAATACCATTATTCTTAATAATAATGTGATTCTTGATTTTGATGAAATATTGACGAGATGCACTCAAGAGGATGTTGAACCCTTAGTTAAACTGAGAAGGGGGGGGGGGGGTGAATCAGTTTAACACATTCATGATCTTTTAAACTTTTATTAAACCTTATTTACACCTTCATTTCATATCCAACTTAATATGTGAGTAATCATAAAATGTGAGCAGCAAGTATTAATATAATATAACAGCAGACTTAATATGAGAGCAGCAGGTATTAAGCAAATGATATAAATCAGATCAACACATAAACATCATGCACAGAGACACCAGATATAAGTGGAAACCCATAAAGGGAGAAAACCACATCTTATTATTGTTGTGATGCAAAGGCAAGCTCCAACTCCCTCTCACCACTGTTTTTCTGCAGGCATCAACCTACAGGAGGCTCCAACCTCAATTTTGCAAGCTACAACTTGCAAGGAAGCACCAACTTCCTTCAATTTTCTGCAGGCACCAACCTACAGGAGGCTCCAACCTCAGTCAGCTACAACTGACAGCTATCAAGCTGCGACTTGATAGGGAAGCTCTAACTTCCTCAATTTATCAAACTGAATGTTTGCTGATTTACCTCAGATATCAGCTCTGTTCTGTAGCTTCTCTTTCTGCTCTTCTTCTCTTAATCTTCTCTGCCTCACCCTTCTATCTTCTGCCTTCATTAGATTTACTCTCTCTAACCTCTCATGTGCATATCAATGTGATATTATATATAGAGTTCCTCACATGACTGTTTGTATTTCATAAAGAATTTGGAGTGAACAGTCATGACTCTTTGGCTTCTGTCATCTCATTCCTTTATCCAACTCATTTTTAAAATTATAACAATATGTACAAATTTCCATGCTACAGTGGGATTTTGTCTTTTCCTTAGGATACTTGCCTTTGCATCACAAACAATATAAACAAAATATTTACATTTTCAGTTACACATTTCAATACCACTCAGCTCCTTTTCTGAACCTTGGCTTTACTGGATTTGTCTCTTTTGTTACTATTGAGTGGCTGTTCTATATATCTTGGTTCACCTCTGTGTTTATTTATCTGTTCACTGTACTTGAGTGCATTACCATCTCTGTTCTCAGGCTACCTGTCTACATTCTCTGTTCATACATGAGTTTAAGCATAATTGCTTGAAGCTCACATTACAATTTCAATTCATTTTTCTTTTGTACCATATTTCTGCTGCTGTCTCTAGTTCTTTCGTTCTTGCAGGCTCTTGTAATAAACCCAATCTTCAGGCTTTTGTAGTAATCCCTATCTTATTACATATATGTTTCGACTTTAGCACAAGATATATATCATCATGTATGCATACTCCCGATTCAAACTATTAATAAACTGTAGCTTTTGTTTTGCGCCCAACATAAATATGGTCACTGTTATATAACCTTTAAAACATCAAATTATATTACATTCCCCGCTTAAATATATAATGCTTACTCGAATGTTCGGACCTTGGGAATTTTGAATATATATCTCAAGCTTTAAATCAATTGAGTCGCTTATAACGTACCTTTGTTAAACCCACAGACCTTAACAACGAGCAATATAAATTAAACTAGGGCCCAGTGCTAACAATCGACCCGATCGGAGGGCTCACGTTCCATCGCGCCGCAACATGCAATCCGATGGATATCGCTCGGGCAACTTGCACGAGCAATAGCGCGCGATGGCGCGCCGTACTTGGGTTATCCTTCGCGCACCTTCCGAACACAGCCATCGTCCGATGGCATCTTCCCAGATCGACGGCATGTGTCAATATCGCGCCGCGTCTTTGGTCGATGGTTAACGCGCGATGGCGCGCAGTGGGAGGCGGTTTTCTGTGGGTCCACCTTACCACATGTCGAATGATCTATGGAATCACTCCCAACTCCTCAAATACCGCCCACCGTGTAAAGATGGTGCGATGAAAACCATAAACTGCCGTCACTGTTCATCTGGTCACGGTTCCGCTCTTCTACGCAAGGTTCCGCTCTCTTCATTATGTTTTATAAACCCATCGGGTCCGGAACTTAATCGCAATCGCAAGTTCCTGTATTGACGTTCCGCTCCCTTTATATTCTCCGATGCGATTAGATTGTTCCGATGCGATCATGCCGGACTTCAAATACTTGTTACTCATGGTTTATAAGCCCATCGGGTCCAGGCTCTCAATCTCAATCGCAATTCTTTGGTTTATGCGTTCCGCTGCCTTGTTTTTCTCCGATGCGATTTGGTAAGAGGTCCCACCATATAATACTTTGTTTTATGTGCTTATATAGACTTTGAGTCGATGCGATTAAGCCGGATTTCAAACTTATCAAGCCACTGTTTATATGCCCATCGGATCCGGGCTCTCAATCGCAATCGCAATTCTTTGGTTTATACGTTCTGCTGCCCTTATAATCTTCGATGCGATTGGGTAAGGGGTCCCGCCTTATGGTACTTTTGTTCTTTGAATCTCGCGCTACATATGGCTATACATATGTATATATATATATTCTTTAGTCCTTTGTATATAAAGCACAATATATACTTTGTCGCCGGAGTATACGATTCCCGGAATGAGATTTATATTATATATGCATTACATTGCCGCTTGGGTTATGATTCCCGGAATGAGATATATATATATATATATATATATATATATATATATACTTTGTTGCTCCAATCTTTAGTGTATCTTCCAGTGGGGTATGTGATTCTCGGAATTTTATATATATCCTCCAGCTGGGGTAGCGATTCTCGGAATAACGACTGTGTCTCTGCCTTTGCTGCTTCTGTCGCTCTGCCTCTGCCTCTACTGCTGTGATAACAACTCTGCCTCTGCCTTTGCCTCTGCCTCTGATAACGGTTCTGCCTCTATATTCGCTTCCTCTACCTCTGCCTGTCTCCTTTGCTTCATTCGTTTGCTTTTTTGCTGCCTCCATTGCCTGTTTCTGACTTCGCTGCCTCCTTTGCCATCAATGACAACATTTCCAACAGAGGAGACAAGAATGATGGAAAGAGATCATCCCTCTAATGGAAATGGAGGTGACCCTACTACCTTCGTTGCTCATGCAAAGAAGAAGAACTATGGTGGCTCGAGAAATCAAAACCATGGAAGAGTGGGGCCCAAAGGAAGGAAAGGAAGATGTGACACTTGTAACAAATTTGGTCACTATGCAAGAGAGTGCCCCAATAGAAGGAACTCTCCCAGGGATGATGACAACAACAACTTCAGGGGCAATGGCAATCGAAGGAACAACGGGTTCAAAGGAAAGAGGAAGGCTCCCTCTGATCGAAATGGAATAAGCAACCTTTCAAGAGGTCAAGAAATTCCGAGTACGATGAATCTAATGTTGTTGATAATAAGAAAAATGAATATATTCTTGTATCTACCCTCTCTACTGCATCTCCTCCCGACACCCCAGATGTCTAGTTGATTGATAGTGGTGCTTCAAGGCACCTCAATAGTTATAAAGAAGCCCTCTCTGATTTGATTGAGAAGGATACTAATCTAGAAATTATCCTTGGAGATAATGCCACCTATCCCATGAAAGGGACAGGGACTGTGACCCTCCATCTATCTCAAGGTCAAGTCCTCCGCTTACAAGATGTGTTGTACGTACATGATTTGAAGAAGAACCTTGTGTCTATTTCGGCAATGGAAGACAAAGGATTCAAGGTGGCATTCATGGATGGAAAGGTACGCATCTGGAAGAAGAACTTCAAAGAAGCTCTTACTATTGGTTTTAGAATTGATACACTCTACCAAGTTGGAGGAAGTCCATTGGGGGCTATGTCATGTGATACAACTCTTCAAGCTGAGTTATGGCACCGGAGGTTTGCACACCTTCATTACAAAGCCCTTCCCAAAGCAAGGAAGGTGGTGACAGGGATACCCGAATTTAAAGATGATCATGAAGGTATATGCAGTGTTTTAAAAACCGGCCGATTTGAACCGGAAACCGGCCAAACTGGCCGGTTAGACTGCTCGGCGGTTGAAACCGGCCAAAAAACCCGGCCAAACACCACCCTTCGCCAATTTTTGAGAAAAACCGGACCTAACCGGCCGGTTTCGTTCCTAACCGGCCGGTTAGGTGCTAACTCATTCGTGGACCCACATTTTCGGCGACAGTTATGTTTTAGGGCTGATTTGGAGCTAATGGGAGGGTTCATTTAGCTACTCTTTCCCTATGTGGACCCACGCACGGCCAGAAATGAGTTTTAGGGCTGATGTGGAGGTAAGGGAAGCATTGACATTTCATGGTAATGTTAAATTCTTAAAGTAAAAGTGACATTTCCTTTATTTTTCATTTTCATCCTTTTACTTAAATTTTTAACATTACCATGAAATGACTCGGGATGTTTAAGAGTGGTTTCGACCTCATTAGATTTCATATGGAGAAACTAGAATTTTAGGTTTCACTCAAAATTCAGCAGACTTAATGGTTTTCAGGGTTTCATGGTTTGGGAATTTGCAATGTTCCCATTTGATTCTATCATGTGTAAGGGTATGATATTGGCATTTGATCAAGAGCATGAAGTCCTTTAAGAACCTTGATTTACCCTTCAATCAAAGGAAAACATTTAAACAACTAGTTAGACATGCTAATCTTTTTCTATCCAATTTTAAGGTTGAGGAAATGAACCCTTCACTCAAACCAAAATCATTGGTTAGGCATGTTAAACTTTTTCAATTTCTATCATGTTATAAGGTTGAGCAATCCAAGTCGGAAGACTTTGAGCTAGATGATGTTTATGTATCTCTTGTTGATGATCCCATTTCTAGTAGCGATGAATCAATGATGAGTTTCATGAGAGACCATGTTGCTCGGTGATTTGTAGTTTTGATGTCTATTTTTGCTACTACTACTACTACTAAAGTTGTAGAGGAGTTTTAGGAGTCCTCAAACTTTGAGCCATATTATTTATGTAGCTCATGTTGATGATCCCTTGTCTAGTAGTGGTGATGATTTTGATCATGATGAGGAGTGATCATGTTGTTGATCACTAATATGTAGTCTTGTATTATGCCAATGGCCTCATAGCTTGTAGCATTGGTTTTGGACTTTATGGGCCATTTGGAGCCTCATTGCTTATGTATTTTTCGATGATATGTATTGCACTCGGTGCCATTTTGATATATTCACCTTTGCATGGTATATAAATGAGAAAACTTTACATATTTTGTCTCTATTGGCTTGGAATCATGGTTGCAAATCTTAAAAATAGTTTTTTTATTAAAAAAATAATTATTTAATGTATTTTTTTAAAACCGGTTCATTGGCATCTGACCGCTCCCGGTTAGACCGGTTCCGGTTAGAAACCCGGTTCATTAGGCCACCGGTCCGGTCACCGGTTCCGGTTTTTAAAACATTGGGTATATGTCAGGGTTGTGCCGAAGGGAAGCATACAAGGGACCATTCCCCTCAAGTGTCACAAAGACATCTGATATCTTGCAATTGATACATTTTGATTTATCTGGTATGCTGCCTGTAACATCCTTGGGAGGATGTTCCTATTACATGACTTTCATAGATGACTTCTCTTGCAAGACCTGGATATATTTCTTGAAGAAGAAGGACGAAGCATTCAAATCGTTTTGTACCTTCAAGGCCTTGGTTAAAAATCAAACCGGGAAGAAAATCAAAATTTTGAGGACCGACAATGGGACCAAGTATGAGCCAAATGAGTTCAATGACTGTTGCAGAGAAGTTGGCATTAAAAGGGAGACCACAACTGTGTATACTCCTAAGCAAAATGGTGTTGCTGAAAGAAAGAACAGGACCATTGTGGAAGCTGCCCGCGCCATGCTATATGACCAAGGTCTTCTGAAGTTTCTACGGGGAGAAGCTATGAACATTGTTGTGTACGTTGAAAATAGATGCTCGCAATCCGCTTTGGACTCCAAAACTCCCGAAGAATTCTTCTCTGGTAGTCTCGTTTATTTTCATGTGCCGAAAGAAAAGAGAAGCAAGTTGGATGCTTCTGGAAAGAAGGGAATGTTTGTGGGCTACAGTGAAACTTCGAAGGCACATAGAATCTATGTGCCTAGTCAAAGATAAGTGGAGATATGCCACGATGTCACCTTTGATGAAGATGTTGCCCTCAAGAAAGTAAGAAATCTTCCTAGCTCAAAGGAAGACAAAGAAGAAGAAGAAGTTGGAAGGCAGAAAGAATCGAAGGATGAACCAATGTCTGATGTTGAAGGACCAATGGATCCTATTGATCCACCTCCTTCAAATAAGAAGAAACCCTCATGGCTCAAGGATACTCTCGAAGATGCCGAGAGACATATTGCCCCAAGGGGGACATTCCGTGAAAGCAAGAAGTCGAATAGATACCAAGGGTATCTAATAGCCATGAGTACAATTGTACAACCTGAGCCTCGATTATTTCAAGAAGTCGTAAAGAATCAAGTTTGAAAGGATGCTATGCACGAAGAATATGAGCCCATTATGAAGAATGATGTCTGGGAAGTGGTCCCGAGACCGGAGGACAAATCTATTGTCACCTCGAAATGCCTCTTCAAGATCAAGCATGGAGCCGATGGAAGTGTTGAAAAGTACAAGGCAAGATTAGTTGCCTGAGGCTTCTCTCAAAAAGAAGGCATAGATTATGATGATATATTTGCACCTGTGGCAAGCTATACCACCATTCGATCTATCATTGCCCTTGCTGCAACACAAGGATGTAGTCTCCATCAGATGGATGTGAAGACCGCCTTTCTACATGGTTCAATAAAGGAAGAGGTTTATGTGGAGCAACCTCTGGGTTTGAAATCCAAGATAGAGACACCTATGTTTGCACGTTGAAGAAAGCCCTTTATGGGTTGAAGCAAGCCCCCAGGGCTCGGTATGAGAGGATAGATAGCTAGTTGATGAAGTTGGGCTTCACTCGAAGTAATGTTGATCCAAACCTTTATTTTAAGGTTGATAAAGAAAGGCCTCTCATTCTGGTTCTCTATGTGGATAATCTCTTCCTAACAAGTGTTGACCCTCTCATTCATCAATGTAAGAGGGAGCTAGCTTCTGAGTTTGAGATGAAAGACCTAGGACTGATGCATTACTTTCTAGGCTTGGAGGTCTGGCAAAGGCCAAGCAAGATTTTCCTTTCTCAAGGAAAATATGTCGTGAAGCTACTGGAGATTTGGTATGGTGGACTGTAAGTCTATGTCGACACCGATGAAACTCAACTTTAAGAAGTTGTCTGGAAGCGCTGCTGGGCCCGAGTTGGGAAATCCCACCGAGTATCGACAACTCGTGGGGGGCCTGATGTTCTTAGTGAACTCCCGTCCGGACGTATGTTTTGCAGTGAACACTTTGAGTCAACATATGGTTGATACTGATCACATTCATTGGATTGGTGCCACGAATCTATTGAGATATCTTCAAGGAACAATCAACCATGGGTTGAGATACATTGTCGGGAGTTTGAGACTCCATGGATATATTGATGCCGATTGGGCTGGCAGTGTGGTGGATCGCAAGAGCACATCTGGATGTTGCTTCACCTTGGGTTCTGCTTCGATATCTTGGATGAGCAGGAAGCAGGAATTGGTGGCTTTGAGCACCGCAGAGGCCGAATACATTGCAGCATGGCATGTTGTGAAGTTGTTTGGTTGAGAAAGCTCTTCAGTGAGCTGTTTGGACATGTGCTAGATACCACTGTTATCCTTTGTGATAACCAGAGTAGGATTCATATTTCTGAGAATCCCATGTTCCACGATTGATCCAAGCATATTGATATTAGGTACCACTTCATTCGGGATATGGTACAGCAAGGCACCATAAGGCTCGATCACATTAGGACTGATGAGCAGGTCATAGATATTCTCACGAAGCTCCTGAGGAAGGTCAAATTCTTAACCTTCCGTGAGAAGCTTGGAATCGTGGACAAACCGAATTCTGAGGGTCCTGCCTGAGTTGGACTGTGAGCTCTGGGAGCTCCAGGGGACTTGGGCATAGCTTCTTGGAGCTATAAGCACAAACAGGGCTAGGCTTGTCGAACATTGTTGTGCTTCTGCCTCACCGTTATGATATTGAGTTGGTTCACCTCTCTTTGATCTATGCCCCGCATGCATCCTACCCATGGAGTTTCAAACTCATGGGAAGTACCGCTCATTTGGCCAATAAGGCGGGAAATGTGGATAAAGACCAATAGCAAGACCGATGGATGCATCGGAGATTGTCGTACTCTCTATGTCTAGGATGGCACGTGTCCAACACCTTGATCTGGGATCAAATCTGATGAGGTTCTTACCTCCAAACTGACTTCGGGTCAGTAAACTAACTTCGGGTCAGTATGAGACTCTTTTGAGTTCAAGTGAGGTTTTAACCTCTAAGCTGACTTCGGGTCAACAGAGCGTGATGTCTTTGTGACTCACCCTCCTTGTTCTATTTGTGAAGAAGAGCCAACAAAGCAAGTTACGACAAGATGACGCAGGAGTGCAGGATGATATATGATAGTACACGATGGTACTGATCACTGGATGGCATAGGTGGACAGATGGAGTTCTCCCTACTTGAGAGGGAGTGTTAATTTTGGTCAAGTAGGTCCAAACTCCATGTTGCACTGCTCATATGATGATGATTATATTTTTGTTGGATTTCTCTTCCTCTTTCGGAGAGGTGCAAGATTGATCTAAAGATCATCTTGTTTGGATGAGCAGAACATATATTTTGATTTTATTTTCCACACATGTGCAAGGTCGGCCAGATTTGTAATGTAGGCTTGCAAGCCCAATAGATGTGTCACACACCCTCACTGATGGATATAAATTGGAGAGACTTGAAGATCATTTGCTCATTAACTCATCACACATTTCCTCTTGTGATCTGATTAGTTCAATCAGCCTTTGGAGGCCTCTCTCTCTCACATGTGCGCATCTGAAGTTGGAGAAGTGCAGACTGTTTTAGGGCTCTTTTGCTAATGCATTGATCGTGGGTCAAATCTTGAAGTTTTGACCTCCTTGTGCAGAAATTCCGATCTCTTGAGGCCGCATTAGAGGGCACAAAGATCGAGGAAAAAGGAGACCTTTGACTGCAGTGCTAAACCACAACATTGACCAACGTTGACTTTTTGCATTGACCAGCGTTGAATTTTTTGGAGCTGTCCTTGAGGGGTGTGTGTGACACTTGGAGGATTGGTTGATCTGATGTTGAGGAAGACTTTGTTGGTTGGTGCATCCTGTTGACTGTCGTAACGAACATTACTCTATCTTTGTTGAACAAGAAGAAATGTAAATTCTGATCTATATTATTGGCTTGTCTTCCGTTGATCTATTATTATGTTCTATCAACATTTTACTTTCATGTTTATGTGATTGCTAAATTGAATCAGGCCTATAAGAATGATTGAAGTAAAACTGCATTAAGCATAGAACATACCATGGTTATCTAAATTTAACATGATTGCCTTTCTTTTATGAATTTCAAGTGAGGTTTCCAAGAGCCAATTATCTCATAGCTTGAGTGTCACATATTTTGTTTCAGACATTCTCCTATGTCAAGTACTCTTATTTCAATGCTTCTATCATGATGCCAATTCTAATGCGATGCATCTATCTAGTTTATAATGCTTCCTATCTTACTATTTTATAATAGACAAATACTTATTTTACAAACTTATTTTACAATAGACAAATACTTTACAGTGAAGAAAATTATCTCAATCATAGTAGAGATTTCTCACTTCTTCTTTCTTAGACTTCTTTGTCTCTGGTTCTTCCACTTCTCCAGCAACATGTGATTCTTCTATTTACCTCTTGTCCTTGTTAGGTTTAGGAAAATCCCTTTTATAATGCCCAAGTTTATTATCCATAGCATCTTATCTTATCCATAGCATCCTATCTTATCCACGTTCCTCCTTTTCTTTTAAGGACCAAATTTACCAAATTTTCCCTTTCTCCTTGTAATGGCAGCATAGGCTTGAACTTGTTCAATTGATCCAACTTTTGTTATTTCAAACCAATTTCCTCTATCTTACATAGAGACCATAGATCTTGGAATGGTGTGGATTCTTTCTTCTCATATATACCTAAAGTGAAGTTTCCCCATCCCTCTGATAGAGCATTCAACACCATTGTTGTCATTTCTTTTTCAGACATAACTTCTCCCAATTCTTGTAGTTGGCCTCGTATTTCAGAAACCTTCATATAATATGAAGATATTCTCTTGACAAATTTAACTTGTATTGTTATTGCCTTAGAGAGATTACTTCTCTTGCAGTACTGATAGAGAACAACTCCACCAATTTATCATTTACTTCTTTTGAAGTTTCTAGTTTTTATACATATGGGATCAGAGAGTCTTTTATGGATTCTTTGAGAATCCTCTGGGCTCTCACATCTCCCTTCATGTATTTGGCATGTGCTTGAGTATCTTCTTTTGAAGGTAGAGTTGATGACCCTTTGATATGGTCCATGACTTCATTCTCAATAAGATTTAGATTTGTCCTTTTCTTCCATGCAAGAAAGTTTGAAACCCCAACCAATTTTTTGCTTTCTTTGCAAAAAGACATTTTGACAGATTCAGATGAACTCATAAATATACTTACTTGAATAGATGCTTTCTTCTTCGCTTGCTTTTTCCTTGAATTTGATGATGATGTAGATGGTTGAAAAACTTCTTCTATATGAAGATAGTTTCCTTCAAGAGTGGTATGTGATGATAGATCACTTTAGATCTTTGATGACAAATGTCCTTGTTGATGGTGATCCACGATGGCTTGATGACGGCTTCATCAAAAATGATGGCTTGACAATGTCTTCAATAATGTTGACTTGGCTTGAACAAGAGAGATAGCATTACAACTTTTTGAAGATGAAGATCACTTTCTTGATCTTGCCTTTCTCTAGGAAGGAGCTTGATGTTTACGTCCTTCAATTTTGAAAGAGAGGATCTTTGAGGTCTCTTGAGATGGCTTGAAGTTTTCACCAACTACCTTGTAGACTATTTCTTTTATAATAATATTTCTTATTAGATATAGGGTTTGACTCTTCAATGTATATTCTTCACTTTGCTTTGATGCCTTCGAGAAAACCGATCCTTGATGTCTCCTTTGAAGCCCGATCCTTGTGTGTCTTCTTGCTAAACTACCCTTTCTTGTCTTCAGCACCTTAGCTCTGATACCATGTTGAGAAATTAGGGCTTTTATTACAATTTCTCTTCTTGATAATTACTTGTGATTTACTTTATGCTTCTTTCTCTTAGATCATGTCTTCGTTAGATTTTTATGTTCTTCATCAAGTCAATTATCAAATGCACAAGAGACACAATATTTAGGCTTGGAAGCCAGGGCCAAAACCTCTCACTCTTTGAGAGGAAAACCCGATCAGAAATTCTTCTTATAGACCTTCAATTGACAAGTACCAAGAGCATGACAAAGACCTTTGACACAAGTATTCCTCCACGAACCTTGTCACTATCCTTTACTGCTCTTCTTGGCTCCTTATTTCGATCCTCCCTTTCTACACTACACTACACCTATACTAGGTAAGCTCGGTCCCTAGTCTAGCAGCCCTAAACAATGAGCTTCTCTCTTGACTTTCTTCGATCTAGCCTCGGCCTCCTAGAGACTCTTCCTCAGCCTTCTTTCTGCACTCTTTATGCCCAAGACCGAGATCTCTTTCCTGTTGTAGTAACCCTCCTTTGTACTACAATCACCTTCGGCTCCTTTCCGAGTTATGCTAGATACATGTTGACCCAAACCGAAATATATATGACTCTTCTTCAGCCCAAGACCGAACTGTGGATACGTTGTGGTAACCCTCAATCTCACTGAGATATGTGAGGTATAGATGCAGCCCTAAGACCGAACTTTGTAGACCCTATTTCCACACAAACTTGCCTTCTTATTAGCCTCTTCTCCTTGCACTGTACTTCGCAGTAAATTTCAGACTTGATCCAAATTGTGATTGCCATAATGAGGCCGTAGTTCCTTTATTGATAGTGATTGTCTCCAGCTTCTAGGCCGACATGAGCTTTGTAGGTAGGTCGACCTCATCAAGGAGGATATTCATCAAGATTTAGGCAAACTTATGAGAGGCCTAGTGACAAGGTCTTGGAGAATACTTTTACATAGACAATGTATCTGTTACAAGTGTAACATGACTTCATTTACGTGACTTTAATTATCTTGACAAGATGACAAATTCCTAAAGACATCCGGAAGAAGTCTTTGACTTATAATAAAAATTTCCTGGTCATGAAACCCATGATGCACGCAACATAATAAATATATTGTATTTCTTTGTCTCTTCATTACATAAAATCATAATTACATGCCATTAGGAAAACCGAACCTAGTTACACTTTTCAACAGAGGTATCGTTAATTAGACCACTGCCTTCTTCCGATTGGCTTCCATTTCACAACCTACTCTGAAGACTATTTCTCAAAATAGTTAGGGGAGAGGTTTTATTTAGACTAAGCATATAATTAAAAACAACCAAGATCATTACATCACACATAGATCCTAGGATTTGCACATCATATAGGTTAGTCAATGATTCAAGCAGCGGGTGTCCATCAGGTTACTTGTCATTGATTTATTCAAGCAAGGATTGTGACTCCATTAGGCATTGGTCTCATACTTAAAAAATCTAATCAAATCAATTATCTTGCTAAATTAAACCAAGTAGCTAGGCCACTCATCTGTGTCACCCAAACAAGTTGGTTCCCAACTTGTTTTCCTTCACTTAATTTCATAGGGACTACCCCCCATAGCCTGTTGTTGGGAGACAGCTAAAACGGAGTGAGTGGGGATCAGAGTGACATCCCCCGCCCTGAGCAGTTATCGTGATGCCTGAACAATCCAGGCAACAACATTTTTTGGCGTCTTTGTTGGGGATAGATTTTTCCATTCCCGAGGTTTACAACTATTTCTCAATCTTTCAATATTTCCATCTTTCTTCATTCTTTGTCCTGCCAACACCAAACATTTTTTGGCGTCGTTGTCGAGGACGAGTTTGCTTGTTGTCGGGGTTTACGGCAATCTCATAATCTTAAAATCCTTTTTGCCATTCATTAGCTCGTCAAGCAGCATAACATTTTTTTGCACCCTTCTTTTCTTCATATATTCATCACCTTAGCCCTAGTTCTCTCACTAATCCTTTCATCTTATTCATCCACACCATTAGCACCTAGACGTTTGGGTCAATTTCGTGTTTGGGCAGCGATTCCACTTATTCATCCATTCACAAGAACATAACCTAGAAGGAATCTTGGTAGCCTGGTTAACCCCTCTCCAGATCCCGAAAACGTTCTAAGAACCCAGTTAAACAAGTTACATTCTAGAGATCATTTAAATTTTCTCGGACATGAAGCTCTCCTTGATCTCTATTTTCTTGTCATCAATAATCTAAATCAAGACATCATGGGTGACTTTTACAGGCCTTGCAACTTCACTAACATCCAGGGGTATCCGCATGATCTGCCAAATGATTCAACTATGAACATACTGCCAATCTTTGAGGGAAATAATGTTATCAATGTCGAGGAGCATATAAAGAAGTTTACCCTTTTCCTCCAAAGATATGCTCATTCTACGAACTATAATCATGAAGATGTCAAGATGAAATTATTTGTTTTATCATTGGAAGGTAATGCACTTGACTGGTTTCACGATAAGGCTGATAATGCCTTTGACTCTCTAAGAACCCTCCTTGATGCATTCAAAGACAAATATAGGTATAAGAAAGAGGGAAAATACTTGGTAAAAGAATTTAATACCATTAAGAAAAAGGAGAATGAAACAGCAATAGAATTTTACCAAAGGTTCAACAAATTACTAAAAGATATGACTCAGAATTACAAGCCCCCTGATAAGATCATCTTGGAAACATATCTTGAGGCTTACCATGTAGAAGTTCAGTATCAGATAAGACGTGCTCACCCTGTAAATCTAGTTGTTTCCCAAAGCACAACTGGAGAGTTGGAAAAGGATAAAAAGGCTTCAAAGAAATCAAAGATCCTTGGTTATGAAAGAGGTCCAGTCAAATCTAAGGAAGAGTCGGAAACAGTAAAAGAGTTGACCCGATTGGTTAAAGAGATGAAAATTGAGCATGTCGAACATGTAAGTGAATAGCAAAATTAGTTAGTATGAATGGAAAGAAGCCAAATGCCGATTATGCCTCCCAGGAACAATAATAATAACAGGGGTAACAACAATAATCAATGGCCAAGAAGAAATCTCTCAAATGATCAAAGACCTCCTACACCGCTCGACTCTGCTAACATGGTTGATGAGTCTATCCCCATTTGCAAACGTTGTGAGAGCTTTCATGAAGAAAGTACATGTACCTTTGCTAGAAGGATCTTAGAGGAAAGAATAAATCAACAAAAATAACAACACAATTCAATATGGATCTAGTGAAATTAGATGTACTGATATGATTTCTTCAGTCTTTGCAATCAATACCTTCAATGAAGAAAAAGACCCCATTACTCAAGCATATGGTGTGAAACCATCTCAGGAGCAATTTCTAGAGATTGCAAAGGATAAAGGTTATACGTATCAAAAGAAAGGTAAAGGTCAAAATCAGAATAAACAAGTTCCCGCCGAAAGATATAAATTTGCTTTAAAGGTGGATTGGGAAGCATGGATAAATAACATAGAGATGTTTGTCCCGGTACTCAAATCGTTAAATTTCCTTCTCAAACGGCATCTTTCTTCACGGCTTTGGGTATGCTTCAACAAAGTAATGAGAGAAATAATCATAAGGATGAAGAAATTAAGCTAAAAGGTAATAATTGTTAAATGAATAATGAGGATCATCAGTCATTCTTTCTTACTTTGGACATAAATGACAGATTACTTCACAATGGCATGCTAGATTATGGTGCATCTACAAATGTTATGACCAAGAAGGTCATGGAGCAATTAAACTCAAGGATTTCTAAACCATATCATAACATTTGTTCAATGAACTCTAGAAAGGTTAAGTCCTTAGTGTAGTTAAATATTTACAGATTGCCTTAGCCGATTATCCATACAGGAACATTACCATTGATATAGCAGTCATTGATGCGACAGATGTGTGGGGAATGCTTCTCTCCAGGAAGTTTGCAGTTGATTTAGGTGGGTACATTCAGATCAATTTATCCTATGCCACTATTCCTGCAGCAGCAGGTGGAATTGTCAGATTATACAGAGAAGTTGTCCACAGGAGCATCCGCCTCATTTTGAATCTGAGGTTGTCCAACCAATATGTCATTTTTTCCACTGCCCATCCCCTCCACCAAACAAAAAAAGAGAAATATTTCAGTATGATGCAGATATATAGAGCAATGATGAGCAGTTACACCAGCCAAAAAGAGTGAAGTTTCAACAAGAGATCTACCAGTCAGCAAACAGATACCCAAGATTGTTCCTCATCGATGACATTCGATGCCATAGGGCATCGTTTTGTATAGTATCTCTAACCCTACTCCCTTTTTATTTCATGTCTATAGATAGTTTTACTTTCCGCATTTATATTATGTTGTTTATATTTCAGTTTATTAGAGTAGATTTTTATATTCCAACGATATTTTCTATATATGTATGATGATTTCAAAGTTGAATGGATATCTATTTGATGGAATTTTGTTTTCTTGGATGCAAGATTTTGGGGTTCTTACCTTACTTCATGGACAAGTTTCTTAAGTGATATATCATGTTGCAATTCTTCCTCTTCATGAGTCATAGTAGAGCATTCTGAGGGCTTAATGGGTGTTGAATTCTTTTTAGGGGCCATTTTAGAAGCCAATATTGATATATATATGCTTCAATATGCCTTTGGAATCACTTCAAACTGATTTTTCAAACAAGACTTATGCAAATTTACAAAACAAAATACACACATTTTTCTTGTGTTTGAGGAGCTCAATATTGAAACTGATGTATCTCTGTAGTTTCGAATCCCCAAGATTTTACCTTCGGTCCTTTAGTAGCCCTTTGAATCTTCTTTCCAATGCCATAGGTCTGACCTGATTTGGATTCTTCAAGACAAAGTTATGCACAATCTCCTACAATGGCCTAATTATGGACTGGTTCAGTAGAGCGAACTTGTATGGCGTGCCACATGCCATTGTTTCCTCCTTCGGCTCTAAAATCAACACACCGGAAACTACAGTTCGTGTATTTTTGGCCAATTTTTACAAAATTCCAATTGTTAGGATATTTCGACACATGGGAAATAGTTAAGTATAACTTGGTCTAGTGTAAAGTTAGGTAAAGTGTATTTCTTTACTATGTACATTTGTAACTTATAATCCAATGGTCACGATATGTAGTGATCCGACGATTCACTCTCTCTTCAGTATTAACGACACTTGATCCGTGGCTTAACACCCGATTGGTCCATGATCTCTATTTAAAGAGCATGGAGGGTCATTTGTCCAGTACCGTTTATGAGAGAAACATATGTAAATTTTCTTTTTTATATTAATAAATTCCCTGAAGTGGCCACGTTGGCTCAGGTCTTATAAACTATTTCCCTCTTCGAGGGTTTTAACAATGTGATATACTGGTGTACTGATTTTTGATCTGTTTGTGAGCAGTGACCTTTGGTGTTTGATCTAAGGAACTTACCCTGTAATTTCCTACATGGTATCAGAGCTATTTTGAGGGTCGCATCCATTGTTAATCCAAATCTGAAGCCGGTTTGACTGCATGTGACTACCGTTTTCCAGATCTACTATTTCTGACCACTTTCGGGCCAAGAGAACTGCTCTGTTGTGTCCGGAGCGTCTCTAGAGTGAGGAACCCCTTTTGTTACAGTGAGTTTTGTCATTTTAGATCTAGAGGTATAAAGTATCTTTTTTGTAGTTATATTTATTAATCATTTTGCTTATTTTGGTTCCCTCTATTTATTTCGGTGTATAGTTTTTTTATTTGTCGGATCTATACACTCTTATCTGTGTATGCTCTTTGCTTTGCGCTATGTGCGATCTCGGCAAATCAGAAACAGGAAGATGGGATTTTTTTTTGCTACATATGCTCGGCAAATCAGAAATAACGTAAAAAATGATAATTGCCGATAAGGCTAACCGAAAATATAACATTCTGCTGTAAGGCTTGCATTTCGTTTTTTTTGTGCACGAATTTTGTGTTTTTGTTGCAGGAAAAAGAACTGTGAATTTTTGTAGATGTTCTATGCTTGATACAGCTTTACTTTTATTACAGCAATCACCCAAACAGTTAAGTAAAATGTTGATAGAACATATCAGTGGATCTATAGAAGACAAACCAGAAACAAAAGAATGTGATGGTGCGTTACGGCGGTCAACAGGATGCTTCAACCAGCAAAGTCTCCTTGATCAGCCAACCCAGAATGTGTCACAACAATCCTCAAATCAGTCACCGAGTCAACACAAGTCAACTCCAGAAAAGTCAACGTTGTCCAGAAAAGTCAACGCAGGGCAGCAACATAAAAGTCAACGCAGCTCCAAGTTCGGTCAACCTTTTGACCTCGATTTTTGTGCCAATGTGTACGGCCTCCTAAAATCGAACTCTCCAACAAATTTCAGCCCTTTTTGGACCATGCGTTGACCAAAGTCAATGTTGGTCAAACTTCCTTGGAAACCCTAGCTGCAGCAATTTCGTCCTTCCTCTTGGCTGTACAGATGCGTCCTTCCTCCCACGTGTGAGCTGAAATCGTCCTCCAAGGAGCTCGTACTAAATCAGAGAAGAGAAGAAGATGTGTGATGAGTTGGTGTGAAATGCTCTCCAAGTTTGACTATATTTATATACATCATTGAGGTGTGTGACACATCTGCTGGGGGTGCAAAACATTAAGGCCGACCTGCACATATAATTTATTATATATAATAAATTCAAAATAAATGTTTTGCTCATCGGATTAAGATATATTTTATATGGATCTTACACCTCTCCGAAAGAGGAATCCAACAAAAATATCAGTATCTTAATCTGAGCATCACAACATGGAGTTTGGACCTAGTTGTCCAATTTTAACACTCCCTCTCAACTAGGGAGAACTCCATCCAACAGTGCAATCAAACATCGTGCGTCATCCTGCCGTAACTTGCTTTGCTGGCCTCTTTATTTCAGAACAGAAGTGGGTTAGTCACAAAGACATCATCCCCCGGCTGACAGATTCAGCCCAGAGGTCCGAAACCTCTATCAGACTCACAAAGAGTCTCCAACCAACCCGTAGTTGGTTCATCTGACCCGAAGTTAGGCGGAGGTCCGAAACCTCACTATACTTGATCCCAGATCAAGTGGTTGGACCGTGCCATCCTAGATAGAGAGTATGGCAAATTCTGATGCGTCCATCAGTCTTTGCTACTAGTCTCTAGCCTTTCCCATCTCATTGGCCAAATGAGAGGTACTTCCCATGAGCCCTTAACTCAATGGGTAGGATGCATACGGGGCACTGATAATGAGAGGTGAACCAACTCAAAATCACAACGGTGGGGTCCAAGAACACCAACAAGGTTTGGCAAGCCTAGCCTTGTGGTTGCCCATAGCTCCGAGAAGCTCTCCCCAAAGCCCCCCTAGAGCTCCCAGAGCTCATCGTCCAACAGGACCCACATCATAGGGTCGTTCCACGATACCAAGATTCTCACGGAAGGTTAGGAACATGACCTTCCCCAAGGGCATAGTGAGAATATCCGCGACCTGCTCATCAGTTCCTATATGATTGAGCCTTACGGCGCCTCGCTGTACCATATCCCGGATAGTGGTACCAGCCATCAACATGCTTGGATCGTTAGTGGAACACGGGATTCTATGACAAACGAATCCCCCTCTAGTTATCACAAAGGATAACGGTGGCATCTAGCACATGCTCGAACAACTCACTAAAGAGTTTTCGCAATCAAGTGACTTCACAACAGGCCATACATGTTACAATGTATTCGGCCTCAACGGTGCTCAATCCTACCGACTTCAGTTTCCTGCCCGAAGCAGATCTACATGTGAAGTAGCATCCAAATGTGCTCTTGCGATCCACCACACTGCCAGCCTAATCGACATCAGTATATCCATGGAGTGTCACACTCCCGGCAGTGTATCTCAGCCCATGGTCTATCGTGCCTCAGAGATATCTCAAGAGTTTCTAGGCACCAACCTAGTGAATGTTATGATCAACCATGTGTTGACTCAAAGTTTTCACTGCACAACATATGTCCGGACGGATGTTCCCTAAGAACATCAGGGCCCGACACTCAGTAAGATTTTCTAATACGGGCCCAACAGCGCTGCCACTCAACTTCTTAAAGTTGAGTTCCATCAGTACGGACTTACAGTCCACCATACCAGAAGCTTCATAATGTATTTTCCTTGAGAAAGGAAAATCTCGCCAGGTCTCTGTTAGACCTCTAGGCCTAGGAAGTAGTGCATATGTCCTAGGTCCTTCATCTCGAACTCGGTATCGAGCTCCCTCTTACACTGAGAGGGTCAGCACCTGTCAGAGAGAGATCGTCCACATACAGCACCAGAATGAGAGGCTTTCCCTGGACAACCTTGAAGTAAAGGTTCGGATCAGCATTACTTCGAGTGAAGCCCAGCTTCATCAAGTAGCTATCTATCCTCTCGTACCAAGCTCTGGGTGCTTGCTTCAGCCCATAGAGGGCTTTCTTCAACTTGCAGACATGGGTGTCTCGATCCTGGACTTCAAGCCCCGGAGGTTGTTCTACATACACCTCTTCCTTTTGAGAGAAGCCTTGGGCAACAAATCCTGCCTTGAACTTTTCAGCACTTCCATAAGATCCATGCTTGATCTTGTAGAGCCATTTTGCGGTGACAACTGATTTGTCCTTCGGTCTTGGAACCACATCCTAGACATCATTCTTCATTATGGACTCATATTCTTCGTGCATAGCATCCTTCCATACTTGATGCTTTACGGCTTCCTCAAAAGATCCAGGTTCAGATTGTACAATAGTACTCATGGCAGCTAGATGCCCTTTGGTATCTGTACGGCTTCTAGCTTTCTCGGAATGTCCCCCTCAGGGTAGCATGTCCCTCAGCATCTTGATTTCCAGGTCTTGCTTCATGATTTTCCTCAGATCTCGGAAGATCTACAACTTTCCTTTGATCAAGCACATAAACTCTATAAGCCTGAGAGATTTCACAGTAGTCCACACACATTGTGGTCTCCCTCTTGATGCTAGCTCTTCTGCAAACGTTCCTGAACATGTTTGTCTCATAAAAAGAACATCTTGTCAAGGATGTCACAAGCAGTCATACCAAACATATCAGAATGTATCAATGCAAGACATCAAATGCTAGTAGGGGAGAGGTCCCCTTTGTGTTTTTCTTCGGCACAACCCTTACATACACCTTCATGATTATTTTCAAAATCGGGCATCCCTGTCACCACCTTCCTTGCTTCGAGAAGGGCCTTGTAATGAAGGTGTCAAAACCTTTCGGTGCCATAGTTCAGTTTGTCGGATAGTATCACATGTCATAGCTCCTAGAGGACTTCCTTCGACCTGGTAGAGTGTTCCAACTCTAAAACCAATCATGATAGCTTCCTTGAGATTCTTCTTCCACATGCGCACCTTTCCTTCAATGAATGCCACATTGAAGCCTTTGTCTTCAATTGCTGATATAGACACAAGGTTCTTCTTCAATTTTGGTACATAGAGTACATCCTACAAATGTAGGACTTGTCCTTGAGACAAGTGGAGAGTCACAGTCCCAGTCCCTCTCACAGGATATGTGGCATTATCTCCAAGAATAATTTCCAGATTGGTATCCTTTTCAACCATGTCAGAGAGTGCTTCCTTGAACCCAGTGATGTGTCTTGAGGCACCACTATCTATCAGCCAGACATCCATAGTGTCGAGCGGGGATGCAGCAGAGAGAGCAGATACAAGAATGTATTCATCTCTTTTGTCAACAGCATTAGATTCCTCATACCTGGAGTTTCTAGACCTTTTGAAAGGTTGATTGTTTTCATCAGAGGGAGCCTCCCTCTTTCCTTTGGATCTGATGTTTCTTTGATTTCCATTCCTCCGGTTGTTGTTGTTGTTGTCACTATCGGGAGAATCCTTCTTGAAAGGACATTCTCTGGCATAGTGACCTGGCCTATGACAAGAGAAACACTTTCCCTTCTTTCCTTTGTTCTTAGGACCACCAGAGTTCTTCTTTCTAGAATGGGCAGCATAGGCAGCATTTCTGTCATTTTCATATTCCTTCATTCTTGTCTCCTCTTGCATGCATCTGGACAGTAGCTCGTGAAAGTTAGGAATTGTACTATTATTGATAATGGTAGTGTTGAATACATGCCATTCATATGGGAGTCCTCCAAGTGCGGTGAGTACCATCTCACGATCGGCTATTGTCTCCCCAATAGCCAGCAGATTATTCCTGATCTCGGTCAATTTCAGAAAGTATGTCTGAACAAACTCATCCCGACCCTTCTTCATGTTCTTCAATTGATTCTTGAATAATAGCACTTGGTTTACATTGTTTACCTTGAACATCAGGATCAATTTATCATACATCTCTTTGGATGTACCCAACTCAGAGATGTAGGCCACCAGGCTTTTATGTATGGATTCCCTGATCAACAGCTTTGCTTTGATCTCCCCCTTCTTATACTTGTTTTTAGCAGCAGCAGTAGCATTGGATGGAGGTTCTTGTATCTTACCCAGTACATGGTCCATGAGATCATGGTCTTCCAATTTGAGATCTAATATCATCTTCCAGGCATGGAAGTCATCCCTTCAAGTCAGCTTGTCATTCTCCTTGAATTCATAACTTGTGGAACCCATTTTCTCAGATGGTGATTGCTAAAGGTAGGGCTTGTCTTCACCTCTTCTCTGATACCATGTAAATTTTTGTAGATGTTCTATGCTTGATGCAACTTTACTTTTATTACAGCAATCACCCAAACAGTTAAGTAAAATGCTGATAGAACATATCAGTGGATCTATAGAAGACAAACCAGAAACAGAAGAATGTGATGGTGCGTTACGGCGGTCAACAGGATGCTTCAACCAGCAAAGTCTCCATGATCATCCAACCTAGAATGTGTCACAACAATCCTCAAATCAGTCACCGAGTCAACACAAGTCAACTCCATAAAAGTCAACGCAGGGCAGCAACATAAAAGTCAACGCAGCTCCAAGTTCGATCAACCTTTTGACCTCGGTTTTTGTGCCAATGTGTACGGCCTCCTAAAATCGAATTCTCCAACAAATTTCAGCCCTTTTGGACCATGCGTTGACCAAAGTCAACGCTAGTCAAACTTCCTTGGAAACCCTAGCTGCAGCAATTTCGTCCTTCCTCTTGGCTGTACGGATTCGTCCTTCCTCCCACGTGTGAGCTGAAATCGTCCTCCAAGGAGATCGTACTAAATCAGAGAAGAGAAGAAGATGTGTGATGAGTTGGTGTGAAATGCTCTCCAAGTTTGACTGTATTTATATACATCATTGAGGTGTGTGACACATCTGCTGGGGGTGCAAAACATTAAGGACGACCTGCACATATAATTTATTATAAATAATAAATTCAAAATAAATGTTCTGCTCATCGGATTAAGATATATTTTATATGGATCTTACACCTCTCCGAAAGAGGAATCCAACAAAAATATCAGTATCTTAATCTGAGCATCACAACATGGAGTTTGGACCTAGTTGTCCAATTTTAACAAGAACGCACATCGAAGAGAAAAAAAAAAACCTTCCTCCTTTCAAACAATTACAAAATCCTTTTACTAGCTCACTTGGTGTAAAGTTAGTTTATGAGAATAGAGGTCATGGATTCAAGTCTCTCTCTCAAGCTTCTTTTTGTAAAAAGTTTTTGGTTAAGTTACTTTTTCTTATAAAGCCCTTTAGCAAGTTGCCGGTTTTAAAAGGAGTGTTTTATTTCAAAAGCACATGTAAAAGTAACATTGTAAAAGTGACTCACACTTATTTATAAAAGTGGGTCACATAAAGTTTTTTTTAAAGTGAGCTTATTTTATTAAGTTTGAAAAGGAGGGGGGATTTTTTTTTTTAAAAGTAGAACTTCATCATCATCTTTCAACCTTTCACGTAACTATTCGGCATCTACAATGCATTTTTTTCAAAAAGGCATAACTTCCTCATCCGGAAACTGTTTTCCGAGCCATTTTTTTTTTTAACCAGCCTATTTTTTCGAGATCTTTCTATTGGAGCAGTTAGTTTTAGCCCTTTTCAGCTTCAGTTTTTTTTTTAAAGGAAAGTGCATGCCCGGTTATTCTTAACAGCACCAATTATTTCCAATGGCTATCCTACATGATAGACTTACTTAGAATTAAAGGGCTTTATAGAATAGCCTTAGGACAAGAAACTAAACCTACCGACGCAGATAAAGCCGCTAAATGGGAAAATAAACAAGATCAAGCACGAGGGTTGATAGAAATGTCCATTGCTCAAGATCTTCGATTTCATATCCAAGAAATTGACACCCCTGATGCAGCTATGAAAAAGCTAAATACTGTTTTTGGCATTCAAAATGAAATCAGGGCCCACCAGCTTGAAAATGAGTTGTTTACTTTGGACCCTAATAATTTCTCCTCTATTGAAGATTTTTTGTCCAAATTCAAGACCCTTAGACTTCTTTTAGAAGGTTGTAAGGTCAAAAAGGAAGATGGTAGCCTTATCTATTCCATTCTTTCTAAGCTTGGACCTACATACTCTGTATTTGTTTCCACCTTCCATTCCACTAGAGAAGCCATCATTTCTCAAGGAACAGCCTACAAGTCCCCCTCTTTTGATGCCTTTTGTGATTCTTTGATAAGAGAACAAGAAAAACTCTTACACCTTGGTCTTATCAATTCTGGAAACGCTTCTAAGAAAGCCTTAGCAGCCCAACAGCAACCATATCAAAAGAATCCCAAGAAGCAGCATCCTAAAAAGTATGGTCCTAAACCAAACAAGGGTCTTAAGCAATTTCAGCCGCAAACTGAAAAAGCAACTCACCAAACTGATAAGGCAAATAAAAACAAAGGGATGAAAACAGATAGACATTGCAACTTTTGTAATCGTGATGGCCATGTAGAGTCCAAATGTTTTAAAAAGATGGAAGCCTTGGAAGCAGCAATGAAGAAGCACCACATCAATTTGGAGAACTCTTCAACTTCATCTTCAGGAATGGAACTTTCTGCTTGTGGTTGTCAAGCATCTGGTTATGCATTAAATGTATCTTCTTCATCTCATTCTCATGAGTGGCTCATTGATTCTAGAGCTTCTTACCACATGGCCAAAAATAAAGCCATGTTTTCATCTTTAAATGATTACAACACCAAACATATTTATGTTGGTGATGATAGATCTCTTAGTGTTGTAGGATCTGGAACCATTCATCTAGATAATGGTTAGTTTAATGATGTACAATGTGTTCCTACCTTGGCACGCTTCAGCTCCTTTGCAGCTTGTGCACAGTGATTTATGTGGTCCACTTCTTGTTGTTTCTTTCTCTGGTTGCAAGCACTTCTTAACTTTCATTGATGATTTTTCCAGACGCACTTGGGTATACTTCTTAAAACTCAAGAGTGAAGTTTTTAACATGTTCTTGGCCTTTAAGGCCTTTGTTGAGAAACAATCTGGACATCAAATTCTTAAGTTAAGATTAGACAATGGCGGAGAATATGTTAACAACAAATTTATCAACTTCTGCATTGAGAATGGCATTAAATTGCAACATACTTTTCCATACACTTCACAACAAAATGATGTGGCTGAAAGGAAGAATCGAACCTTGAAAGAAATGGCTAATTGTATGCTTCAATCTAAAAGACTTGGTCTCAATTTTTAGGTAGAAGCCATTAATTGTGCAAATTACATAGTAAATCACACTCCTACTAAGGTTTTAAAGAATATAACTCCAGAAGAAGCTTGGAGCTCAATCAAACCAGATGTAAGTCACTTTCGTGTTTTTGGAAGTGATGCTTGGGCCCATATTCTAGATGCGAAACATAAAGCCTTAGAACCTAAGAGTGAAAAATGCATTTTTGTTGGATATTCTAAAGATGTCAAAGGATATAGACTTCTTCAACCAAAATCCAAAAATATAATCATTAGAAGAGATGTAAAATTTGATGAAAATATATCAGCCTGTGAGCTTAGTTCGGCGGGTGTGCCACCTTTGGCCCACGAGCCTGATTCGGCATATGTGCCACCTCTCTCTCTCTCTTCTATTCTTAATAGCATTCCTTCTAGTTCAAATGATGATAGCGAGGATGAAAATCCTCCTCCACCTCTTGAAATTATTCCTTACACTCCACAGCTTCCAAGATGGGTCTGCTCTACTCGGGATGCAACAAGTTCTCTTGCAGGTGACCCTGCAGATCGACGTCGTAAACGTTGATAGTTCGAAATAGCCTTTTCATTATTGGCTCAAATTCCAGAAAATCCTGATCTAGACACCTTTGAAGAAGCTTTAGGTCATCCAAATTGGGATGAAGCTATGAATGAAGAATATCGTTCCTTATTGGCAAACGATACTTGGGATCTTATTCCTCTTCCAAAGGGAAGAAAAATTGTCAGATGCAAATGGGTTTACAAAACAAAGTTTGGACCAGATGGAAAAGTGGATAGACATAAAGCTCGTCTTGTTGCTAAAGGATTTTCACGAGTTGAAGGCATTGACTATATTGAAACTGTCTCGCCTGTTGCCAAAATGAATTCTATCCACCTTGCTCTTTCCCTTGCTGCCTCCTTTAAATGGGAAGTCCATCAGATGGATGTTAAATCCGCCTTCTTACATGGAGATTTGCATGAATAAATCTACATGGAACAACCCCCTGGCTTTATCCAAAACGACTCTAGCCTTGTTTGTCGCCTTAGGAAGTCTCTCTATGGTCTCAAACAAGCTCCTCGGGCTTGGTATGCCAAAATGGATAGATTTCTATTAGATAATGGCTCTTCTAGATGTCATTCTGACAACAGTCTACACCAAGAAAGTGGTTAAGTCCTTCACCATCTTTGTTCTTTATGTTCATGATCTTATCCTTACTGGTAGTGATCCCAACCATATAAACCATGTGAAGTCTTGCCTCAAAAAGAAGTTTGAAATGACAGACTTAGGACACTTGCATTATTTCCTTGGTCTTCAAGTCTTGCAATCCAAAGAAGGTATTACCCTTTCTCAGTCCAAGTATGCCTGTGATCTTCTACGCCACTTTCACATGGAAGATTGTAAGCCAGCCCCTTCTCCCTTTCAGTCTGGAGTCAAGCTTTCAGTCACTTGTACTACCCCTGAAGTTGATGCTACCTTATACCGTCAACTTGTTGGTAAACTTATGTATCTAACCCATACTCGTCCTGACCTTTCCTTTGTTGTTGGTCTTGATGCTCGGTTTATGCACCAACCTCATGAAAGTCACTGGAAAGCAGCTAAAAGAATACTTCAATATATTCAAGGTACAGTTCAGTTCGGGATTCATTACAGTGCAGGAGCATCTCCATTGTTGATTGGTTTCACTGATTTTGATTGGGCTGGTGACTCTAAGGATCGAAAGTCTATTGCAAGATATGTATTCACTCTTGGTTAAGGACCTATTACATGGTCTTGTAAGAAACAAAGTGCCATCTCTCTTTCACCAGCAGAAGAAGAGTATCATGGTGCAGTTGAAGCCAGCAAGGAAGCCATGTGGCTACGTCAGATCCTGTCTAAATTTGGTCTTCATCAGCAGCATCCAACTACACTTTGGTGTGATAATCAGAGTGCCATTCAACCATGCAAAGATCCAGTTCAGCATCAGCGTATGAAGCACATTGAGCTTCATATACACTTCATCAGAAAGCTCATTCATGACCGTGTTCTTGAAGTGCAGTATTGTTCAACCAATGATCAAGTTGTCTATATCTTTACAAAGGCTGTCACAGAAGCGAAGTTTACCAAACTTCGATCTATGCTTAGAGTTCAAGAAAGTTATCATTAAGGGGGGGATAGGCTCTAATGCCTCCTTCCTTCTCCTATTGTGTCACCTTTGTAAATCCTTCAATCCTATCCCAAGTTGTTCTTAAGAGGTGATCTTAGGATATTTCGACACACAGGAAAAAAGTCTCCTTTTGTGTCACCTTTGTAAATCCTTCAATCCTATCCCTAGTTGTTCTTAAGGGGGGATGTTAGGATATTACAACAGATAGGAAATAGATAAGTATAACTTGGTGTAGTGTAGAGTTAGGTAAAGTGTGTTTCTTTACTATGTACATTTGTAACTTATAATCTGACGATCACGATATGTAGTGATCTGATGGTTCACTCTCTCCTCGGTATTAACGACACTTGATCTGTGGCTTAACACCCAATTGGTCCATGATCTCTATTTAAGGAGCATGGAGGGTCATTTGTCTAGTAGCTGTTTATGAGAGAAACATATGTAAATTTTCTTTTTCATATTAATAAATTGCCTAAAGTGGCTGCATTGGCTCAGGTCGTGGACCGTTTCCCTCTTCAAGTGTTTTAACCACATGATATACTGGTGTACTGATTTGTGATCTGTTTGTGAGCGGTGACCTTTGGTGTTTGATCTAAGGAACTTACCCTGTAAATTTCTACACCAATCTAATGCTCAAAGAGAGAGTTATGACGATTTTACCAAGGTCACCTCTTTGAGATGAAATTCGAGAGATTGCAAAAAACCTAACTTCCACAAATCATATCTCCGAAAATATTGCGAACCAAGATCTGAAATTTTTACATAAAGTTCCTCTAAATTTCTTCGCAAATGGGATTTTTTAGCTTCTGAACCTTCGTAGAAAAAACGTTATAGCGAAAATGCCACGATGACCTGTTTGAAGTAGCAAAACCCTAGAATCCAAAGCTCTGATACCAAATGTAATGAAACCAGCTCACAAAATAGAAGAAAAGATAGATCAACGCCTTAGAAATCAGCCTCTTCGAGGGGGCAACCTCTTTTACATTACATAAATGAACAATTCTTGGATGACTCAAATGACAAAACCTCATTTCTATACATAGGAGTCCATAGGGTCACAATATAATCCTAGTCGACCGAACAATAATAATGTAAGAGCACAACAATAACAATAGTGGGCTTTTATGTGGCACAATAATAACAATATGGGGATTACAAGGGCACAACAATAACAATAAGGGGGCTACACTATCAACAATAAGGGACTCCACTAGTAATATAGGGACCTAACATGAGTTGTCATTTAGAACAGGACGAATGGGAGCTTCAGTTTCGATTGAGACAAAGATTAGTTTTAACTCCACGTTTCAAGTGGAGAGAGTTCAATTCGAACTCAGTTAACTCGTCAATCCTAACTACTGTTCTAAATGCGTACTTGTCGGAATTAGCATGGTTGAATTGCTTAAATGGAGATCGGAGGCACAACTTGTATTCATTCTTGTATGCACAAGTTTGTGTGTGTGTGAGACTTGTATCAAGGAGGTGCTTGTACTCAAAATTGAGAGGGAGACTTCCTTGTAGACTAGCGCTAGGATTTAGGAGGGATTCCTAAATAATAGGAGCCATGTTGATTTTTGTGGCTCTTCCTCCCCAAAATTTCCTTTTTTAATTCAAACAATTCTTAAGAGATGGGAGAAATTGAGGGGTGGCCATTGTGAACAAGGGCCCCTTCTTCCTATTTTACACCTTCATTAGCAAGACAATCTACTTCAGCATTATGTTATATCAAGACATTATAAAAGTTGAGCTTATGAAAAAATGGTTTCCGAGTTTGGATCATTTCTATGATAGCTCTTAACTTGCACTTTTTTGGTAATGTTTAATGCACCAAGCACTCGATAACTATGAAGGAATCACCAATTACCACAAAGTGGGCTTGATTGTGGGGAAAACTTCACGCTTGAGCTAGAGGCGATGGGTGACCTCCCGGAAAGTCCTGGTTACTGGGTGTAAACCTGGGAAGTGATGATTGATGCTATGTGATTCATTTCACTTGTAAGAGATCCATATGCTCAAACTCTTTCAATAAAATTCTACAAGAAGAGGGTTTTCCCAGTTCGGTTTCCCAAGAAAATTATTGTCTCTTGTGTGATTGTGTTGTTATCTCTGTGTTTAATTCTGTTGCTTTTAGTGTTGAGAAATTTTGTATCTTGGTGAAAAAGGAATTAGTTTCAGATTGTTCCTCATAGCAGTTGCAAAATTTCAAGAAAATTTAACATGCTATCAGAGCAGAGATCCACATAAAGGCCAGCACACTGAGAAGGCACAAAGGAGGCTTGTGCATAGAGATTTCGAGCCAGACAAAGAAGGTCACAGGCTGGTGATTAATTTTCTTTGGCTCTATGCATAGAGGAAAGGATAGCAGCCTTGGTCTGTTGTCTATCTAATGGGGTGAAGTTTTGTGTTGTGGGGGGACTGAGGCCCTAATATGCTGATAAGAAGGCTCAGAAAGGGCCTGTTTTATTGTGGATTAGAGGTCATAATTAATTCAGCTAGTAGCGCAGCAAGGGAGAGGCTTTTTAGGTCGAGTTCTAGAATTACAGAGATGAAGTATGACCGCAGACCTAGCCTCATATAGCTGAGTAGAAGACGTATGTGTTGTGAAAATTCCAACTCCGGAATCATACTGCAGCCAATTGAACATACTTCACCTACTTGTTATTAAATGAACAAGTTATTTACAGTGTTCTGCTGAAAATAGTTAAGCAAATTACTACTGCAACCTTCACTTAATTAATTAAATATGCCAAAACAAGAAACTGAGCAATAAAGAAAAACATCACGCGGGACACTCAAAACTCAATGTCAGAAAACCAGCGCAATAGATTTGAGGGTTTAATTATTAAGCAGAGTAATTTCTGAATACATTTTTGAATGTGTCTCCGGACAATTTAGTTACAAAGAATATCACTAACAGAAAGATTAGTGAGGTTACCTCACACTATCACTGGAAATCCCAGCCGATCCGGCCACTGAATGAGATGCCTCTGACAGGCTCTGCGCTACCTCTGCGCAGTCCCAGCGTCAACCTTTCCGGGCACTGCGTCACTTTGTTTGTGGATCGATCTGCTCTCCAGAATCTTCGATCTCTGCCTCTTCGTCTCACACCCCGGCTCCCGACTTCTGAAATCGATTCTTCAACAAATTCTTTGAATTTCCTCTTTGCCATCTACGCAGCCTCTACATAGCCCTGCGTGGCTCTGCGTCAGCCTCTCTAGCTCTGCGATGGA
Organism: Pinus albicaulis; assembly: GCA_034641835.2. Lineage (NCBI taxonomy): Eukaryota > Viridiplantae > Streptophyta > Pinopsida > Pinales > Pinaceae > Pinus > Pinus albicaulis. Next base: position 297,078 of record JAXQQM020059367.1, read on the forward strand.
GCTGCTGGATCTCTCTATGCCCTCTTTGTTGATGATTCTCCGACCGAGAAAGATTTCTCCCCAGATACTGTCTCTTCCCCTCTCTGCGTGATCACTATGAAACACTGCACTGCTCTAGCTTTAGCAATTTGATCTGACTGATCAACTCTCCGTGTGTTTCCAAATGGCCCTCGAGCCTTCCATAAATAATCTTCTCGTTTACATTCAACGGCCCAGGTTAAAAGCTAATCAATGGCTAAGATCATTTTGGCTTGATCCTTGTCTTCTTCTAGAAGTTACACCCACAATTTAGATTTATACCCATTAATTATTTTAATTTCCTAAGTTTAGACTTAGGGTCTCATTAAAAATAATTGATTTATTAAATAAACTGTCTCTGGGTGGAATTTCGCCAAACGATTTATGGGTTATCTGGAATACATGTGTCTAAGCCTCTTCACAAAATTTGAGACTTAGAGCACATCCGATGCTACCCCAAATCAACATGTGTTTGGGCTTCGAGTAGGCTAATATATGTGGAGCCTGGCTGCTAGGGGAAGGGTTTTAATAAGAGTATTGAGTTGTCATGTTTTCAAGCTCTAAGTTCATTGACTATGGTGGAGCAGAGTTGATTAGTGAGGGCATATTTTGACGAGCATAGTAGAATAGTTCCTTGGATAACAGTATGGCATTCCTAAGACTAAGGTCAAATCACAGTTTAGATGGAGCCTCTAACTTCTGCTCATGGAGGGAGAGGATCACAGTAGTGTTGGAAGATAATGTAGTGCTCGAGTTTGAGAAGCAGGCACAAGCACCACCTACAAATGCCCAACAATTCGTCCAACATAATAAGAATGAAACCAAGGAGAGGAGGATCATTCTAAAAGGGGTCAAAGATCATATCATACGCCATCTCTATGAGAAAAAGATAGCGTTTGAGATGTACAAAGCTATCATGAATCTGTTTCAGGGTACCAGTGATGCCAGGAAGCTTGGTTTCAAAGAGAAGCTAAGAAGTATCCAGATGAGCAATGATGAGCCCATCATCAAATATCTTTCAAAGTTCACTCAGGTTCGAGATGAGCTAGGTGGTGTGGGTGTGACTATACCAGAGAGTGACCTAGTGACTTTTGCATTACTAGGACTTCATAAGTCTTGGTATAGCTTCCAGGATGCAGTAAGTTGCAGAGAAAATTTTCCTAGTTGGCATAGGCTATGGGGTGACTGCGTTCAAGAAGAGATCGCAAGAGGGGCTAGAGATGGTAGATCAGCAAAGACATAGGACGAGGAGAACTTTGCCCTGGAAGGCAAAGCCAAGGGCAAGAAGGGCCAAGGAGAGGTCGAGTCCAGTCAAAAGAGCAAGAAGAAGAAGAAGGATCTAAGCAAGATCAAGTGCTTCCATTGCCATGAGTTTGAGAACTATGCCACTAAGTGTCCTAAGCGGAAGGAGTCCAGTAAGGATCATGTAGCTGCATCAGCAGAGGTAGATGCGTTTTTTTCCTAGTTCGAGAAAGATTTCACATTAATTTCTTGCATGGCAAGCTCAGCAGACAACAGTGTATGGTATATTGATTTGGGAGCATCCTTCCACATGATCGAGAACATGAAGTTTTTTAGCCACCTGAAGGAGGACATGCAGTTTCAGATCGAGCTAGGTGACGATGGCCAGTATGTAGCTAGAGGAGTTGGTGCTGTCAAATTTCAGAGGGAGTCTGGTAATCCTCTTCATCTCAGAGATGTCCTCTATGTTCCAGGACTAAAGCAGAATCTTGTTTCAGTAGCTGCCCTTGAGGACAACGGTTATGATGTCATCTTCGGTAAAGGTATGGCTTACCTCTAGCACTTAGCTCCGGGATGTAAGAAGAAGATAGGTGTAAGAAAGAAGAATTTGTACTTACTACAGGTTAAGACAGGTGCAGCCTTGAGCAGCAAGGCAAGAAGTTCTCAAAATAGAGAAGTGATGGTTGAGCAAGAGTAGGATAGAGCTCTCAAGATGGAGCCTCAGCCAATATCTCAGTTTGAGTCTCCGCTAGTTGGCAGTTGGGCCGACTAGCAGGATGATGAGTAGCATAGCCCAGAGCGAGTGGAGACAGCCACTCAATTAGTGACTTCCAGTACAGGGAGACTTCGAGCCAAGTGGGCAGCAGAGTTGTTTGGGGAAAATCAAAAGAGAGTTGGATCTCCCAGTACCACCTTCAGCGAGAAGAAGTAGCCACAGAGGTACACAGGGTACATGGCAATTATGACTGAAGTGATGGATTCGTAGTGCATGGTTTGAAGGAGGTGGTCTTTACATCAAATTTCGCAGAAGAAAGCAAAGAAGTCTTTTAGTTCAAAGGGAGCAGCTGCAACAACAGAGAACATGGTAGTGTTGGAGACAGATCCAGGTGGACAAGCTTCTCCCATAAGCACCTTTCTCGCTCAAAGGGAGTGCTAAAAATAGTAGCGAGAGAAGGTCTTCTTGACTTGTGTCTTAGTCCAAAAAGACATTCGCTAAAAGGGAGTGCTAAAAATAGTAGAGAGAGAAGGTCTTCTTCACTTGTGCCTTAGTCCAAAAAGACAACAAATTGTTCTTTTAGCATGGACAATTTAATGGAGCAGTTAACTCATGCACAGAGATTGGAGGCTCAGTATGTTGTTCTCCAAGTGCAAGTTCTAATTTAGAACAGGACCAGTGGGAGCTTCAATTTCGATTGAGGCAAAGATTAGTTTTAACTCCAAGTTTTGAGTGGAAAGAGTTCAGTTCCACCTCAGTTAACTCATCAATCCTAATTGTTGTTCTAAGTACATTCTTGCGAGAATTAGCATGATAAAATTGCTTAAAAGGAGGTCAAAGGCACAGCTTGTATTCATTCTTGTATGCACAAGTTCATGTGTGTGTGTGAGAGCATCTTGTTGAGAGAACGTATCAAGGAGGATCCTATATGCAGAATTGAGAGGGAAACTTCCTTGCAGACCAGCACCAGGATTTAGGAGGAATTCCTAAATAATAGGACCCACTCTTGCGCAAAGAAATAGGAGATTTCCAGCGCTAGAAAATAGGGGTTGGATTGTGCAAGGAAGTAGGAGCTAGGTTGAGAGGATTGTAAGGGAGTTTCAAACTTAGTCCAAGCAGTGAGAACAAGTTCACTGGGTCTCTTCATTGCCAAATGCTGGTTCCTGGGTTTCCTTTCTTAGCAAGCCCACAAAAAACGTATCTTAGGCCCCTCTCAAAGTGCTTCGAGGTATGAACAGAATTGAAGTGCTTTTCAGGATATACACACAAAGAAGAGGAACCATTTGGAACAAAAACGGTTGAATGGCATGGTTTAGGTTTAGTGGCCATTTAGAGCTTGTTTCTTGACATATTTTGTTTCAAAGATTATTCACTCTTATTTGCTATATGAATGAGAACTTTTTCATAGTTGTCTATAAATGGTTTGAATTTATATGGATGCACATGAATATATATGTTTTTCTTTAAAATTTCAATATTTAATGTATTTTTGGTATACCAGTTTTTTGGCCTGGTTTTTACCAGTTCCTGGTCCGAAGGGTCTACCAGTTCGATGACCGGTCCAGTTTTGATAACATTGGTCTTGGCTCATTATACTTCGAAGATAAGATAAGATAATTTAATTAATATTTGTGAATGGCCAACAAAGACCAGGTCTATGGGACTCAACAGTACATCCAACAACAATGTCTTGTGTCAGTGCCAATAAGGAAAGAGATAAGATAAGATAATTTTACTAAAGGCCAACAAAGACTAGGTCAATGGGACTTAAAGTACAGCCAGCAACAACATCCTGTGTGAATACCAATAAGGAAATAGGTACCATAATTAGAGTTTTAATAAATTGCATTCATTTTGCTTTCATTTATTATTTGGATAAAATAAATCTGGGTTGCTTTCAGCAGAAAGATGAATCTGAAACTAAAAGACAAGAATAATTTAAATCTGCCTATCCTATGAGTTTATGTAAATCTGCATACTGTATTCAGAGGTACAAAAGGTGATAATGAAACCTAATCTTGCAACATGAAGCTCAGAATGTCACCTTTTTTCTAACAGTGTCAACTGCCTTTGGCAGCACTTTCAAACTTTCTTCATCACCTTCTTCTTCTAAAATCCTTTTGACATCATCAGATATTTTATTCAAGGCTTTTCCTCGTTCAAACTGCACAACAGTGAATAAAAATTGAGAATGGCCTAGAAGATGTCCAATGATATAAAACTAAGAACAAAAAAATATAATACCCACTTATATTGACCAGTTACATGCACACACTCAAATGGTAAATGCCATATCACTTGGATCACATTACAATTTATCACAAGTTAAGGACATAAAATAAAGGGTACAAAGTTCTAAACCTTAAAGCATATGAGCACCACCTAATGCACACTTCAAACTAAACTTTAATATATAAAGTTATAAACCATATCTGAGCCCTGCAGGATGTGCAGGAGTAATCACAAATAAGGATGACAGATTCCTAAGAAGCTAACCATAATTTTCTAAGAGAAACAACAAATAACCAAGCAGAAGTTCGGGCCCTAACTGAAGGTATTAAAATCAGCATCAACAAGGGCTACAAGAATATTGAGGCAGAAGGAGAATCCAAGCTAGCCATTGACTTCATGGAAAAATCAACTCTTCACGCTGTGCAGTACCTCAAAGCAAATCTGCCTGGATTGGCAAAGCAATGGCCAAAAGGAATGTATCCTACAAACATATTAGAAATTAGAAAATCTGCCAATAATGTGGCAGACTGCCTTGCTAACGTATCAGTGAATAAAAAGCAAGGCATTTAAATATTGAATTTGTAGAAGCAACTTGAGGAAGCAGGGAGATGGAGAAATTACAGAACATCATAGCACATGCTCTCTAAGGCTCAACACCCCACCCCTTCGACCTAACTCAAATTAAAGAGTGACGGATGGTAGTATCTAATTAAATGATAGCCTTGACAACATATCTGCCAGATCAAGTCAGACAAGCCTTGAAAGTTAACAAAACTTTTGGCTCACATTTGCACTTGCCTCACATCTCATAAATTGTCCAGATTCGGATCAGAAATAGGGGCAGCTCATATTCCCAAGAACCATCATTCCCTGAAATTATTCCTCCACTGTCTGAGTGGAAATTGAGAATGAGAAGAGCAATGGAATCAGCATCCCAGATTCACAGAGGGAGACTGCAGACTCTACAAGGCATATCGCTGGACCCTCTGAAGGAAGAAAACAAATTATGTGAGGTCACATTGTACCAAGATTGGGAACTGTAGTGAAACAATCTGATTAACAGAAACTCGCAATGACGGCACTGACGCTATGTGTAATAAGGTTCTCTGGATATTTTTAGTAATCAACAATAAATTTGAACTTCTGGGAAAGATGGTCAAGGATAATTCCGTGCACTCCAGCCAAGAGATTCTGGAACTAAATGACGATGCCAACAATACAACTCTGCTGATTAACAAAGGACTGCAGTGAATTTCCATCAGCCAAGGCCTAGATTGTTCAGATATTAGACAAACTCTAGGGGGGAACGCTCTTATCACTGCCTCACCACAGTCAAATTGGACTAAAGCTCCATACCCATCATTCAACAGAGCAACAAACCTCCAATTCTCAGATAAGATGCTCTGCTATCAGCTATAGGTTAATGAAATCATTCAGGTGTTTTCAGTTCAAGTTTTCATAAGCGTAAATCCAGTAAGGATGGACTCATATATGCCAGCTATTTTTTGCATTAAGACTATGTCATATCGTCAGTTAGTAATGACAGTGAAACTGTTAAAAATCCTGAAAGAGAAATAGCAACCCTCTGATTAATTTTTCGACTGTATTTACTATTTAGACATAGGATATTTAACAAAACAAGCCGTGCTATGTGAAGTCTTGAAGAATGTAATTACGTTCGGTCTTCATTATTATTGTATTTGTCAAAAGAATTTATTATTATTATTAAATGACTTATTAAAGCATGGCTTTCAAGCTTGGGTCATATTTAGATTAAGGTCCCAATTGTGGACTTCTAGGTTAGTTGTTACAGATTTAAATTGATCCAATTCTTGGGCTTTTAAATCATGCAACGTTAGGTTGTCAAAAGGCTCCTCCATCAAGTCATCTTCTTCAAGGTTATCATCCTCTGTCTTCAGCAAAATCTACTTCAAAGACAGCCTTCAAGTCAAGTAATACAAGTCATCAAAAATGCCTCCTTAAGTCGGCCTCAATCAGTCTTCAACTCGGCTCAAATTATTGACACATCTATTCAAAAGTACGGGTCTGCTCATTTATGGAAGAACAATTATATATACCCCACTGTGATTTTGCATTTTAGCACTCAGATTTTTGGATATGTCTCCCTGAGTTTTTCGGTGGATCAGACAGTGAAACAGTTCGGACTTCTCTGCAATCAAGGTGCAGATTACAGGCTCAGTGAAGGAACAGTAATACAGAGGTTAGGTGAGATTACAGTGGTACAGTAACTCAGTGGTATGATGACAGTGCTCTGTGGTGTGACAGTGATACATTAACTCGGTGATATAATGCTGTAACATGATGATATGACATGATACTATTATCGGTGCTAAGCTGTGTTATGATATCTCTATTCTTGATGCTATGGTACATAAACTCGGTGCTACAAGAACTCGTTATCTCAGTCGTTATATGATGTTATTTCATTATGGTGCTCAGTGCTATGCTGCTCCGTGCTATGGTGCTACCTAAATCTCGGTCAAAGTAATGAGGATGAAGTTTTAGTGCAAGCAAAGGAGATCTGGGTGTCATGGAGATCTCAGTGCTATCAAAGTGAAGGGATGACTTGATGGAGAAAGCCGACAGTCTAAGGGTCTTGGTTGTCTCATCTTAAATCTAATGAAGGAAGAATTTCGACTGGGTTTTCCCCAAAGAGTGGGGTTTTGCCCTGGCATGTGCCTACATCTTGTGTCTTCTTCTATTTGTTCAAACTTCGTTGGCATTACTCGTGATGATAGGAAAAGATAAATTGTAAAATCGAATAATAATAACAAGACATCATGAGATAATGTCATGATAAGAGAAACTATTTAACTGCCATTTTTCTAACATAAAGATCATGTGGAAACTTTTAACATAGAACTTCTTTCCTGTATATTAAACAAACAAAAAAATCATATTACATTTACAGCTTCACACAGTTTAGTTCTTACACGAAGGACATGAGAATAGAATGTTACATAAATTGCCAGTCAAATATTGTGTAGGAAATGCCACATTGATATGAAATTTGCACCCTTCAACAATCATTAACATGATTGAAAATAAACCACACAGCCAAGTCAGCATAATAGAAAAATATAAATACTAAGGCGTAGCAAATACACACTAGTATGACCAATAATTCAAATCCTGCGAAATTCATGATCAAACGGATAATGCCAGCAAAAGTCAGTTGTGAATACCAAAAAAATAAATTACTACTGATAACAAACATGAAAACTTTATACTTACTACTGATAACAAACATGAATACCTTTCCATAGGTTGGATCAGCAAAGACTGTTTCAATAGAAGTTCGAGCCAAGCCCTCAATCTTCTCCAATGTTCGATCAGAAATTGTATAAAGCTTGAATTGCTTTTTCTGATTCTGTACTTTTGCTGCTAGCTTTAATTGAGGCTCAATCAATTTGATTGCCTGACTAACATGCAATGATATTAATTAGATAAAATATTACCAATAAATATACAAAAAAGAAAGGCAATTTTGCAAATCCAATGGCATTGTACCTCGCTGTGTGACAGATGCAATGCATCTATCAAATCGTTGTTTGTAATTTCACGAGCCTGGGTTTCTATCATAAGTGTTTTATCACGAGTACAAGAGTAAACAAGATTGAGGTCACTTAAGCTTAGCTGCAAAATAAGTCAAATGTTCATAAACTTAGTCAAGAGAACATCAACCCAAAATTCCAGTGGAAACTCCTTGAACCCAAAGCATAACATATATATATATATATATATATCCTAGATACTATCATATCTTTACAAATATTTCAACCATGCCCTTTCCCACATAAAATAAACAAGTAAACATGGCTGAGTGTGTTTATCTGATTATTTTACTTTGATTTATATTTTTTTATCAAAAAATAAGATAGCAAATCACTCTTCATGAGCTAATTTATTTTATTTTTATACATCAGCCAAATATTATAAGAACAAAAATGTATATTCCCAGGTTCCTCAATCAGATACATTCGCCATTGCAATTCAGTTCTCGTATGACTATATGCGAATGGAACCACCACCTTAATAGATATAACCACTGGTTGCACTTTGCACAAGAAAAACAAGCGCTTATGAAGTTAAAATAGGACTCATGAGGCTTCAATCCCAAAACTTTTATAGTTGTGACTGCTTTACTTAGCTAAACTCAACTACTAAGACCATTGTAAGAAAATAGAAAAGGACATGTACTCCTTGTATGCTGAATATTAACAACATAGTTAGAACTTTATAAACAACGCATGGTAAAAGTTATCTGAAATTCTGAATCAGTTGTATGACTTCCTTAGCATATATCAAAATCACAACACAGATGATTCCAATGAAACAACGAATACCTCATCCATATCAGGATTGACAACAAATTTCCCATCTATTCTTCCAACACGAACCACACCTATAGGGCCATCCCATGGAATATCTGATATTGTTAATGCGGCAGACGCAGCAGTTGCAGCCATTACATCAGGGTCTTGCTCACCGTCAGAAGAAAGAACATTGGCTATTACCTGCCAAAGGAAAAATTTGCAACTACAAATAAGGGACAAGGCAAAAGTTATCAGAACCAAATTTTGTTGCACATAAATGATTAGTCATGTTCGCACTATAACATTATTTTCACCTGTTTTAGCTTCCTCCTTAACACAGACATCAAATAGTTGACTCTTTCATATGACTAACTCCAATATCACTATCCAGAAATACTTTTAATACAATAAATTAAAACTTACGATTGCATACTCGTGAACCATGAAATCTATATTATGCCAAGGGAAAAATAGAATAAAGGAGCAAAGAAACCAAAACATTTCTAACTATGGTTACTATTTGAAAATCAAGGCTAGGTTACTAATGAATGTTAAAAAGAACTAGGTAAAACATGTGAAATTGACATATAAAGTGATGAATGCTGATAAAAATGAACCTTGTGCCAGTGTACTTATATGCATTAACTGGTTATGAGGTAAGAGGTGTGGCCTTTGGCTTTTCATTATCTAGTTGTTTTCTTGTAGAAATATCTTTATATTCCACTGGGAAAATATACATTCTTCAATTCGCTTGGGACTAATCAGACAAGGCTCGAAGCCATTACAAGAATGTACAAGATAAGAGCTCAACATGTCACTTATGGGAATTGAACCTGGATGGAGAGGATACCAATCATTCCTCCCAACAACCCGAGATAAACCTGATTGATATTTTATATAAAAAAACATGAAGGCAGGCTTTGATTTACTATGTGTGCACAGGTCACCAGACCATTAATAGTCTCCTTGGGTGCAACCACACATTCAACCACTACCTTAAGGGGCCTCCATGGCTTCAAGCTAAGCCCTCATGGGAATTGAACATTGCCACCCCTTTAAGGAATGTTTTGTCCGCAAAGAATTTAGAATAATAGATTGGATTCTCTATAGTTGAGAATGTTTCATTGGCAGCATCATCTGTCTTTGTCTAGTTGCAAGTGATAAAATTTGCTCCTGATTTTGGTGTTGGCGAGGTCCCATTGAATTGTTTGCATCACATTTTGAATTCTTTTGACCTAGTTATTTAATGTTAAACCTTCAAACTTCTTGGTAACATATTTTCCTAGCTTCTATGGTTGTATGTTTGTCTCTGCCTCTTACATTATTTATCATTAGTTGTACTTCAACATACCTGAAAGTGGAACCTTCAAGACCATATAATTATAATGTTGACCATAAACTCCATAAATTGTTTTTCTGTTAAAATACCCTAAAACCAGTTATCTAAACAAACACGTTAGGTCTAGTTACTTGCTAGTAATATTAACTTTTGCATGCAGTGGAAAATGAGAAAAACAATCACACACAACGCATAAATATTTCTGCCCTTCTACATCAGTTCATCATTCAAAATTATTTTCAGAACTTCTCTTCATTCAAAATGGCCCTCTTTTAATTAAAATATTAAGTGACTCACTTTAATCACCTTATTAATTAAAAATAACCTAATATAGAACCACTTTATTAATTAATTAACAAAGTGAACTTCTGAAAAAGCATAGGATACTTTTAATGAAGATTTCCATAAGTAGACACCCTCATGCAAATACCTTTCTGAGCTACAAACACTAACACTCCCTCTTAGTAAGGAAGGTATTCTCCACCACTACAAGTTTGTCTTGAAACTAGACGAACTTGCCCTTCTCCAAGGGCTTGGTGAGAATGTCTGCCAACTGCTCCTCTGCAGAAATATAATGGACCATGATTGCTCCCTTTAGCACCATGTCTCTAATGAAGTGGTAATTTGATCTCAATTTGGTCTGACCTAAGTTGCACGAAACGGAAACGAGTTTCCGAAACGGGAAGCAATACGAAACGCGACCTCCCTAAATTTTGGAAATGGGGAAACGCGGTATATATATATATATATATATATATATATATATATATATATATATTATAATTTAAATTTATATTAGAATTTAGGACATTTGTGAAATCATAAAAGTTTAAAACATACATGATAAATATAAATTCAAAGCGTAAACTATTACAAGTTACAACACATTTACTCATGAATGATCATTGATAACAGAAACATAATGAAAATAGCAATATTAGAATATCCAAAACCAGCCTTTATTATATATCAAAATCTCAAAATCGGCCTTTATTATATATATGATGCTGCAAGTACAATAAAGTCAAAAGAATAATACTCATTATCATAATCCTCATCAAATATAGCAACAGAAGCATGCTCAGCAGTGAATGGTGTAGCTGAAGAAGATGTTTGGCCAATTCCACTTCTATGATCCTGGTCCTCAATATTCAAGGCAGCAAGAGAGAGATCCAAATCAAGATTTTCTGGATCCACATCCCATTCCTTAGAAGGACCATTGCCATATTCTGGACTCCTACGAGATGCAAGGCTAAGGTTGGAGTGCACATAAACAAGATCATCTGCCTTATGTGAGCCCAACCTGTTGTGCTTCACAGAATGAATAAAACCATAGGTGCTCCAATTCCTTTATGTTGATGAAGAGCTTGCCACTTGTGAAAGGAGGTGAGTGGCAAGGTTTTGCAAATGTACACCATTTGCTCCATGACAAATCCACCACCTAACTGGATTCATGGTGCTTCTCTCCTCCAAAGATGATATATCTGACTAATCATCTATTCCTGCAGCAAAACTAGCAAATTCTTCCTTCACCTCCCTGAGTAGATGAGCTGGAAAAATTCTCATAAGGGCTTTTTCACCCCATTAGCCACCTCTCTATCCTCATGGGGTGCCTTCCTCTTCCCATTGCTTTTAGCAATAAGTTCCTTATCATAAAATTTTGGGTTCAAGGCATGTGCTAAGGTATGCAATGGAGTGTTGAAATTGTTCCACCTATCAACAATGATTTTCTTGATTAATTCGAAAAAATTATCATCTACAAACAAAAGCTGTGGAGACTCTTGTGAAATGATTTCCATAGTTTTCTCAACCATGAAATCCATGCCATCATATACCTCTCCTAAGAAAGGTTGGTCAGTGTCAGCATTCCGAAGAAGCTCAAATGCAGGGGTTGTGAACATTAGCAAGAAATCTATCTTGCTCCACCAATCCTCATCAAGGCACAATCTATTCACTATAGATCCCCGCTCTGAATCTGCTTGTCTCCACTTAGCCCAAAGCTGACTCACCACCATAGACACTAATGTTTGCTTAACCTCAACAAGGCGGTGCAACATTATGAAGTTTGAGGCATATCTTGTCTCAGCAACTTTTAACAACTCCAATTTGGAGTACTCTTGAAATATTGCATGAGATTGGTGGTGGTTGGTGATGAATTTAACAATTTCCCTTGCTTACCCTGTGAGTTCCTTTATCCATGGAACTTTATTGTCGATCTCCTCTAATATCAAATTCAGATTATGGACAATGCAGGGTGTCCAAAAGATGTGGTCATATCTCCCCTCAATAATCAAACCTGCAACTTTGCATACAAGTGCATTATCAGTGATAACTTGCACCACCCTATTAGGACCACCTTGTTCAATAGATTTGATATTAACATCAACAATGAATTGTGCATCCTTTACCTCTCCCAAGCAGTCTTCCGCCTTTAGAAACATTGCTCCTTTTGGTGAAGTGGCAATGATATTTATCAATGGTCTACACCTTGTATCTGTCCATCCAAGACTATGGTAACCCTAGAGCTACTCCAAGAAGAATGAATTGGTGATAACACATCCTCCACAAGATCCTTCTCATTTTTGCGAAGTTGAGTTCTAACTTCTCATAGTTGGGCCCCTTGTACCCTTGAGGAGCTTTGTTAACTGCCCTTATCATATCTTGCCACTGGCCAGTAAGTAGAGCAAACAACATTGAATGGGAGACCACATGCATAGATGCACCGAGCCACACTAGAATCAGCCTCTTCTCTTCCTTGCACATTCACCAATTTAGCAATTATGTTATCTTGAACTATACCGAATGCCCCTCTGGATGGTGGTTTTTCTGGTTGTTGAGTGTCTCTCCTCTTCCTTGCTTCAACTACAATCCTTGGCTCAATGTTTGTTGGATTTTTAGCTTGACTAAGATCATCATGCTTTCTTTTAATTCCATCCGTTTGATCTTGCTCTCTTCGATATTCCCTCCTCGCCATAAGGTCTGATGTTTCTGTGCAACTTGCTATTCCTTGTCCTCCTCCATGCAAAAGATGTGCCTTCACTCTTGGGTAAGAGCCCTTGTAAGAATTACTACAAAGATTACATCTCCATTCCCATGAGCCACCACCTCCACATCTTTGCAACTTCTCAACATGCCTCCAAAGAGGATAATATTCAGCCCTTGGGTTGGCTTTGGGGTTTGTACTTGAACTTTGGATGGAAGCCATTGCTGCAAAAAGAAAAAGAAAAAATCTGTAAATAAAAAACGTTTTTTTATGGTTTTGGTAGCATAAACCCTCAAAAAATAGACGAAACAATGGGAAAAAAACTAAGAAATTGAATGCTTCTTACCCAAATTAATTTTTTGTAGCTGGAGCTACCCCAAAATGCCAGAAAAAAACAAGAGAAATATGGCTGTAGCTGAGCCAAAAACCAAGAATGCCTTAGCTGGAAACTGCACTTCAAATCAAGCAAAATCTCTTTCTCGCCGAAATCTCCTTTGCTCAATGGTGAAAGCACCCAAGTTGAAGCACTACTCTCTTCCTTCTTTCTTCTCGCCAAAATCGCTCTTCTCCAAGTGAAATGACTTGCTCAATTTGTGTGATGAGAGAATGAGGCAAATCCCCTTTTTATAAGTTTAGAAAGCCATCTAGAAGCATCCAAGACACAAATAAAACGAAAATTAAAGAACAAAAAAAAACAAGTTAAAACGTTGTTTTTGGGAAGGAAATACCGTCGTACATCCGAAAATGCATTTTGCTCGTACTAAGACGTAATAACGTTTACTTGCCAAGAACGGGATTCTAGACCCACATTTCTCGCAACTTATGTTTCGACATATCGTGAAACACTGGATCTTCAAGAGTTTTATACAACTCTAGTTATTGTCATGATCACCACGTCTACTCCGCCTTTGACCAAACAACTTATGGATAGCTTGTGAAGCCAAATGGCTTCAAAACTAGCTAGAATGGCCACCATGTACCTGCCTCAACTGAACTCAGTGCTATTGAGGTTTGCTTCCTACTAAACCATGACATGACTGTTGACCCCAAACAAAAATAGCAACCAGAGCTCTTCCAATCTGTATCACTCCCTGCCTAGTCTGAATTTGAGTACCCCTGCGACTTCACACCATCTCCACCAAGAAACTACAATCCATATCCTGATGTGCCCTACAAATATCTAAGCATGTGCTTTGTTGCAACCCAATGAACCTCCTTTGGTTCCACCATGAACTAGCTTAGGGTGTTAACAACAAAGTTGATGTTTGGTCGAGTGTTGACTAGATAAATCGGCGAGCTAATCAACTGCCTCTATTGTCTACATCCCACCAACTCTGAAACTAGAGAGTCAATCTTCTTCAAGTTGGTCACCATCAAAGTGGCCATCGGTTTGTTATCCTTTATCCTGAATCTCTTCAAGATCTCTAGAGTGTACTTCTTGTTACCCACCACTTCGTGGGTAATATCCCTAGGGGAAATTTTTTCTCCATAATGGACCTCCACCGACAGCCCCTTGCAGCCCTCAACTAGCTCGTTGTGCCATTTCTCCGCCACATGAGTCAGCCATGTGGTCCCTCACCCATCTGTATTGATCATATGTTTGAAGGTGGGCCTCCTGAAAGAGTGGGCTTAGTTTGTGCTTATGTCCCCTTGACCTCTTTTGGATGTTACCCTTGGATTTTAGTACTGTGGGATATCCTTTACTGACCATTTGGTTTTAGGGTGGTAATACTTGGGAAACCCCGACTTTGGTTGTGTGGTCCCACTCCCTTATCCACATATACTACTCCCTTTCTATTCACTATACCCCCTTTCATCATCTCTCCCACCTGGGTCCACATCGCCTTTCTGGGTCCACATAAGGTTAGCCTCCCCATTCCCTTGCCCCCACCTTGGGTCAGGCTTGGAACGATGCCCCAAATGTTGAAGAAGCTAAAAAGAAAAGTAAAAGCATATATGGCCACATTCAACAAGAAAATGTACAACGAGATGCAAAAGATAGTCGAGACAAACATAATTAGCACGTAGGCAAAAGCCAATACATGAGCTCTACCCCATACCCATGGCCATCACCCTGGTTCCATAGGCCCTAGATGAGCCTCCTTTATCATTCAGGAACCCATGATTGTCCCAACCCCTGGAGGGAAATGAACCGCCCTACCAAAATGGGGTAATCATTGTTATATCTTACACATCATGCAGTTAATCAAAGAAAAATCATAAAAGGAAAAAAGGTATATAAAAAAGGGTGGAAAAATCAAGGTCGGGGCACCTCATTTACCACGATTGCTCCTCCTACACATTATATACCTAGGTGTGGGCTTCCCTTTTTCTAGCTACCCTTGTGCCTCGATATGTGACCCAAGGTTGCCCCCCTCATTTCCTATTCCATTTCACCTCTTTCTAACATGCAACCACCATTTGAGGGATGTACCTTGGACATATTATCCCCTCTAAAGGTAGAAACCACCTAATAAGGTACCTGGTTAACCCCCTTCGGAGCTTGGAGACATGAGCACGTGCCAAAGCCCACTATGGAAGGGCATGTCATTATGAAGTGTCCACTTGTTTTCCATGGCTTGTAAGTCCTTTACTCGATTACTCTAATGACTTGTTGTACTGGAAGGCTAGGGGACGCATTGGATCTTATGCAGGATTGCAGATGGTGTCCATTTGGGTTTGGTCTCCCTATACGAGGTCCTAACCCTCTAGAGGGCTACATTGGCACACATAGGTGTGTGTAGAGAGCCATGGGCCTCCACAACAGTAGACAGCACTCCATGGATTCCTAGAGATGTTCAGAGATTGCTAGAGATCTACCGTTTGGATGAGGAAGATGCCTTTGGTACATTATGCCCAGTTAGCCCCACAGGTGTACCACACACTTGGCAAGTGTCCCAGGACTTGTACGATGACATGGCAGCATTCATTCGATCGTTTGAGCCCTTACAGACGGTCTACAGGCATCTTCGACTCATATGGAGACCCATGAGGTCATTTGTGTGCCCCCACACCCACTAGGAGCACCACATGTTTATTGTTTTGAGAACAAGGGGCCACCCCCTTTCCCATCACTTTTGAGGATTCCATTCATCATTATGGAACTTATAGACCTCATCAGGCCTCTTGGAGGGCCCTACGACATGCATAGATTATTACTTGACCTCTTGAGAGGCTTATTATTTCATTTGTGAGCTAGTTTGGTGGGCTTGTCACCAAAAGTCAGTTAATTCACACATTATTTTATGTTTAGGGGCTAATGTAGGCCCATTAGGTAATTCAAACTCCTAATTGGTGTATAAATAGGAATTGGACGGATTCATTTGTATCATCATTTGGACTGGGATCTCTCTCTCATTAGAGAACTTGCATTTTTCCTTGGAGGATATTTTTGGATGATGGATGAATTTTGATGTATGGATTCTGGGTTCTTTCTATCTTGGAGCTTCTTATATTGCAAATGTGAAGTTGGTTGGATATACTCTCTAACATTGTAAGTGCAAATTTAATATTATTTTTCATTTTGTTGCATACATTGGAACTTTATTATAATTAGGGCTAATTGTTGCATGTGTTTAATGTGGAATTATGTGTCTATTTAGCTTATTCTATGTATGGGCCATGTTGGATGAATGAAATGTCCTAGAGATTGTGTTATCTTGATAATCCTGCACCATTTGTATGGAGTATAAATGCTTAAAAGTCACTTTTCTTCTCTTTCCTCTAACATTGGACAAAGTTTACTTTTGGAGCCTCCTTGAGCAAGAAACAAAATCGGTCTTCATCATTCTCCTTGACTCCATATCCCCAAGTGAAATCAGGCACTGGTCCCTCCAAGGGTGATCACTCCAACCCTATTTTTCACTTTTTTCCTTTTTTCCTAGGTCTAGCCTCATTAGGTCACCTAGGGCATCAATTTCTCGAGAAACTGACCACAGGAAAACTTCGATCTCCTAGATACAACTGCGCTGGTGGGTCCCCTAGCTCTCTTCCAAATTTGAAGCAAATCCAATGGTGGAATCTTGGGATATCCCAAGCCCTAGCTCTAGGATCAAGTTTTGCCCTAGTATTCCCAAGGCTAGTACCTAATAGGATCAAATTCATATCATTGGGTGAAAAGTCATGTTTGATCCTTTCCCCTCACCTTGGCCAGGTTAAGAACATCATTGGTTGCCAAAATCCATCCCCCAACCTGGACTAGGTCCACTTGGCCCAATGTAGTCCCATTCTTCACCAAAAACTATTTATCAAGGACTACCAGAGAATCCAAGTTTCAAAGGGATTGTAGGGATTGGGAAACTTCTTTACAAGCTGTATTCCTCTCCTAAACCCTCAAATCCTCATCCCCTCTCCCTATAAAACCAATTCACTTGCTTAAAGAGCAAGCAAGCTCTATCCTTCATTTTATCTTAGGGATAAGGTCTAAGGAATCACTTCCCTTATATTTTTTGATATATCCCTTATAAGTGGCCTTCCTAAATCATCGGGTATCCTCCCATCAGTAAAAGTTTGTAAAGAGCAGGGAGCCTTAGCTGTGGTGACAGTGGGCTAAGTCTCCATCGTGGCCCTTAACCTAGCAATTACCCTCTTAAGAACCCCCCTTTTAGGTCCCCTGTTGGTTTGAGTGGTAACAATTCCCTTGTCCAAGGAAGATCTCCCTCGATTGTTGTCAAACCTTTAGTCCCAAAAAGTAATGCATCTGCCATGTTACCCACCAAAAGTGGGCAACCCCATAGGAGAAATTTTCTCCTGGTTATCTCTTCAGTCGACAACCCCTAACAGCCACCAATGTAGCTGATACATTGTGTCAATTGATCTCTCCTCCCTGCATCAGTCATATGTCCTATCGCCCATCTATCGAGAGCATATGTTAAAGGTGGGCAATCCATCCCAAAAGGTATGTTTTTCATTGTGCAATCGGGTGCTTATGTTCGTTTTTCTTTGGCCATGGATTATTGGGTGACTTGGAAGAAGGAAGGGCTTTGACCATGGTTTTGTTCCCTCACCTTAAATGGGGGGTTAATCGTCAATCCTAGTCTCGTGGGATCTCCCCTATTGACTTATGGCTTTAGGAAGGGCACTACTTGGGAAACCCCGATTTGGTAGAGTGGTCTCATTTTCCCGTTCCACACTTTACACTCCCTTATGCACATTACAAGCCCTATTTCATCATTTCCCTTCTTTGGCTCCACATGACCACTGGGTCCACAAGGCACTGGCACTCCCCCTCCCCTTGTACATATAGTTGGGTCAAGCTTAGACATGTTGCCTCGGAGGTTGATGCAACTAAAAGAATGTTAAAGGCACATCATGGCCACAAGCAAGAAACAAAAGAAAAGAATATTATAAAATGCAAAAGATGGTTTGGACATTTAATACAACACATGGGCAAAAGCCAAACATGAGATCTACCCCTTTATCATGGCCATCACCCTGGTTCCTAGCGCCTAGGAGTGCCACCACATCATTAAGGAACCCATGCACCTCCCAACCCCTGCTGGGAGATGAACTGAACCACCTTAAGGGGGTAATAATTGATTTACATCATACACAACATGCTCTAATTTCTCGGAGCACTAAGTAGTAATACAAAGAAAAATCAAGAAAAGGCAAAAGGCAAATAAAGAGGGGTGGAATAACAAAGGTCGAGGTAACTCATGTATCCACGGTTGCTTCCTCCTACATATATACACTCAATATGTGGACATCTCTTGTTACTGTTATCCTTGAACACATGGCATTTGGCCATAAGACCCTGTGACCCTATCCATTTCATCATCATTCGTATGCCATCTATCAATTGAAGGATGTACCAAGGACTTGTATTTCCCCTTAAGGGCTGGGAGCACCCAATAAGGTTGTTTATTAGCCACTCCTACCTAGGGAGGTAACACTATTACGAGATTAAAACCCCAAACTTGGAAGGGAAGCCCAATATCAAGTCTCAATGTGCCCTTGATTAACTTTATGTTTCAAGTTTTGTTTTGGCTGGTTTCCTCCCCTGAGGTAGCCTAAAAACCGTGTAACAAAGGTAGGGATTGGCTAAGCGCAGCTTGCCAACCCAACCTATAGCATATGTAACTTTTACATTTTCGAATTAATAGAATAGCCTAACTTACCAAAAAAAAAACATTTTCTTGTTATAAAATTTTCAAAGAAAATATTCCAAAAAAAAATATTTTATGCACTTCGTAAATATATGTGCACACTTTTATAAGCCATATATTGAAGTGAACAAAGTTCTTACTTCTCTTTAATATTCCAAAAGATTTGGAATATGAAAATATCCATTGAGGATACAAATATTATATTAAAATGTATGAATTGATTGATGATTGTTACAAATGAGGCCCAATTATATACCAAGGCAGGTGCCTCTTCACGAAAGGTCATGTCTCATTTAAACATGCCCTTTCAACCTAATTACTAATTAACTAATTAATCATTATTTATATTACTTTATTCATTACATTGCCTTCCTCCTCAAAAAGCTTTGTCTTCAAAGTTTGTTGATGAAAGGCCCTGATTTCTTTTCCTGCTACAAATGTCTTCTCATCTCGGGGCAGTCATCCTTGTCGATACAAGTTGATATGATCCTCCAAGTGACAAAATAAAATTGTCGCACCGAGAAGGGATCAGACCATCCTAGATCAATCTTCTGTGGAACCTTGCGGTGACTGGCAACTTGTGATGAATTGTGATCACATGAGTGGATTGCGCCGACATTAGTATTCTTTGGAACATTAGTTTGTTCATTCTGTTTTGAATATGTAGCTTGATAGAGTTGTCTACTCCCGTGATTTGGATGTCGATAGGGGACTTTTTTGGTTTGACTTTCCCTTCTTAGGTGTGGTAATTTTTTTAGATGTAATTGAGTTCATTACAGAACCTTCACTTATAATGTTCCTTGTCTGAACTACAACATCTAAGTTTGTATTTTCTAGAACTTGTTTGTCTTCTTCTTGAGTTGTGACATTTACTGGATCAATGTTTGTTTTTTCTTCAACTTGAAATTCTACATTTGAAGATTTCGACGCTTCATTTTCGACAAGTTGTTGCACCTTATTTTCCAACAACTTCTTATTCTTCTTAAGCTTCTTTATTTGTGTTAGTAATTTTTCTCTATGGTCTTTTAGTTGCAAAACTTCTTCATTTTTTTCAACAGTGATTTTGTCAACTTCTCTTTGCATATTTTGTATCATCCTAGAGTTTCTATCCAGGGTGAACTCAGAACAATGTCATTATCGTTAAAAAATAAGGATTGTATAGAGAATTTCGATATAAATGTATAATCGCCAATGTTTAACTATAAGTCAGTTATTTCGCATCGTTTTTCGCCGGAAAAGTCTAACTTTTCAATTATATTTAACTCAGGAATCACCAATTGGTTTGCAATTTTAGGTGTTATATAATTTTCATCCTCGGCAAGTGAGATAGCAATAGTGACGTCTTTTCCTGCAATAGACCCTTTAGTTCTAAATAGCACTGAAGCATACTTAAGTGAAGTTTCTAGGAATCTTGCTTCCTTAATTTCCGAATTAGATGTCATTTTGCTTGTCTTTTAGGGTTTTAAAGATACCCCTTTTAATCTTTCTAACTTTAATAACAGTACCTT
Organism: Pinus albicaulis; assembly: GCA_034641835.2. Taxonomy (NCBI): domain Eukaryota; kingdom Viridiplantae; phylum Streptophyta; class Pinopsida; order Pinales; family Pinaceae; genus Pinus; species Pinus albicaulis. Next base: position 317,559 of record JAXQQM020059367.1, read on the forward strand.
ATAAATGAATTTCCTTCAATTTTTTCCTCAAAATTTTAATTAGCTTCAAACTTTAAAGATACTTTCCTTTTTATTGAAATCTCAATCCTAAAGCTCTTCTCTCTCTTTTTTTTTACAAAATTCACTTTCCAATAACACAATAAAATGTCCCTTTTTTAATTTTATAAACTAACTTTTAGTTGTATAACCTTTTAATAATTTCCTTTTATCCCTTTTAACTTTTAAAGTATTCAACTCCTTCAAATATAAATTTTAATGATGTCGTCGAGGTCAACCTTCCATATAAACTAAAAATTGTATGTATATTTTTTTAAATTACCCATGTTCCTTTTTTGCCTTGTACTTTATTAAAAGCAATGTCTCAATAATTTAAAAGAGAGCTTTTTATTATATTAGTATTTATAAACACACTTACCACCTTGATATTTGATAATTTAGATACGAATGAGTTTACAACAAATAATATGTTTACCATACAAGCTCAACGCTTTATTAATCAATCGACCAATCGATGCAGTTTATAGGCACAACCTTTTAGATTGGAGGTTTTAATTTTTTTCTAAAAATCATATTTCCGTATCAATGTCAGTGTACAGATTGTATGTAGAAGTTAATGATGGAAATGAACAGTGACATCAGCGTTAGCGAAACAAAACGATGTACAAAAAACAAATTGATTTTAGTATAATCAATTCCACAATCATGTACAGAAGAATCTACGGCAGACAGGAAAACAGAAAAATTTAGAAACACTGGCAGTGATGGTGGTAAGTGGCTGCAGCATTACAGGTCGACGAAGATGCAGTTGAATAGGGTTGGCGACAACAGTGGAGAAGAGGGCAGCGAAAGGCAGAGATGGACGGGAGAACAAATAGAGGGGGCTGCCTGTGGTTGCAAGGGGGATCGAGCTCCACTGGTGTCGACTGTGGCAATGGCAGCGCAAAGAAATGGTGTCCGCAGCAACAAATGGCTCGTTGTTCAGCACGATGGTTGTGGCCAGCGGTAGAAATAGTAATCCAGCAACGAACAATGTATAGCTGGCAGTGGAACTGAAGGTGGTTAGTCGGGGTCAGCGATGGTGGTGTCATTTTCGCAGTGTTTCGTGGTTGTCACGACAGCCAATTATGGGGAATGCAACGGATCAGTTGCGTCCACAACAAGGATATGCAAAAACGGTGTTATGTTGTGTGGCTTCTAGCATCTGCCCTTTCGATGTAATGGCTTACCAATGAATAAGATTGCGAATGACAGCAGTGGAGGAGGTGGGGTTTGTTGGTCAACTTATTTGCTGTGGAGGCTACCAATGGTATGACAGCCCCAACAGTTTTTCCTTGTGCAAGCCAAGTAATATTTATTTATCTTCTCCTTTATATATATATATATATATATATATATATATATATATATATATATCTTTTTTTCAAATTTTTATCTTCTTTTTTTCTTTTCTTTTCTTTTTTTAAATGGCCAAGGGCCTCTGAAGAATTCAGCAACGGAGAGACTCCAAAAGTTGTAGCGAATGCTTCAGTCACGATGGAAACAAGGTTGACAATTTTTATGGTTAAAGACCTCGATCGAAGAGCGTGGCTCTATGCAGCAGTTAAGCGGTCGAAGGCTTGAACTGCTTTGATACCAAATGAAGTGAACAAAGTTCTTACTTCTCGTTAAATACTCCAGAAGACTTGAAATATGAAAATATCAATTGAGGATACAAATATTATATTATAATGTATTAATTGATTGATGATTGGTACAAATGAGGCCCACTTATATACCAAGGCAGATGCCCCTTCACGAAAGGTCATGTCTCATTTAGACATGCCCTTTCAACCTAATTACTAATTAACTAATTAATCATTATTTATATTATTTTTGTTAAACACCGTGTTAAGCACACACATGGTGTATGAGAAGAATAAACACACACACACAAGAGACTCAAGACACGATGAAAGATAAGCGTGAGGCTTTCTTATTTTCCATTATACAAAGATGTACATTTATACTACAATGGTGTGACTCTTGGTTTCACATTCCAAGGTCACTTGGACTCCATTGTGACTTTTCGCATTCCACACCTACCCATGGAGGATTAGGTATTCCAACAATTTTATTCATTACATATATATATTATGTTCTTTGTATTAGATAAAGTGTAAATAAAGCGCTACGATAAAACGCCTGCAGCTTTGCACGACGACGACGTGACATGAAAAGATCAGTGACGGTAATTCAATAGCGGAACCCCCCAACTTTCTCAACGTTTAACAGAGTGTGCGGGGTCCAAGATTGATTGTTTTCCCAAAACCATGTTTTGGTACGTGCCAGCCTATGGTTAATAGTAAAACACCACTCACCCCCCACCCACACCCCCCCCCACGGGAAATCTGCCTCTGGTTTCCGCTAAAATCTCATTGCCACCAACTACAATTTTTGCCAATTCCTATTGTCACTGAATATTACCACCAATTTGCTTGTATTTATTTTATCCTTTTTTCCCATTTGCCAAAGAGTTCTAGTAGAAGAAGAACAGCGCCATCTCAAAGTCGTAATCAGCTGCAAGTTGTTTTCAAGCAATATGATTTCACTGGTAATTCTATTGCTTTTAAACCTCACTTCATATTGTAAAGATGTGTTCACATAAGGGAAAGTTGGCAAAAACTCAATCTTAAACCCTCCTCCTTCTGCGTCAGTTAAAATCGAAGAGATGTCTTTAATTGATTCAGATGCTAAAATTATGGAAATACAGTCTGAATTTGACCTTTTTGAACTGAAAAATTGGGCATTTCAAAGGTTCCAAGACCATAATGATGACTTTTCCCTTTGGGAATCTCTTCTTCCACAATTTGTGTTTCCACAAACTTATCATTTTCCTGAGTTTGTTGTATGGTGTTCGGACTAGTATTTACCAAGTAAGAGGGGTATTGTTTCCAGGAATGAAGAGCGAGCACCAGTGAAGCATTGTTGGAAACCTATCAAAAATTAACCCTTCAGCAAAAAAATTTCATACTTGAATCCTCTTTGCCAGAGGGAGATAGCATTCCCCAACACAACCCTCCTAATCCTTCAAATATCTTCCCAGAAATCTCCAGACAAATCATATCAATGATTTGTTGTTTATTAGGATATGAAAGTGATGAAGTTGTGGATGAAGTGGAGTTAGGTTTTCTGTCAACTCTATCACCAAGAAATTAGCCTTTTGTTTATTTCAATTTCAGTCAATTTCTCTTAGATACCATTCATGAGCAATTTTTGAAATTTGGAATTGTGAGATCTTTTAAACATTTGTCAATTTTAGTGTATTTGTTATTGTATCATCAGTCAAACAAGTTCCTTCAAATACAGAATAATATATATGCAAGGGATTCAATGGTTAATCTATTGCAACAGGATTGTGCAATTTTAACATCTGATATCTGCAATTTGATCAATCCAAAAAAATTATTGCTAGATTCAGGCCAAAAATATTAATTTCCTTTCTCATTATTTGAATGGCCAAAAAAAGGCCAATTCATAAAATGTTTAGACCTATGCATATGAAAAATGAGGGATAAGCAACAAAACTCAGTGGCTCTCATTTGGGCTCCCTTGAAAACAAGATAGGAAATTTCTCAGTGAGAGAAGGGTATAGGTTGTTGGAACAACTGTTAAAAAATTATTAAAGACCCTTCTTGATAACGCATGAGATCTGGAGGTCCATCGGATTACCAACATCACCGAGAAGCAGAAGAAACCTTGTCCCATTTGCTTGCTCCATATTCTTTTGTTAGGGAAGTTTAGAGCATTATCCCTAGACATGCAAGAGTGCAATTTAATCCCTCATTGGACCGTAACTATAAGAAGTTAGGACCTCTTCGATAACTGGAAGCAAACCTAAACTGAAGACTTAAAAAAAACACTTTCATTAAAAAGGCTTCAAAGATCCTTATTAGAGATGTTTGGTGGAGAGTTTGGCTAAACTGGAAAGGATAACTTTCCAGGGGCTAAAGAAATTAGGCACAATGAATTCTAACAAAAACTATAGTTATAGTGGTGGAATTTCTCAAAATTAATTACAGGACTATACAAGACAAAGTTCGAACATCTATCTAAGAGTGAGAAGCTAAGTTGGATGAGGGCATGGTCATTTCAAGCCCTGACAAATAACAATAAGGATAGTGTTGGAAGAATTCTTGTTATTGATGTCAAAGGAGACACCATCTCGAGAAGATTGTGGCATAGGCCTGTAGAGGACTTCAAGCCCTTTCCAACGAGTATTTACTCATCCTCTAACTCCTCCTCGTTGATAAGATATGAATTTTTGAAATTGAAAAACCCATATCATCAAGACTGCCTACATGAGCCTACATAAACTCAAGTCGGCCTCATTGTCAAGAGACATGTCACTTCAAAGAGGGTTTAATCTGTATAAATACAAATCATAGCTCCTCATTTCACCCATCCAACTCGGTCAAAAAGATAAGTAAGGCATTCAATTTGAAGCAAAGTGTAGGAGTTCACAACTCATGAACTAAGGAGTTGTCCAAGAGGCAGGACGAGGATCAGGGAAGTTACCTTTTGGTTTTTTATTTTTTTGTGGTTTGTTTTTGGAGTAGTGATTATATTTCCCGGTGGTTCATTTTTGGAGCAGTGTAATATTTTTTTGTGGATTGCTTTGGAGCAGTGGTTATATTCTTCTGTGGCTCAACCCATACCACAGATTTCGACCCCTTTGTAGCTCGGGTCTATGACCAGACCTCAGTCCCTTCTATGGTTTGGCCTATGACCAAAATTCAGTCCTCTGTGATTTAGGTTTGTAACCAAACTTTGGTCCTTTGAGGCTCGGCCTAAACAGACCTCAGAATTTGGCCCTTTTATCCTTGACCCAAACTCGGACTAGTGGAGCAAGTCATGGGAGATCTCTTGGCTTATTGAAACAAACTTTGACTTGGGAAAGAACAGTGTTTTATGCTTATTGGATCAAACCGGTTGAGCAAATCTACTTGGTTTTGGAGCAGACTTTTCGAAACTTCCTGAAGAACAGGACCTGTGACAAGTAATTTTGCAGACCTGTGGAGACCTATAACAAGACAGTTTCGGCCTTCTACTGGAACAATTTACAAACCCTTGTTGAATCAGATTTCGAGCATACATTTCAAGTTTATTGAAGCACTTTTCGAAACTTCCTGAAGAACAGGACCTGTGACAAGTAATTTTGCAGACTTGTGGAGACCTATAACAAGACAGTTTCGGCCTTCTACTGGAACAATTTACAAACCCTTGTTGAATCAGATTTCGAGCATACATTTCAAGTTTATTGAAGCACTTTTGAAGATCTCTTGAAGCAATCACCCATGGAGCATTTTTGAAGATTATTGTTGAAGACATCTTTGAAGACTTGAAGGAGCATTTTGAAGATCATTTGAAGCATTTTGAAGACTTGTTGGAGGAGCTTGTAGAGGACTTGTTATGCAGACCTATTGATGATACCTTTGGAGCAGCCTTGTTGAAGCATTTGAAGACATCTTTGGAGCAACCCTGTTGAAGCATTATTGAAGGAAATTTTGGAGCATTATTTAAGATATTTTGAAGAACTTTTGAAGTATCTTTTGTAAAGTTTTTGATTTGACCAAGTTGGAGCTTGGAATTGTTGAAAGGATTGGAATTTGGAGTCCTTATTTTTGACCATGTTGGAGCTTGGAAGTTGTTGAGAGGATTGGAGTCCTCATTTTGACCAAGTAGGAGCTTGGATATGTTCAAGGTTGGAGCCTTGGAAAAGTCAAAGATTCTGTTGTACAAGTTGGAGCCTGATTTGTTGTACAAGAGTGCTAGGGTCCTCACTATTTTGATTAATAAAATTATTTTTGTACTATCTCTTGTGTTCTGGTTTATTTTCAAATAAAAATATTAACTGACATAAAATAACAATTGAAAGAAATATTGATTCACCCTCCTACCCCCACCCTCACCCTCAGCATTTCCAACAATTGGTATCAGAGCCAGCATCTTCAAAGAATAATCTAACAATTGGTAGAAGAATATTTGAATCACAATGGTCAGATGCTAGGGTCCCCCAATTTGATGGAAAAAATTTACCGTTTGGAAAGTTAGAATGAAGTTCTACTTAAATGTCTCTTGGAGTCGAAGTTTGGCAATCTGGATACAAGATCCCATCTCCTCTCCAACAGATCCTGAAGGGGAGAAAGCATATGTGGCAAATGCAAAGACTTTGAATTCTATATCAAGTGGTTTGTCAGATTTAAAATTCACTAAAGTGATGATTGAAACAACCAAAGAGATGTGGGACAAGCTCATTAGCATCTATGAAGGAGATGATAAAGTCAAAAAAATTCTCCAAACCTTTAGAAGCAAGTTTGAAAGTCTCAAAATAAATGAAGAAGACATTGCTACTTACTTTCTCCATGTAAACGAAGTCGTCAATTCTCTCAAAGGATTAGGCAAAGAAATTAAAGAGAAGACAATTGTCAAGAAAATTCTAAGATCACTTCCAAACCGCTTTCATGCCAAAGTCAGTGTCATAGAAGAATTGAAAGACTTGGATGACTTGAAAATGGATGAGTTTCATGGAATTCTTATTGCATATGAAATGAGAACAGGAAACTCAACTCACAAAGAAGTTGCTTTCAAAGCATCAAAAACATCAAGGAGAGTAGTTGTGACTGCAACAGTGATGATTATGATAATGAAACAGAATTGGCGCAATTTGTCAAGAAGTTGAAGAAAGGATCCAAACTCAAAGGTATGTACACTCTCATTTGTTTGAAATGTGGAAGTACAGGACATTATGAAGATGAACCTAAAAGGACATTCAAAAAAGAAAGGGTCAAACAAGAACTTCTTCTCCAAAAAAAGCAGGGATGATTCTAATGAAGATGAACCTAAGAAGAGAACATTCAATAAGAAAGGCTCAAACAAAAGAAATTTCTTCTCCAAGCAAGATAGTGATGATTCTGATGAAGATGATCATTAGGCAAGAAGTAGTGAAGTATTATTCATGGCCTTCACAGATGACACAGATAAACTTGAAAAGGAAGAAGAAGGAAATGTAGATTAATTGCTGATTAGAAGAAGAAGCAAAGAGAATGGAAGAAGTATTAAACAACAAGGTAAAGGAAAAGGAAGAGACCTGCAAGAAATTAGAAGCTAAAGTTGTCCCTCTAAAAAGAGAATTGGATGAAGTCAACAAAAGCTTGAAAAGTTCTCAAACCCTAGATGTCATCCTCAACACTCAAAGACCACAACATGACAAATCAGGACTTGGCTATACAGGTGAATCATCTAATTCAAAGGAGAACACCATTATCCATCATGAAGAAGAACCAAGAAGCTATGTTAATGCTCTGAGTAAACATCCAAGAAATGAGAAGTAGTTTGACACACCAAAGGGACTTCCTCGCAATAATCCATGGAATGAGAAGTTGTCTTATCCAAAAAAGAATATCACATCAACCCAAGCTTATATTAACAAGTATCAAACTATTTTCCTTAGCTTTTTTGTAAAAAATTTGGCCATCAAGCTTAAGCATTGCAAGGCTTACGGAGATAATAATGTTGACTCAAGAAAATATGGGACTAATTACCAAAATAAGACTATTGATTCCAGGAGACAAAACCAGATCAGAACTTACAATTGATTTGCTAGAGTTTCAAAGTATAGTTTAGAATGCTCCAAATGCAATAATCCATGTCATGAAGCACAAAATTGTCAACTAGAACCAAAAGAAAGGGTATGGAGAAGGAGGACTAGAGAACCCACCCCTGAAAAGTGTGGTATAGTCTTTTGTGCACAAAATGAGGAAACAAAATCGTTTGTAGGTAGTGAATGTTCTAGGTATATGACTGGTGACCAAAACAAGTTCTTCTCGCTAAACAAGATGGATGGAAATATGACTTTTGGAAGTGGATCTGCTAAAATTGTTGGTAAAGGCACAATGAGTCTCGTCAATGTCAAGGAGAAAACACAAAATGCACTATATGTTGAAGGACTCAAGCATAATCTCCTAAGTTTCAGCCAAATATGCGAACAAGGACATGATTTCATCATTCGTTCCGAGGACTGTGAAATAAGAAAATCATCTTCAGGAAAGTTGGTAGGAAGAGGAGTAAGAATAGCAGATAATGTATACATTCTCAGTATAATTCAAGAAGAAAGATGTTACATGAGTCAAGTAGATGAAAGTTGGTTATGGCACAAGCGATTGGGACATCTAAACTTTGATAATTTGGTGAAGATCAGCGAAACTCAGGCAATGAGAAATATCCCCATAATTTCAAAACCTGAAAAGGCTATTTGTGCACCATGCCAACATGGAAAGCAAAAAAGGACCAGCTTCAAGACAAAGGAATGCTCATCATCAAAGCCTCTAGAAATCATTCATGCAGATCGGTGTGGGCCAACCAAAACTCTATCTATACAAGGAGAAAGGTACTTTATATTGTTTATTGATGATTATACTAGAATGATGTGGGTATTTTTCATAAGATTTAAGCCAAAAGAACTAGAATGTTTTAAAACCTTCAAAGCAACAGTTGAAAACGAGAGTGAGTTAAAGATAAAATATTTAAGCACATATAGAGTTGGAGAATTTACCTCAGGGGAATTCAATGAATTATGTGCAAAACATGGAATTAAGAGGAAACCATCTGTTGCTAGGACTCCACAACAAAAATGGAGTGGTTGAAAGAAAGAACAGATTCGCATAAGAGATTGCAAGAACAATGCTATTAACAGTTGATTTACAACCTAAATTTTATAGAAAAGCAGCTAGGGCAGCAGTATATACTATGAACATGGCACAACATAGGGAGAATAGTGACAAAACTCCAGATGAATTATGAAAAGGAAAATCTGCTTCACTGAAATATTTTAGAATATTTGGAAGTTTTTTATGAAGATCAATGATGATTCACCGGACAAGTTTGATTCTCGAGTCGATGAAGGAATTTTTCTTGGATACTCTACATGAAGCAAGGCCTACAAATGGTACAACAATCGGTTGCGAAAGATAGTTGAAAGTATTGATGTAAAGATTGATGAGGCTCTTCCTGAGAAAGAAGTTGAAATCAATGGAGAAGATCCTATTCCTAGAGATCCAAAAGAAGATGTTGCAAAAGAAGAAAAGGAGTCGAAGAATCAAAAGGAACCATCTGAAACTCCATCAAAGGGGAAATTAGTTCAAAAACATCATCCAGAAGATAAAATTATTGGTGATGTAGATGATGGAATACAAACTCGAAGAAAGATGACAAATAAACCAAAAAGGAATGACATTTCTTTACTATCCACAATAGAACCAGAAAATTTCACAAGCATGGACCCTCACTAGATAAAAGCAATGCAAGAAAAGATGTATCAAATTGAAAAAAATGAAACATGGGAGATGGTACCTCGTCCAAAGCAGAATAATGTCATAGAAACCAAATGGATGTTCAAGAACAAGATAGAATGAAGAAGGATGGATCATCAGAAACAAGGCAAGGTTGGTGTGCAAGGGGTACTCTCAAATTAAAGGAAATGACTTTGAAGAAAACTTCGCTCTTGTTGCCTAACAAGAAGCCATAAGGATGTTTTTGGCATTTGCTTGCTCTAAACTTTAAAGGCTTCAAAGTTTATCAAATGGACATAAAATCAGCATTTCAAACCAGTGACCTATAAGAAGAAGTATTGTAAATTTACGTAGATGTTCTATGCTTGATGCAACTTTACTTTTCACTATAGCAATCACATAAACAATCAAGTAAAATGTTGATAGAACATACCAGAGGATCTTCAGAAGACAGACCAGAAACAGAAAAATGTGGTGGTGCGTTACGGTGGTCCACAGGATGCTTCAACCAGCAAAGTCTCCTTGGTGAGCCAACCCAACATGTGTCACAACAGCCCTCAAAAAAGCCACACGGTCAACTCAAAGTCAACCCCAAAAAAGTCAACGCAACTCGGTCTTCGATCAACCTTTTGACCTTGATTCTTGTGCCAATGTGTACGGCCTTCCAAAATCAAAGTCTCCACCAATTTTCAGCCTCTTTGGACCATGTGTTGACCAAAGTCAACACTGGTCAAACTTGCGTGGAAACCCTAGCTGCAGTAAATTCATCCTTCTTCCCACGTGTGAACCAAAACTGCTTCCAAGGAGCTTGTGCTAAATCAGAAGAGGAGATGATGTATGAGGATGAGATGAGTGAAAAAGTCCTCCAACGTTGACTCTATTTATATCAATCACTAAGGTGTGTGACACATCTGCTGGGGGGGTAAAACCTTAAGGCCGACCTGCAAATATTTGAAATTATTAAAAATAAATTCAAAATAAATGTTCTACTCATTGGATTAAGATCAATTTTAGATCGATCTTACACCTCTCCGAAAGAGGAACCCAATAAAAATATTGGTATCTTCATCTGAGCATCACAACATGGGAGTTTGGACCTAGTTGTCCAATTTTAACACTCCCTCTCAACTAGGGAGAACTCCATCCACCTATGCAATCAAACATCGTGCGTCATCCCGTCGTAACTTGCTTTGCTGGCCTCTTTATTTCAGAACAGAAGTGGGTCAGTCACAAAGACATCATTCCCCGGCTGACAGATTCAGCCCAGAGGTCTGAAACCTCTATCGAACTCACAAAGATTCTCATACCAACTCGAAGTTGGTTTACCTGACCCGAAGTCAGTTGGAGGTCCGAAACCTCACTATACTTGCTCCCAGATCAAGTGGTTGGACCGTGCCATCCTAGATAGAACAGAACAGAAGTGGGTCAGTCACAAAGACATCATTCCCCGGCTGACAGCTTCAGCCCAGAGGTCTGAAACCTCTATCGAACTCACAAAGATTCTCATACCAACTCGAAGTTGGTTTACCTGACCCGAAGTCAGTTGGAGGTCAGAAACCTCACTATACTTGCTCCCAGATCAAGTGGTTGGACCGTGCCATCCTAGATAGAGAGTAAGGAAATCTCTGATGCGTCCATCAGTCTTTGCTACTAGTCTCTAGCTTTTCACACCTCATTGGCCAAATGAGAGGTACTTCCCATGAGCCCTGAACTCAATGGGTAGGATGCATAAGGGGCACAGATAATGAGAGGTGAACCAACTCAATAATCATGGTGGGGCCCAAGCACACCAACAAGGTTCGGCAAGCCTAGCCCTGCGGTTGCTTATAGCTCCGAGAAGCTATCCCAAAAGCCCCCCAGAGCACCCAGAGCTCATCGTCCAACAAGACCCACATAATAGGGTCGTTCCACGATACCAAGACTCTCACAGAAGGTTAGGAACTTGACCTTCCCCAGGGGCTTTGTGAGAATATCCGCGACCTACTCATCAGTTCCTATATGATCGAGCCTTACAGCGCTTCGCTGTACCATATCCCAAATAAAGTGGTACCTAATATCAATATGCTTGCATCGATCATGGAACACTGGATTCTCGGACAAGCGAATCCCACTCTGGTTATCACAAAGTATCACGGTGGTATCTAGCACATGTCCGAACAGCTCACTAAAGAGCTTTCGCAACCAAACTGCTTCACAATAGGCCATACTCGCTGCAATGTATCCGGCCTCTGTGGTGCTCAAATCCACCGACTTCTGCTTCCTGCTCATTCATGAGATCGAAGCAGAACCAAGATTGAAGCAGCATCCTGATGTGCTCTTACGATCCACCACACTGCCAGCCCAATCGGCATCAGTATATCCAAGGAGTGTCACGCTCCCGACAGTGTATCTTAGCCCATGGCTTATCGTGCCCCGAAGATATCTCAGAAGATTCCTGGCACCAACCTAGTGAAAGTGATGAGGCTCAACCATTTGTTGACTCAAAGTGTTCACTGCAAAACATATATCTGGACGGGTGTTCACTAAGAACATCAGGGCCCCTACGAGTTGACGATACCCAGTAGGATTAGACAATACGGGCCCAGCAGCGCTACCACTCAACTTCTTGAAGTTGAGCTCCATTGGTGTCGACACGGACTTGCAATCCACCATACCAAATATTTCCAGAGGCTTCACAATGTATTTTCCTTGAGAAAAGAAAATCTCGCCAGGTCTCTGCCAAACCTCCAGGCCTAGGAAGTAGTGCATCAGTCCTAGGTCCTTCATCTCGAACTCAACAGCGATCTCCCTCTTGCACTGATGAATGAGACGGTCAGCACCTGTTAGGAAGAGGTCATCCACATAGAGCACCAGAATGAGAGGCTTTCCCTTGACAATCTTGAAGTAAAGGTTCGGATCAGCGTTACTTCCAGTGAAGCCCAGCTTCATCAAGTAGTTATCTATCCTCTTGTACCAAGCTCTGGGTGCTTGCTTCAGCCCATAGAGGGCTTTCTTCAACCTACAGACATGGGTGTCTCGATCCTGGACTTCGAACCCCAGAGGTTGTTCCACATATACCTCTTCCTTTATCTCACCATGCAGAAATGTGGTCTTCACATCCATCTGATGAAGATTTCACCCTTGCGTAGCAGCAAGGGCTATAATAGATCGAATGGTGGTATATCGGGCCACAGGTGCAAATATGTCATCATAATCTATGCCTTCCTTTTGAGAGAAGCCACGGGCAACAAATCTTGCCTTGAACTTTTCAGCACTTCCATCAGATCCATGCTTGATCTTGTAGAGCCATTTCGAGGTGACAACTTCTTTGTCCTTCGGTCTTGGAACCACATCCTAGACATCATTCTTCATTATGAACTCATACTCTTCATGCATAGCATCCTTCCAGACTTGATGCTTTACGGCTTCCTCAAAAGATCGAGGCTTGGATTGTACAATAGTACTCATGGCTGCTAGATACCCTTGGTATCTACTCGGCTTCTTGTTTTCACTGAATGTCCCCCTTGGGGCCGCATTTCCCTCAGCATCCTCGAGAGTGTCTCGGAGCCATGATGGTCTCTTTCCCAGTGAAGGAGGTGGATCAATCGGGTCCATTGGTCCTTCAACATCAGGCATCGTTTCATCCTTCGATTCCTCTTGATTTCCAGGCCTTGCTTCATGATCTTCCTCAGATCTCGGAAGATTGACTACTTTCCTCAGGGAAGTATCTTCGTCAAAGGTGACATCATGGCATATCTCCACTTCCCTTTGACCAGGCACATAGACTCTATAGGCCTTCGAAGTTTCACTATAGCCCACAAACATTCCTTTCTTCCCAGAAGCATCCAACTTGCTCCTCTTTTCTTTCGGCACATGAAAGTAAATAGGACATCCAAAAACTCTAAAATGTGAGACGTCAGGTTTCTTATCAGAGAAAACCTCTTCGGGAGTTTTGGATTCTAGAGCAGAATGCGGGCATCGGTTTTGTATGTACACAGCAGTGTTCGCAGCTTCTCCCCACAGAAACTTCGGCAGACCTTGGTCACATAGCATGGCACGAGCAGCGTCGACAATGGTCATGTTCTTTCGTTCAGCAACACCATTTTGCTCGGGAGTATAGACAGTTGTGGTCTCTCTCTTAATGCCAGCTTCTCTGCAAAATCCTTGAACTCGTTTGTCTCATATTCAATGCCATTATCAGTTCTCAAAATCTTGATCTTCTTCCCTGTCATATTTTCCACCAAGGCTTTTAAGGTACCGAACCACATGAAAGCCTCATCCTTCTTCTTTAAGAAGTACATCCAGGTTTTGCGAGAGAAGTCATCTATGAACGTCATATAATATGAACATCCTCCCAAGGATGTTACGGGCAGCATACCAGATAGATCAGAATGGATCAATTGCAAGACATCAGATGTCTTTGTGACACTTGAGGGGAAAGGTCCCCTTGTATGCTTTCCTTCGGCACAACCCTTACATACACCTTCATGATTATTTGAAAACTCGGGCATCCCTGTCACCACCTTCCTTGCTTCGGGAAGGGCTTTGTAGTGAAGGTGTCCAAACCTTCGGTGCCATAGTTCAGTCTGTCGGATAGTATCACATGTCATTGCTCCCAGCGAACTTCCTCCAACCTGGTAGAGTGTATCAACTCTAAACCCAATCGAGATAGCTTCCATGAAGCTCTTCTTCCACATGAGCACCTTTCCATTAGTGAATGCCACATTGAAACCTTTGTCTTTCATGGCCGATATAGACACAAGGTTCTTCTTCAAATTTGGTACATAGGGTACATCCTACAAGTGGAGGACTTGACCTTGAGACAAGTGGAGGGTCACAGTCCCTGTCCCTTTCATGGGATATGTGGCATTATCTCCAAGGATAATTTCCAGATTAGTATCCTTCTCAACCATATCAGAGAGTGCTTCCTTGAACCCAGTGATGTGCCTTAAGGCACCACTATCTATCAACCAGACATCCATAGTGTCGGGTGGGGATGCAACAGAGAGGGCAGATACAAGAATGTATTCATTTCTTTTATCAACAACATGTGATTCCTCATACCTGGAGTTTCTTGACCTTTTGAAAGGTTGATTATTTCCGTCGGAGGGAGCCTTCCTCTTTCCCTTAGACCTGGTGTTCTTTTGATTTCCATTCCTCCGGTTGTTGTTGTTATCATCACCATCGGGAGAATCCTTCTTGAAAGGACATTCTCTAGCATAGTGACCAGACCTATGACAAGTGAAACACTTGCCCTTCTTTCCTTGGGCCCCTGCTTTTCCCTTGTTCTTTGGGCCACCAGAGTTCTTCCTTCTAGAATGAGCAGCGTATGCAGCGTTTCCTTCATTTCCATACTCCTTCATTCTTGATTCTTCTTGAACGCATCTTGACAGTACTTCATCAAAGTCAGGTATCACATTATTATTTAGAATGATAGTGTTGAACACATGCCATTCAGATGAGAGCCCTCCATGTGCGATGAGTACCATCTCTCGATCAGCTATTGTCTCCCCAATAGCTAGCAGATTGTTCCTGATTTCAATCAGCTTCAGAAAGTATGATTGGACAGAATCATCCCTGCCTTTCTTCAGATTCTTCAATTGATTCTTGAAGAATAGTACTTGATTCGTATTGTTGGCCTTGAACATGAGGATCAATTTATCATACATCTCTTTGGATGTGCCCAACTCAGAGATGTAGGCCACCAGGCTTTTATGAACGGATTCCCTGATCATCAACTTTGCTTTGATCTCCCCCTTCTTGTACTTTGTTTTGGCAGCAACAGTAGCAGTGGATGGAGGTTCTTGGATTTTACCCTGCACATAGTCCATGACATCTTGGTCTTCCAATTTGAGATCCAATATCATCTTCCAAGCATGGAAGTCATCCTTCCCAATCAATTTTTCATCCTCCTTGAAGCCATAGTTTGTGGAACCCATTATCCTCTTTGGTGATTGCTACAAATAGGGCTTGTTTTCACCTCATCTCTAATACCCTGTAAATTTATGTAGATGTTCTATGCCTGATGCAACTTTACTTTTCACTACAGCAATCACATAAACAATCAAGTAAAATTCTGATAGAACATACCAGAGGAACTTCAGAAGACAGACCAGAAACAGAAAAATGTGGTGGTGCGTTACAGCGGTCAACAGGATGCTTCAACTAGCAAAGTCTCCTTGGTCAGCCAACCCAGCATGTGTTACAACAGCCCTCAAAACAGCCACACAGTCAACTCAAAGTCAACCCCAGAAAAGTCAACGTTGTACAGAAAAGTCAATGCAGGACAGCAGCAAGAAAGTCAACACAGCTCGGTCTTCGGTCAACCTTTTGACCTCGGTTCTTGTGCCAATGTGTATGGCCTTCCAAAATCTAAGTATCCACCAATTTTCAGCCTCTTTGGACCATGCGTTGACCAAAGTCAACGCTGGTCAAACTTGCGTGGAAACCCTAGCTACAGTAAATTCGTCCAACCCTAACTGCAATAAATTCGTTCTTCTTCCCACGTGTGAACCAAAACTGCTTCCAAGGAGCTCATACTAAATCAAAAGAGGAGATGATGTGCGAGGATGAGATGAGTGAAAAAGTCCTCCAACGTTGACTCTATTTATATCAATCACTGAGGTGTGTGACACATCTGTTGGGGGTGTAAAACCTTAAGGCCGACCTGCACATATTTGAAATTATTAAAAATAAATTCAAAATAAATTTTCTTCTCATCGGATTAAGATCAATTTTAGATCAATCTTACACCTCACCGAAAGAGGAACCCAATAAAAATATTGGTATCTTCATCTGAGCATCACAACATGGAGTTTGGACCTAGTTGTCCAATTTTAACAAGTATACATGGAACAACCAGAAGGGTTCGACTTAGCAGAAGGAAAAGATTTTGTTTGCAAATTGAAGAAGGCTCTGTATGGATTAAAACAAGCTCCAAGAGCCTAGTACGCTAGACTTTATCACTATCTTCAACAACAAGGCTTCAAGAACAGAGTTGCAGGAAGCAATCTTTATATGAAGATGGACAAAGATAATCTACTAATCACACCAGAATATGTGGATGATCTGATTTTTGGGAGCAACAATGATGAAATGAGTCATAAATTTGCCCAAACATGTCAAAAGAAATTGAAGTGTTGATAATTGGTGAGTTGTCTTACTTTCTTGGACTTCAAGTAACTCAAACCAAAGCAAGAATGTTCATGTCACAAGCAAAACATCTCATAGATATGCTTAAGGGATTTGGGATCGAAGAGTGTGCTATTGATAGCACACCTATGATTACAGGTTGCAAGCTAAGGGTGATGAATCTCCTATGGTGGATACTACTCTTTACAGATCAATGATTGGAGCTCTTTTATATCTGACAGCTTCACAACAAGACATCATGCAGGCAGTAGGAATGATGGCAATATTCCAATAAGCCCTGAAGGAATCTCACATGCTAGTTGTAAAGACTACTAAAATACCTAAAAGACACTCTTGATTTTGGATTATGGTAACCTAAGAGCACAAATCTGACCTTGATAGTATATACTGATGAAGATTAGGCAAGAAGCGTTGATGATCAAAAGAGTACCAGTGGGAATGCATTCTTCTTGGGAAATTGTCTTGTGTCTTGACTTATCAAGAAACAATCATCTATATCTCTCTCAAAAATTGAAGTTGAGTACATAGCAGCAGCTGATTGTTGTATACAAATCCTATGGATAAAGGAAGCCTTGAAGGATGTCAACATAGAAACAAATCAGCATATCACCATCTACTATGACAACACCAGTGCAATCAACCTCTCAAAGAATCCAGTCATGCATTTGAAGACAAAACATATCCCAATCAAATATCACTTCCTCCGAGAACAGGTTGCAGAGCAGAACATCAAAATGGAGTATGTCAACGCTGAGGAACAAACTGCAGATATCTTCACAAAACCCCTACCTTGAGAAGCATTTGAACATCTTCGTCAAAAGATGGGAATCATCTCTCTTGCATCCCATTAGAGCATCCCTTTGCTATTGATGTCAAGGGGGACAACATGACCAGGGGAGTAGTATGACAACAAGGGGAGCAACACGATGACGATGACGGGGAGCAGTATATGAGGAGATTGTTGCCATCAATAACAAAGGGGGAGATTGTTGGAAGAATTCTTGAAATTGATGTCAAAAGAGACACCATCTTGAGAAGATTTTGGCATAGGTTTGCAGATGTATTCAAGCCCTTTCCAATGAGTATTTACACGTCCTCTAACTCCTACTCGTTGATGAGATATGAATTATTTAAATTGAGAAACTCATATCATCAAGTTAGCCTGCATGAGCCTACATAAACTCAAGTCGGCCTCATTATCAAGAGACATGTCGCTTCAAAGAGTGTTTAATTCGTATAAATACAAATCATAGCTCCTCATTTCACCCATCCAACTCGGTCAAGCAGATAAGGAAGATATTTGATCTGAAGTGAAGTGTAGGAGTTCACAATTCGTGAACTAAGGAATTGTTCAAACGGCAGGACGAGGATCAAGGAGATTACCTTTTGGTTTTTATTTTTCTGTGGTACGTTTTTGGAGCAATGTTTATATTTCCCTGTGGTTTGTTTTTTGAGCAGTGTTTATATTTTTCTATGGATCGCTTTGGAGCAGTGCCTATATTCTTCTATGGTTTGATCTATACCACATATTTCGGCCCCTTTGTAGCTCGGGACTGTAACCAAACTTTGACCCTCTGAGGATTGGCCTAAACAGACCTCAGACTTCAACCCTTTTATCCTTGAACTAAACACGGACTAGTGGAGCAAGTCTTGGCAGATCTCTGGGCTTATTGAAACAGACATTGACTTGGAAAGGAACAGTGTTTTTGTGCTTATTGGATCAGAGTTTTTGAGCAGATCTACTTGGTTTTGGAGCATACTTTTCGAAACTTTTTGAGCATACCTATTCTTCCTTGAGAACAGACCTGTGACAAGTAATTTTTGCGGACTGTGGAGACCAATCTACTGGAACAATTTACGGACCCTTGATGGATCACATTTTGAGCATACATTTCAGGCTTATTGAAGCAGTTTTGAAGCACTATTTGAAGCACTTCTGAAGATCTCTTGAAGCAGTCATCCATGGAGCATTTTTGAAGATTGTTGTTGAAGATTCTTTAATGAGTTGAAGGAGCATTTTGAAGATCAGCTGAAGCATTTTGAAGACTTGTTGGAGGAGCTTGTAGAGGACCTGTTGTGCAGACCTATTGAAGACACCTTTGGAGCAGCCATGTTGAGGCATTTGAAAACATCTTTGGAGCAACCTTGTTGAAGCATTACTGAAGGCAATCTTGGAGCATTATTGAAGAATTTTTGAAGCAAGTATCTTTTGTAAAGTTTTTGATTTGACCAAGTTGGAGCTTGGAGTTGTTAAAAGGATTGGAGTCCTTATTTTTGACCAAGTTGGAGCTTGGAAGTTGTTGAGTTGGATTGGAGTCCTCATTTTGACCAAGTAGTAGTTTGGATCTGTTCAAGGTTGGAGCCTTGGAAAAGCCAAAAAATTTGTTGTACAGGCTGGAGACTGATTTGTTGTACAAGAGGATTGGAGTCCTCACTATTTTGATCGATAAAATTATTTTTGTTCTATCTCTTGTGTTTTGGTTTATTTTGTGATAAAAAACCTTGAGGTACAAGATACAATTAAGGAGGTACAAGATCTATTAAGCATATCTCAGAAATCAAGATAATTATATTTACAGAATTGGGAATAAGCTTGTGGATCACAAGGCAAAAGAAGCAACTAAATTTGCCAAAGGGCGGTGTTATAGACTCATGATATGACAATTTCTAATCCTTGGTACTGATTGATTTAGGGAGGAGGGAATATAAAGAAGCAGATCAAAATATCAAAAAGAGATTTCCACCGTTTTTCTTCAACTTATTTTGCTTTTGTCTTGTTGCAACCTGTATCTTAGAACTCAACTTATTTGTCAGAGGCAATATTTTATATACAAATTTTATTCTTCCCAGAAAGAGTACTTGGACAATTATGAAAGTGGCTAAGAAGAACGCTTGGTTCTCACTAGAGCTCAATAAAATGAATGGATCCTGCGAAGAAGAATTAAAGTATTTTGAGGTAGAATTAGATAGGGAGATGAGGAAACTTATTGAAGTGATGGGTTTAATGCAATGTTAACAGTCTGAACCATTATTAGAGACTTGAGGGAGTACTGGCAGATATGAAGAATAAATAAAAAGTCATCTTGATTAACAATGACAAATCTCTCTGAGACACAGGCTTTGAACATGGATGCTGACCAATGAACACTCAAACAACGTTTGATATGCATGTTCAACATTGTAGCCAAAAAATTCTTAAGTGGGTGACAGAAATTTTGTGTACCACCAGAATTAATTTTGTAATCTCTGTAAGCAATGTAGCTTGCCCAGATTGTCAGTCTTGTAAAAGGTAAAACAACCATTTGAGCTGACTATCTGGTTTATGCAAGGCACACAATCAGTGAATCCAAAATTGCATAATATATTCTTCTTTTAAATCACGGGCATTATTTTCATTTCTTTTTATCCAGTGGCATTTATATATTTATGATATGTATTCATTTCTTTTTATCTAAGGTAGAAAGAGCCAAATTAAACACTGCCATCTTAAGTGTTAACAAATGAAGCAAAACCTAGTGCATACAAACCATTTCCAAGAGAAAAAAAAAATGATTCTCTAACTGACAATAGCAAATTAAAGTTATGAAAAACCTGCACATCATCATAAAATCCTTTGGGGAATAATGGACGAATGGATCTGTCAATAACACGGCCACACAAAAGCTCACGCTCCTTGGGAGCACCTTCTCTTCGCATGAAAGTGTTTGGAATTTTTCCTTGTGCATATTGTTTTTCCCGATAGTCAACCTTCACAAGCCACGAAGTTCATGAAAACAATAAAGCCATCAGAAATCCAAGCTTAAATCTCAGGTTATTGAGCTTAACAAGAAACACAAAATCACCTGTGTGAAATTCCCATAACTACAATGTTCATATTTTCTTTGTGCTACATGAGAACAAACGTCAAGAAAAACACAAAGAAGAGCAGAAAGCCATGCTGAAAAATTGTAAGAATAACAGCAAACAAACACAGCACAAGTCCAGAATGATTTCACATAAATTCATCAAGCCAGAAAACAGCTCTCTACAATACAAGCCAAGAGATGTATTACACCACATCAAAAAAAACCCCAAAACATATTTATTTTTCCAAAACATGCATGACAAATTTCACTCCTTTGGCAATAGATAAATTTAAATACCACAAATATCAATCAACAAAATTAAATTAAACTCCCCCATTATAATAGCCATAGAACTACAAGAAAAATATAAATTATAGCCCTACAATAAGCTAAGAAAACATAATCAAGGGAAATCGACTCTACTAATGTCAGGAAGGCTGCCTAACATGTGGAACAATATTAGATTTTAAAACTTCATGGTCATAGAACTACAGACTATCCCTATATACAAGAAAATAGCTTCTGCTATAATCACAATGTTTGCATATTCTGTGATTTCACATATTAAATGTTTCAACAGTCACTGACATGTCCTGTATGATACATGTCTATATGATGTACAACTCACCTGTATGATGTACAACTCAGCAAGTGTCTGTTGGTATCCTCTTCAAATTATGCATTTATAAATGGACATCACCAGTTATCAAGATCCAAGTAGAGAGAAACTTCAGTGACAATGAAGGGCAAATATTTATATTTAAAGTAGAGGACAGAGGTTGCCAGATGCACCTTATTTATGGCAGCATTCAAGAAGTTTACCAAACAGTTAAGAATCTATACCCTCAAAAACATCTATGGATAATGTATTTACAATATGTGGCCTGATATTCAAAATACAGTCAACAAAGCAAAGTGCTCGAGATGCTTTACTGTTTCTTTTTAATAACATTATGCATTTATTGAAGTCAACAGACACTTGTTTTCTGGGCCCATTAAGACACTAGAAACAACGTTACCTTCAACATCCCAACCAATGTTTGTTACTCAAACAATAGTTCTTCAACTATCTCGACAAAACACTTGGATGAGGGCATGGTTGTTTATATGTCAACATCAAAGACACCTAGCATGTAAAAAAATTGTATTTGATATACTTGCTGTATTTTTTATGTAATGTTCACAAATTTTATATGTGATCATATCTACTTCCAGGCCATGTTAGTTTATGAACCCAGTAACCTACCTAACTTGTTACCTAGAAGATTATCTCAGATCTACTGCATAAAAGCACGATTGGGACCTTAAAATAAATATTCAGCGAAAACAAATTAAATCAACCGATCTCAATTACACATTAGCACATACAAATTCCGTACAATCAACAGTTCATTAAAAATAACTTTGGAACCTACTCGAACTTCCTTAATGGGAAAATGGCCCACTGAGAAAATTACATACCCAAAAATGAACCTGGATCTGATCTAGTGGATCAAGCCCTAGCTCTGTCCTTTGATCTGTCTTGGCTGACCCAGATATCCCTTGCTGCTTTGTTGCTCCTTGCCCCTTCCTCAGAGCCAGCATACTTGAATGGAAGTCTTTCTCCACCCAAACACTGAGATCTCACTATTACTATGTCTTGTGCTCAAGATGTCTTGTGTGTCTTCTCCCTTGGCCTAGCCTTTCTTCTATAAGCTTGAGTTATGACCAAATCCACAACTCTAATCTCCAAAGTGATTGAGACTAGATCTCACCTCACTTGAGCGATGATTGAGATCCATCTAATTCACTAATGCAAACACCTTTGCTTTCCATTAGATTAACTCACTTTATCTTATAAAATGAAATTACTTTAATCACTAAAGTCATTGCTAAGGTTCAGGGTCTATTAGGTGTCTTTGCATGCCTAGACACTTAGGCCTGTGGAGAAAGTACCTACCTGAGTTACAAACATCAACACTCCCTCTCAGTGAGGGAGGTACTTCCTAAAGGGCCACTTGAAACCGGCTGTCCCTCTGGTCTTGGCACAACATCCTCCTTTGGAGGCCTGCTCTCCTTGAATATGCTCCTAGGAACCTCCACATGCTCTTGAGCATCCATCAATGTCTGAACGGGTTTGCCTGTCAACATGTTGAGTTGCTCTCTTTAACCTCGATGGCCATTACTATGTCTAGGATAGACTTCTCTGAACAAATGAACACCTGCTCATTCCTAAATCTGACCTCAAATCCTTTGTCCTACATAATTGATACTAAGAGAAAATTATTTTTCAGTCCTGGTATAAACAACACACCCCTAGCTTCCAACGTCCCTCCTGACTCTAGTCGAAACTAAATAGTTGTAACCCCCTTTATTGCATACTTGGCATTATTACCAAGCTCCACATGTAAATCTGAGTCAATCTTCATCAGACTGCTAAATAGCTCCCGTGTTTCTGTCATAAGGTGTGATACACCATTATCTAGGTACCAAGCACTCCTAGTGTTGGTGTTGGCAGATAGACATGAGACAAATGAGAAGTCATTCTCAAACTTTGCTACAAAGTCATCAATTTGAAGCTCTATTGATGCTGCTACCTATTGCAACTTAACTTCCTCTTCTTCCTCTCCGAACATTGTGATGCATAGTGCCCACTCTTGAGGCAACTAAAGCACTTGATTTTACTCAAGTCCCTCTTCTTTCCTAGCTAGAAGGTTGCCACCTCATTATTACCTTTGGAAACCTTTCCTTTGTAATTCTTGGACGTAACACCCAAGGCTCCTCTTCCTCTTCTCACTTGCCAACCTTGGACTCCTCCCCATTCTCTTCCTAGATGTAATCATCCCAAAGCCTCTCCCAATTGGGAAGGTGCTCCCAAGTGCAAATACCTTTGACAAATGGTTCCCATGGCTTGAGAACACCATTCAAAGCCACGTTCACAAGCTCTGTGTCCGCCACCTTCTCCACAATGATTGCAAGTTGATCCAATGTCTAGGTGATCCTCATGAAGTAACTAGTTAACATTATCAGATTTTGACATCTAAATGGATTTGAGTTTATTCCTTAAGATCATCTTCAATTCATGTTGTTACTCTATAACAGGACCGCTAGAGCTTTAAATATCTCCCAAGTTGTCTTCTTTTCTACCAAGTGAGGAATCAAGTGATCATTCACGGCATCCATGATGACACATTGAGTTGTAATGTCCTTTTTGTGGGCTACAAACTGTATTAGATCTGTGGGTGATTGGATCTCCTTATCCATAATCTCCCAAATGTCATTCTCCTTTAGCAACAAGGGAACGCTTTCCTTTGAGGACAAGAAATTTGATGCTCCATCCAACTAATCCTCGAACCTGCAACTGGTTGTTCCCATCTCAGATTTAATAATTAGCCTTGTGCTTAGTCATTCAAGCACCCACAAGAGTTAAAAGAATGCTAGTTTATAGAATCCGCTAGGATCTCCCTTGTGGATTTGTGCTTCATTCATTTGAAACACCCATGAAATTACTCCGTTGCCAATTCCCCAACTGGTATAGTCTCCCTCTCTCCCTCTAAGGGTTGCCCTTTGCCAATCCTATTGGTAAACCTATGACTACAAATTTCTGGTAGTTGTAGCTTGTTGCCTACTGTTACCATACTGTTGCAGCCCGGGCTGCACTCTGCATTGTCACATCAACCTTTGGGCGTATAAACTTTGTACCTTGCATATTCCTTGGATTTTTTGTGTGCCATACGGCCTCGTATGATTGTTTCCTTGTGTGCTAGCACCTTTTTCCAATGGTTGCCCATTGTATGGCCCTCGCATTTACCCTGCGTCAATCAACAGTTAACCTTGATGATGGTGTAACCCAACCTGGCTACCAAATATGTTTTGACCTGCAGCTGCACTTTCCTATGGCGACAAATCCTCAACTACAAGTTGTGTTCCCTATCAGCAACTTACAGCTACTTTACATAATCCCGCATGTCACAGCTATCTGTTATTGGGTATATCTCCTGTGTGACCTCACTTTTCAAAACACCCAACTTCTCTTGCTCAACTCCACAACTTTCAGTAGCGGCATGGCTTTGCCCACCTCCTTTCCCCATGACTTGTCTACTCACGCCACAGTGGGCTAGTTGTCAACCCTTGATCTCCCCATGCATGTACTTGTTGGTTATTGCTCTTGGCTGGACATCCCTTTACAGCGTTGACCCCCGACCACACATCTATTGGTGGCTTTGCCCTGCTTAGTTCACACACAACCTCCCACCAGCTTCTTGACCCTGCAACCCACACCCCTACCAGTGTCTCCTTTATGACATTGTCCCCAAACATAAGGTCTGGTGGTTGCGGCACACTGTTGTTAAGCAGGTAAATCCTCTCTGCGGACAGAGACGATCCCCCTAGCCCTAGAGTGGGTCTAGAAACAAAGAGACATGCTAAAGTGTTGCTTCCTAATTATTGAATGAACAAGGGACACGGTAAATCGACCTACCTGGAATTCAACGCTGTCGTTGTTGCTGTAGTAGTGGTGACCTCTCGCTCCTGCCTCGGCAAGTCACAATCCTTTCACCATTACGCGGATACCTGCACATAGAACAAGAAACAAGAACAGCGTACAAGATAACAACATTTCATTCAAAACTATTAGCCAGTCAAAGAGGGCTAAACATATTGCATTAAACAAACGTCCTAACACAAAAGTGGAACCAAACAGTAGTCATGTATATAAATGAATAGAAGGAAGAGTTACAACCAATGCTTTGACATCGCAGTCTCCTCCGGCAGGTTTCAGCCGAAGCGCGTCTCAGATGCTCGTCAGGGAATTGGACGAGATAAAGGCATGGACTCAAGCTCTCTCAGAAGTCATGGACTCAAGCTTCCTCAACGTAATTCCTTCTTATTCTATCTTCTCTAGCAATTCCGCTATAATATGTTTAATTCTCCAAGTTCGGCTAGCTTGTACTAAGAGAGATAGCTTCTTTTATAGAGGAAAAGGAGGAGGTTAGGATCCCTACAAAGGTGGGAAAGAGGCCTATCCTTTAGGGAGTTCCCATAAGAGGTGGAAACCATAAACCTAAAGGAGGTAGTCTATGGTTTTTCAATTCAACCACTCCCAATGACTCATCCTCGAGGTGGTTGGAGTAGAATTTCTGCCCCTATTTTTAAAAAACATTCCATAAACAGCTTGGCGCGGGGGGCAAACTGGGACAGAGCACCAGCTGGCACGGGGCCTAGTGTTAATTTTCCTCTTTGGCGCGAGGGGATAACTGACTACCCGCGCCAAGGCAAAAACAAGGGTTTTTGAGTCTCTGCTCAGGGAATTGTCAACAAAAGGAATATTACTCTCATGTAAAGGGACTCGATGTTGGTCTTTGCAAGGCATGACACTACTTATTGATCATGGAAATGACCCTCCAATGGGCGAGATGGGGATTGCAGGGACAGTGACAAAATGTTGTGTAACAGATGCCCCCTAAAGCATGAGGTCCGAGGGAGAGGGAAGGCCAAAATGCTTTATGAGAACGCGTTCGAACCAAACACCGCTGTCATAAAACCTGCAATTCCGAATACAACTGATATCTTTGATACATGAACATGTGGACGCAGCCATCCAGCAGTAAGGATCAACAAATAGACTCAGGTATGGTCGTAGCCATCCGATCAAAAGAGTCATGCAATAAGTCATGACAATCCACCAAAATCCGCAGCCTGGATTTTATCAGACAAAATCCAGGGTCTTGCGCTCCATCTGGACCCGAACAAGTACAAATTCAAGCATGCGAATATATGAGTTGAAGTCGAACATGCAAGAAAATCACCTGATTACCAGCCAATGATGAAAGTTGTTATCAGGCATGAAAGAAACCACCAATAATGACAATGGCTCTCAAGGTACAACCGATACAATCCATGGAATGTGAACAGTGATCTGGCATCGAACATCTGTAGAATCACTCGATCGAAGGCCAATGGTGTGGACCTTACGTCGAATGCGAAAAACCTGCCATTAAGGCATGCAGGCTCCAAGGTACCAGAATAGAGTCTCTAGATCAAATTCCTGGATAATGAGTTGAAGTCAACAGGAAGTGACCTGATCGAAGGTGGGCCATAATGTTTCCCACATCATCGATACGAGACAGAGGAATATGATGATGAACACGACCAACAGAGAATCAGAGGGAGGTTGAAAACTGCAGAGGCAAACTTCTATTGAACATATCAGCAGAGGCAAACTTCTCTTGAACATATCAACAGCACGACACTGGATTTGGCAATATTTGACATCAAAGGATCTGAGGTCATGATGACATGGCAAAGAGCAGATGAGAGGTCAAAAGAGATTACCCAAACCCATGGAGGCAAAAGTGACGAAATGAGATGTCCCCAACCCGACACGATTGCAGATAAGTGCCATGTTCAAGAGCGACATATTGCCAACATAACTAAAACTCGATTCCATTTTCCCCCACCATTTCTGGCGAGTACCCCAATTATTTTTTAAAACAAGCTTGAAGGGGATAGCATATGCTTGTGTTGTAAGTTTGTCCTTCGGACAAATCCAACCTAGTACATTTTACGAGCCCTAGGAAGGAGTAACTCGAGTAACGCCATGGCGACGAAATCCGATGTCATCAGGGTTTAACGAGTCTAACAAAGGGATAACTCGGCATCTTTTCATGTTTAGAGAGTTTGAAAATAAGGCAGAAAAGAAAACTCCATCACGGCCCTTTTCGTAAATAGTCTCTCAGATCCGAAAAGGTAGAAAATAATATCTGAAAGAACCTCTTAGTCGCAATAAGCTAAGGTATTCCTTTTTCGTAAATAATCTATCCCAACCCGAAGAAGGGGTAAATGTATACTGGGTAGATCTCGCTTCACAGCCATTTAACGAGTTCGAAACGACAAGAGTCTCGGCAATCTTTTCAATTTTAGAGAGTCAGAAAAGAGCTGAAAGATGACTCCAGTAGTGACTTTTTCGTGTTTTTACCAAGTTCGTAAAAGCATAAAATTTAACTCGTTACTTCACCACTATGTCTTGAAAACCTATTGCTACACAAGAGATATGTGTAAAACCCATTTTTCGAAAATAATATAATAAAATAAACGAAAAACATGTCTTAAAACCTAATTAGGGTTGTAAAAAGTTATAAAATGCCAAAAATGTAAAAATAATTACTTTTCACTTTTTACCTCTTGTGGAGCAACAGTTACCCATTTTACTGTGTGATTTTGCGGCGACGATAGCGAACAATCCAATAGACCAATCTCAAATCCGTCAGTTCCAGGTAAGAGCCGAGATCTCTCCCTTCATTTTAGTCATTTCTTACTACCTACAATTTCCAATTTTGAATTCTGGGGGAGGAAATACGAAAATTAGGGCACGGCGATTGGCGCGGGTTATGGACACGGAGTCGCACCAACCGCCCAATTTTTTACACTAGGGCGCGCCCATTGCCGCGACTGTTTGGGAAATACCCCAATGGCGCAAACCATTTTTATCCAAAAAATATCAGTGAAATACCCCAACCATTCACAAATTCAAGCTTCAAAAAGGCTAATACCATTCATATGAATGTGTTTACGGGTAGAAAGCAGCAAAATGGTGATTGAATGGAAAGAACGGGAACACAGCGAAGAAGACGAGCTTGCCATGGAAAATGAGAGATGCATGGAAGCTCTCCGAGATTGTGGACTGAAGAAGTTCTTCTTGACACCGTGTCTCCGTGCTCAACCGGAGCTGCTACAATATTTGATCAGCATATGGGATGAGGACCAGGAAAAGTTCATCCTTCAAGATCAGGAACTTGAGATTGATGTTTCTGACGTCTATTTTATCACAGGATTATCGCAGAGGAGAGCAGCACCGATCCTAACCGGTACTCGGCCTTGCATGGAGAGTATGTCCATGGTAATAGACAGAGTATGTCGAGGGGCACGGAATGGAACAGGAAGTGGGAAAGTTGATATCCAAACTATCCCAGACTTAGCACTAAAAGTAGTGCTACATATCATCACACGAGCTGCGGGATCGCAAGCACCGCACGAAGCAACAAAAACACAGTTGCTTCTTGCTGTAGACTGCTTGACACCGACCATCTACAACTGGGCAGAGGCTGTGACAATAAACATGAAACGCCAGCTAACAAAATGAAAGAAGGGCAAATTGAAGCAATTTGGTTATGGGTCTATCCTGGTATCGTTCTTCCTGGAACGACTACCAATTTTTCAGCGTCAAGAGGTCATAGTCCCAACACCACCAACAAGAGAACCACGGATGGCCCGATGGGCGGCTCTGATGCTAAGGGCAGGGGGCAGTCAACAGATGTCCTGGAGACTAGAATTCTTTGATTGGCTCTGCCAACAGCTGATCGTCGTGGAGGACTGGTCCTACTCTGGTTCAGATTTTACTGGTGATCCGGACCTCCCACTCCCGGAGGGAGAGGATTGGGATGAAGATTTGCGTAAGACTCATTTTTAATTTTCACGAGTGTTATGATTTTTTTTTTAAGTATGTATGTTCTGATATTAAATCCATGCATTTGCAGATGTCGGCCCAGAGAGACCCGCGAGCATGTCTCCGATAGCGAGGCGAATTCCTCGTGATTTTGATCCTCATGGCGAGGGAAGCGAGGAAGAGGAGCTCGTGCGCAACCTAGAGGGGATCACACATGGAGACCCAGATTATACACGATTCGACGATGTTCTTTGCACCTACCAGAGACATACCATCGGGGTGCCAAGCCGTATTCACCGCTTGCTGAGGCGGCTTGTACGAGTAGTAACATGCTACCATGAGCATCACGCCGATTAGACACCTAGGCTTTATATCTGCATATTTTGAGAGACATGGTGTCTCAGGATGTAACAGAAACACACATATTTTTTGAATGTATGATGCACACTGATGCAAACACGCGATATATATATATACATCTATTTTCCTATATGGATCTTTTTCACATGATGATGATTTTACAAATTACGCAAATTTCTATCTAATACAATGTTGGCCACTGTATCAGTAAACGCATTCATTCGTCTAGGAATATGTTGATATGTGATAAAGTCAAAATGTCTTTCCAACAAACGAATACGTAAATACAATCTCAAAATGTATGCGTTTCTGACTGAATAATGACCATTGAGTTGCAGAACAACAAGCTGTGAATCTAGATCTACAAGCAATGCACGTATGCCGAGATTGATTGCCTCGATTAATAGTTCAAGGACAGCACTATATTCAGCGACATTGTTTGTAGTTCGTCCTAGACAAATACCTTGCATTTCTATCAACTCACCAGCAGGATCATAGATTACCCAGGCTGCTGAAGACAAATTCCTAGTACTGCGGGAAGCACCATCCGCGAAACCGACATAAGGGGTAATAGACATCTGCACAAATAAGCAAGACTCGAATAAACAGGAAAATGCTCGCAAAGCACACCAAATCAAAACATGTACAAAAATGAAAAAAACACCTATGTACACAAATCATGCATGAATGACTCACGCATAATACTTTTTGAGATACAACCCATTTCTGGGAAATGGGTTGTTCTAAAGGATGACCTTCGTAATCAATGAGCTCATAAGCCCCATTCTGCAATACACGTTTAACAATGTAGGCCCATGCCACATGGGTTGAAATTTACCTGCCCCCCGCTTATCATGAGCTTGGTTGTACAGGAGGATGAGATCTCCTTCAACGAAAGAACGAGGGGAAACTGATTGGTCAAAATGAGCTTTGACCCGCTTTTTTTGTACTTCAATAACCAGAGCAGCAAAGCGGCGGGTTTCATCTAACCTTTCGAGATAAAGGAGACGTTCTTCTTCTGGTGAAGTGTTCGGCAGTAATTCAACAGCCAACTTGAGCGAAGGTATTTCACATTCAATCGAAAGAATAGCTTCCAGACCATAAACCAACTGAAAAGGGGTGAATCCGGTTGCACTCTTAACTGAGGTTCAGTATGCCCAAAGAGCTGAAAATAACATGAGATGCCAATTGGATTTATGGATCCCAATCGTACGTTGAAGCATGGTAACAAGAACTTTGTTCGCGGCCTCAACCTGGCCATTGGCCTGAGGATAGTACGACGTTGAGCTGTCGTGATGCAGACCCAACTTAGAAGTCAACTCGGCCACCATGTAATGCCGAAAATGGGAACCATGATTGGTAACGATGGCTTGAGGGGCATCAAACCTAGCAATGATGTGATTGAATATGAATTGAGCAGCTATCTTACCGTCAGCGGCAAGTGTAGGCATTGCTTCGGCCCATTTAGTGAAGTAGTCCACGGCTACGATAATATAAGCATGCCCCCCCGCCGAGTGAGGGTTACACGTCATAAAATCGATGCCCCACTTCGTAAAGGGACCAACAGTAATGACAGGATGAAGAGGTACAGGCAACGCACGCATCTTGCGTTGATAAACCTGGCAATCATGACATTTACGAACCACGACAATGCAATCTTTGAAGATAGAAGGCCAGAAATAACCAGCACGAAGAATCTTTTGTGCAGTGGCATAACCAGACATGTGACCGCCACAGGCGCCACTGTGACAATCATTGAGGACTTTCTCAGTTTCCTCGAGGGTCAAACATCGACAGAGAATGGAATCCACTCCGACACGATAGAGGGTATCTTCGACTATACGATAAGGTTGCGACTGATGACAGATGCGTCGGCGGGCATCCTTCGTCAACTCAGATCTGAAAGTAGAAGTCTAGAGATAAACGATGATATCATCATACCACGGATCGAGGGTGCTAATCAAGAAAAGTGTATCGTCTGGAATGTATTCCTCAAAACAAGACGAAGGAGAGTTTGAAGGGAGGGAACAAATCAAATCAACAAAGACTAGTGACTTCTTCGACTTGGCAGTAGTAAATTCCAAATCGAACTCTTGGAGGATGACAATCACTTCGAGTATTTTCCCCCCAACAATTGTCGAGACAATATATAAGTCATGGGGTTGCAATCAGAAATCACAGTCACTGTACGCAAAAGAATATAATGACGAAAACATTGAACTGCTCGAACCGCAGCTAACGCTAACTTCTCGATGTGGGCATAGCGCGTCTCAGGGTCGAGAAGGTTACGAGACAAATAATAAACATGCTCATTACCATCATCATCGTCTTGTACCAAGACCATGGCAATCGTACTGAAAGCAGCAGCTAAATAAAGGGAAAAATCACGTTCATAGTTAGGAGGACAGAGGAGCGTTGACAAGCAACGTTTTCAGGGCCTCAAAAGACTTTTGAGCAACTTCATCCCATCAGAATGGGACGCCCTGCATTAATAATTGTGTATCCTCGAGCCACTTCTGCATAGTTAGGTATAAAACGGCGTAGAAAATCAGCCTTACCTTGCAAACTCTGCAACTCATGTAATGAGGAGGGAGAGGGGAGATTGATAATAGCCTCAACCTTGAGAGGATCGAGGCGAATTTCATATTTGGATACAATAAACCCTAAGAATCTACCGAAATCAACGCAGAAGACGCACTTGTGCAGATTAAGCCGAATATTGTAACGTCGACAATGAAGAAAAATCTGACGAAGATGGTCAGGATGGTCCATGCGCTTAACTGAATGAGCGGGAAGATCATCCAGATAAGGTTGAACGATGTGTCTAATATCGTGAAAAGCATACGACATCGCTCACTGAAACGTAGCCCCAACATTCTTTAAGCCAAAAGGGAGCTTTTTATATGCGAAAGTACCCCAAGGACAGATAAAGGCAGTCTTATGTTGATCAGTCGGGAGAATGTTAATCTGATTATAACCAGAAAAATCGTCCATTAGGGAAAAGATCCCACTCCCGACACAGTCGTCAATGATTTGATCAATAAAGGGAGTGGGATAATTATCCTTGGGACAAGCTCGACTAATATCGCGATAATCAACACAAACATGAATAGTTCCCTGCCTCTTATCTACAGGAACAATATTAGAGACCCATTTTGTCAAAGGAATCGGATAAATAAAACCAGCTCTAAGAAGTTTCTCAACTTCGCCTTTAATGGTGACAGTTTTTCTAGGGTGCACCAGACGAAGACGCTGGCGAACAAGTTTCGAACCGGGGTAATTAGGTATTTCATGCACCACTATACTAGGATCAATGTCGGGCATTTCTTCGTAGGACCATGCAAAGACATCACGGAATTCGTGAAAAAGGCTAGTATAAACTTGTACTTCATCGGAAGAACAAGTAACCCCAATATGGATGTTTTCGACGATTCCCGATTTAACGGAAATGTCAATAGGCATCGTCTGTGTAATGTTACTCAAGTTACCTTCCGTAAAGACGTCATGTGTCAAAACAGGCAATTGAAGCGAAGGAGAAGGAAACTGAGATGCAAAATTCTCAAGACAAGTAGACATGGCCGAGAGGCCAAGCATAAACGAGGAACGATGATGACCATCATTCCATGGCAAATCCTCAAGAGACATGGTTTCCACAATAGCCTCATCAGAAGGAAACACTTATTTCAAAGGATTAGGCAAATCTGAATCACCAAGCCAGGGGGATTGAGAATAAATGTCAAGAGACATGCTCAAAGGAGCACAATCAGAGGAAGGAGATTCTGAAGCAGTGATGAGTTCACAATAATCAATCTTAATCGGACTCAAAGGCATCGAATCTCCGAAAGAATCAATCTGTCCAGGGGAAGGAATAATCCACGGGTCATCAGACCGAGAGATCATATGAATCTGAACAGTATTCGATGGAGGAAGAGGAAAAATACCCATGAGGGCAGGATCTTTAAAAAGACCTGACCCTACGCTCTCGTAGGGAGTAGGAATCTGATCCACATACGGAACGTTGTTCTCGAAAGAAGAGGTGAAGAAAGACAATTGATCAACAGTAACAATCTTTCCTTCATGTGGAAATTTCAAAACACGAAAGAGAGTGGACGGAACACATAACATGGCGTGAGTCCAACTACGACCGAGGAGAAGATTATAATGAAGTTTAGCGTCAACGACTTCGACCTCGACATAGATTGTCTTCCCTTTCAAAGTAATCGGTAAACTAGCGAGAACACCTAAAGGTTTTGATTCGCTTCCATCAAATGCTTCTAGGGCATTTGGTGATGAATTCAGGGCTGGAGAACCAATAGCTTTCCAACATAAAGATGACATGACACAGGTTGATGCACCTTCGTCCACAACTGCTCGATGGATGTCGAGACCATTAATAACAACTTGAATAATGAGCGCGATCTAATGCAGAAGTCATGGAGCGAAATTCTCTAGATCGAAAGCAAGAAGATTAGTATCGGCAAGATCAATCCCACCAATCGCAGATAACAAAGCTCTGCGCTGTGACGGACAACTCTGAAGTACTTCTAACGCAAACATCGCGGACGATGCCTGAGCCAAATCCTCAACAATATTGTAATGGTGAGCGGCACGGACGTTGGGATTATAAGAAGACTTACGGAGGACACCTTTGAAAGGTGGTCGCACAACGGATTCAGCATTGGGCCTTTCAATTTCAAGAGGACCAGTAACAAGCGGAGGAGGAGGACCATCAGCGATCTCCTTCCCCATGGCCTGACGAGATCCAGTATAATCTTTCGACCGAGTAGCAATAGAAACGGCTGCAGAACCGTTCATCATGAACACCTGAGAGCCAAATGGGGTAGAGGACTGAGGTTGCTCTACCATCTGAGTCTGCTGAGATGGGAAAGGTTCTGTAAGAATAGTCGGAGTTCCCTAGGTGCCTTTGAGCAATTGGCTCACTTCAGACCGTCGAGGACAGTCCTTGGTGAAGTGCTCTTTGTCACAAATCAAACAAGGGTATTTTGGTTTACGTTGAGAACCATCGCCAGCACGAGGTTTCTGAGAATCCTGTTTCAGGGTATCGGCTTTGGCCATACCTTTACCCTTCTTTTTACCTTTAGAAGTATTATCTGTAGGATTGGCCTGAACGACATTAACCTCTGCGGGTTTACTAGAATTCGAAGTCGACTGAGAAGCAACATTATTGGAAGAAGCGGACTTCGGCTTCTCAAAGTTTGAAGATAAAGACTTCTGAGAAGTCTCAGACACAGAACCAATAATACCATCGACGGATGGAGTCGCTGGTGATTTAGACGTTCCAGGTCGGGGAGCATCAAGCAAGATATCATATAATGCACCAGACTGAGAGTACACAAGATCAAAGTACTGGGCATAAGCAATGGCTTGTTCCTCGGTTACACATGCCCCCATAGCGATGTCTTTGGCAATTTGACTGACAAAAGAGGTGGTGAACCAATGAGTTAGAAGTTGATCAGGAATTTCAAATTTGATCATGCAACGACGACGTTGCCACTCATGAATATGATCCGAGATATGAGTAGCTTGGTCTTATTTCAATGAAGTGAGGAGGTGTGTCCCAATCTCATAGCGGACTGGTAACTGGAAGTGCCTAAGGAATGCCATGGCTAAAGAATTGAAATCTTGGAAGACGCCACGAGATAGCTCAAAGTACCACTTTGAAGCTGCACCAATAAGAGTTCGCTGGAAAAGACGGAGTCTAATAGAATCGTCAACGCAAGAGTTAGACGAACACCACAAATGGTAAGTCATAACATGTGCTTGGGGGTCTTCACCAGACTTGCCCTCAAATTTGGGACAATCACCAGGAATCTTGGTCAGAACCAGAGGCCAATACGGGTTATGAAGAATGGGATCATTCGTCAACTTTGACACATCAGGGAATTCCAACGTACCAAGAAACAGTAATTGAGTATTGAAAGTCATCGGAGGTCTTTAATAAGGACCGGCATGTACATTCCACCCAGTCCGAGCGGGATTTTGTCCCCATACATTCTATCCCAGAGGATTCGAATCATAGGGATTAAAAGCAGGATAAATCGGTTGATACTAGGGTTGAGGACCAGGATACTGAGGTCCTTGCTGAGCAGCGTAAGGAGTCTGCTGTGGAATGTAAGCATGGCTTTGAGGTTGATGATATACCGGTTGATTTGGAGGGTAAGGAACTTGGGGCGCACTATATACCGATTGATATGAACCTTGAGGGTAGTAAGCGCCTTGCGATTGAGCAGGCGGACCCAGCTGAGCAGGTTGAGCAGGCTGCTAAGAGGGAAAACCTGGTTGACTATAAACGGGTAGAACGGGTTACTGAAACGATGGAACCGGCTGAGGAGCAGGTTGAATCAGTTGTTGAGCGGGTTGAACCGAATACTGAGGGCCACCGGGTTGGCCTTGTGGGAAAGGTTGACCCAATGGTTGTGATGGTCCAAGTTGTCCCTGATAACCAAGTTGACCCAAAGAAGGACCGAAGGGTTGTCTTGGTTGCACAAAATTTTGGCCATAATAAGCATGTGGTTGCGGTTGTGGTGCAACAAGCTATCCCTTTGGTGGGTAGATTTGCCCCCCGGGAGCATAAGATAGCCCTGGTTGATTCGAAGGTTGACCAAACAGACCGGAGGGTTGTCCATGTTGGACCAAAGGTTGACCTTGTGAAGGTTGGCCTTGTGGACCGTATGGTTGTCCCTGTGGACCAGAGGCAGGGCCCTGCTGAGCTAAAGGTTGTCGCAATGAAGGTTGTCCTCGCAAGCCAGAGGGTTGCACAGGCAAGGTAGGTTCAAAACGAGAAACGGTCTGATAAGGATTAGTAGGAGGCAAATAGACCGAATTACCATGCTCATCATAATGGTGCGGATATACATATACGGGATTACCAACCACATCATAGTGATGGAATCGAAGATTTTCAGGAGCTTGGAACGGCTGAGAACCCTGAAAACTCTGCTGTTGAACAGTCAATAGATATTCTTCAAAAGTAAGGCCGCCAGGAATCACAGAAGTAGTGGAAACTGCACTAGAAGCAGGCGTGGCCTCCGTCGAAGGAGCATAACGTCAGTGAATATACAACATCTACTCATCAAACACATAGGTAGAAACCATAGGCGTGGTAGAGGTAGACGAGGTTTCCATGGCACGAGTTTGTGATCTACCCAAGCTGGGATTAACAGGGCACGTAGGATTGATAAAAATAGACCTGGGAGCGTGAAAATATCCTGACGACTGATGGGTAACAACCAGTGTGGATGAAGCCACACAGACCGTCGGTTGGACTAGAACAGATGTAACAGTAACCAACGAACCAGGTGTCGAAGGCGATAGTCCTAACGAAGGTAGGACCGAACTCTGAGGAGTTACTGTACTGGATTGCGCTATAGAGGCAACACGAGACATAATCTGACTCAAGGACCTAGATCCAAGCGGAAGTGACACCGATGGTGGAGAAGACTGAGTAGAAACATGAGGGACATCTTCCGAAAAAAGCTGATATTCTTCGGTAGAAACAGGCATTCCTTCACTACCAACAGGACTAGATGAATCCATGTCTGACCCTGCCGTAAGGTCTTCAAAAAGACTACGGGGACTAGGAGGCACAGTAACAGCAAAAAATGGCGAGCTCGACGTAAGAGGAGGAAAATCTCCTTCTTCCCCAAAACCAGACCAAGCACCAGAAGGAGGCCAATTGAATTCAACTGGCCCTTCAGGAGGAGATCGAGTAGCAAGAGGCAAGACAAACGGGAGAATAGGCTACGAAATCTCGGCAGACCTAGTGAATTGAGGGGCTTCAAAAGAAACGTCCGGGAAAGAACTACCACTAGGAGGCAGTGAGGATGAGGGAATTGGTAGTTCCGCCACCATGGCTGTATATCAAAACGGAAAGGAAAATAGAGAACCAATCGAGGACTCCAAGATCAAAACCAAGGAAAAACAACAGGCCAAGTAATAAAACTTTAACGAGTGTGTGATCGTAGGTGATTAATAACTAGATTTTGTTGTTTCATTTTTAAAGAGTCGAGAAACAGGCCATAGATGACTCTAGTTGCTTTCAATTTTAAACGAGCGTGAAAGGACAAGTGCTCGACGATCTTTTCTCTTTTTAAAAAGTCATGAAAAGATCAAAATGACTACTCTAGAATACTAAGCAAGAAGGTATACTAGGTTTTCGTGAACTGCCATAGACACCTTGGTGATCAAATGAAACAGAAATGACCAAGGACTTGACATACATGCAGGTAGTCTCCCCGAATGTTGTGTTCGGTGTATCACGGTTACAAGGCGGCAGACTCGGCTTCCTATGGATAAAAGGATTGCAACCTAGAGGGGTCTCCCTTTATATACTCGACGGTACAGGGAGCACAAGTCTGTACTAGTGTTGTCTAGAGCCAAATGGCGAACGACAGCTACTAAGTTTTAAGACACCGGAACACGTCTCTAGCGTAGACCACTAAAAATGTTTCGTTAGGTTTCAATGCTTCCTTAGGTTAATTAAATGAATTTTAAAGTTGATCTTGGATTATGTTTCAGTTTTAAAGCCCTTTCGATTTTGGATTTCAAAATTCCTAAATGCAAGCTATATGCACATGAACATCATTTCCGATTCAATGAATGCTAATTACGAGAAGGATAGAGATCTTTCAAACAAAAGCAAACAATGAAAGTATACGAAAAAATCCACTAATGCATCTAACACAATCAAACGAAAATGAAACTCTTTCCTAGACAATTAGTCGCTAGTAATGCAAAAGAAAAGTTCACTTTCAGTGCAAAGAAAGAATGCAATTTTTTATTTTTTTTTCAATGAAAAGAAGCACATGATGCAATAATTACATGAAAAACGAAAACAAACACTAGCTTAAGTGTTGCGTAGAAATCGAAATTGAATGACTCAATAAAACGCAAAACAAACACAAGAAAGCACTCAAACTAATGTCGCAATCTTTCAAACCAAAAGAAAGTTTTCAAAATGATCCAAAACAAGCAATGTAATCTCTGCTTGGAGCAATTAGGAGAAAAATCAATTGAAAAAACGAAATGATCATTCAACCAAAGCAATCACTCAAAGGAATCAAGAAAACTTAGTGCAATCAACCCAAGAAGGAGACTGACAACAATCAAAACTGACTTGATTCTCACACAGAAGGCTCAGTGTACCAAACCCTTAGAAACCCTAAGGCCTTAATTCACATTGATAAGAAGATGGACAAACGACTAAGGAAAGCAAGTCAACGATAGTCAAAACAGTCCCAAAGGCATAATTACACATAAAAAACAACCCAGAAGTAAGCACAATTGAACAAAAGACTCATTAAGGAGGTCAAACCAAATCCTACAGGGGTTGGCGCGATTATAAGGCTGTAATCCGCGCCATACAGAGGTTGGCGCGGCTGCAAAAAGCGCAACCTGCACCAATTGGCGCGACCGTTTAGAGGGAAAGCGCGCCAAGCCAGATAACTATCGGAAAAAGAGGAAAAACCTAAACTTAATGAGCAGAGGTCAATCTTAACACTCTGGAGCTGAACTGAGGATGTAAACTAAGCAAACAAACTAGAAAAAGACAGATAACTTGATGCAAGGGCATTAGGCTAAAACAAATTCCATGCATTTTTGTTAGACTTAGGGGTTTTTTGTTTTCAAGAGAGTTAGATTTTATGTAATGAATTTAGTGGGTTTTAATTAAATGTGGAGAGAATTGTAACTGCTCTCGAATGATTAGTTGGGCATATGAAGAGATTAGAGATTCGAAAACACTGCAGAATAGGAATGAGTTGGAGTCAGTTTCCACAAATCCAGGGATTTAGTCTAGAGTTAGGGATTTGGAAATTTTAAGAGTTTTGGGAGCTGAATCGATTCACCATTAAATTGGTATAAATGTAAGCCTACGAGATAGAGCTGTTCAGAGGCAGAGTAGTGAGAGTAGGAGGATAGAAGGCCATCGAATTGAAGATCAGGCCACAGAGGAAGTAGGTTTTGAAATTAATGAAGAATTTGCTCCTGAATTTTGTGTGAATTACATGTGTATTCTTTGATCGAATTCTGTGCGAGGAATGTTTTGTGTTTCAGTGAACTAGGCAATAGGAATGAAGTGGGATTCTTTTAATTTACTGACAATTTGATGAAATTGTCAATACTATGATTGAGTTGAATGATAAAGGTCAATTGGAAATTCTGTATATATATATTTGGGAAGACATAAGAGTTAAGTGTATCGATCACGAAAGGATCGATCACCCAGGAAAGAACGAAATTTCCAATCAATTAGTGATTCAGGTCTAGACTGGAGTAAAGTCTATATTCCGCTCATAAGAGGAACCGAGAGGTGGTAAGAATGTTGTTTAGAGTTGCCATTTGAAAGCCATCGAATCAAGGAAGGCAGAATTTGAAGATGAAACCGAGGCGAAGAACTATGCGAAGATCTAACCCTGACTGTATTTAAAACCCTGAGTCACGTTGAAATGGGGGAATGTTAATTTGCGAAGAGACTACGGAGTCATAGACCAAATGAACGCAGAATTAGAAGTGGAACCGTGAAAGTAAAGGGAATTGTGCGTTGATAGAATGGAATCCACCGAGATGCATTGGAGCATTGTTTAATGGCAAAGAACCGTGAAGAAAGGGGAGGCGGAACCATGAAGATGAAGTGGAATTGGAGCGTTAAACAGTAGAGGTGGTTTTGGTGAATCTAAACCGGCAGTATCGCGTGGTCTCAAGAGTGGTAAGTTGTTTTACCTTTTGGAACGCGATATCACTCATTGCTTGACACGTGGCGTTAAGTGGTATTTAAAAACCACTTTTATCGCGTGATTTTGAAGGATTAAGAAGCGTGCAATTGTGTTGCGCGATGATCGTCGGATGAGCGTTCAATTGAGGTTTGGAACGCGATGAAATTTGGACAATCCAATCCATTCGACAATTAGCCAAGGTAAGGATAGCTGTAGGCCCCAATTGTTATTTTATGTCTGTGTTGGGTTGTAGCCAAAGTCTGAATTTATATATGGTTGAATATTAATTATGTGGTGGCATTCTAAATTAATGCCGTGAAGGTTGTTGATGTTGAATGTATAATATTTATATGCGTTGGTGTTAATTAACCAAGGTCAAGCTTGGTAAGTTTTAAAAGGCAAAGGGCGCATATATATACTTGAGTTGATCAAATATAAATTTCGAATTGCTATATGGGGAAAAGTGAGTGGCCATCATATTGAAATTTAGGTTGAAGTAAAACCTTTGCATAAATGAATGTTAAATGAAGAGTCATATATGAGTTGGTTGAGAGAATGATTCGGATTGAAGTTAAGTTTGAAATAGAGCTTCCGAATATAGATGAGATCTGGGTTGAGTGGTTTTATAACCATAAGAATTTTATTTAATATCTCAAATCTATGATTTGAGATATAAAAGCTTCCGCATTTAATTGTTGAGTTACCCAGATTTTGAAATTGAGGACCACTTAGGAATTGCAAAAGAGAAATTGCATTTTTACAGAGAAGCTTGTGGGTTTGGCAAGGTGAGCCTGCCATCATAACTAAATCAATCATTGAAACTGACCCCACAAGATGAAACAACAAACTCGCACTGATCCCAAGTGGAGTCGCCAATTTGTTAAGCAGGTAAATCCTCTATGCGGACAGAGACGATCCCTCTAGCCCTAGAGTGGGTCTAGAAACAAAGGGACATGCTAAAGTGTTGCTTCCTAATTATTGAATGAACAAGGGACACGGTAGATCGACCTACCTGGAATCCAATGTTGTCGTTGTTACTGTAGTAGTGGTGGCCTCTCGCTCCTGCCTCGGCAAGTCACAATCCTTTCGCCATTACGCTTGGATACCTGCACATAGAACAAGAAACAAGAACAGCGTACAAGATAACAACATTTCATTCATAACTATTAGCCAGTCAAAGAGGGTTAAACATATTGCATTAAACAAACGTCCTAACACAAAAGTGGAACCAAACAGTAGTCATGTATATAAATGAAAAGAAGGAAGAGTTACAACCAATGCTTTGACGTCGCAGTCTCCTCCAGCGGGGTTCAGTAGAAGCACATCTCAGATGCTCGTCAGGGAATTCGGTCTCAGAAGTCATGGACTTAAGCTTCCTCAACGTAATTCCTTCTTATTCTATCTTCTCTAGCAATTCAGCTATAATATGTTTAATTCTCCAAGTTCAGCTAGCTTGTACTAAGAGAGATAGCTTCTTTTATAGAGGAAAAGGAGGTTAGGATCCCTACAAAGCTGGGAGGGAGGCATATCCTTTAGGGAGTTCTCATAAGAGGTGGAAACCATAAACCTAAAGAAGGTAGTGCGTGGTTTTTCAGTTCAACCACTCCCAATGACTCATCTTCGAGGTGGTTGGAGTGGAATCTCTG
This sequence comes from Pinus albicaulis, assembly GCA_034641835.2. NCBI lineage: Eukaryota > Viridiplantae > Streptophyta > Pinopsida > Pinales > Pinaceae > Pinus > Pinus albicaulis. Next base: position 359,022 of record JAXQQM020059367.1, read on the forward strand.
CCTCTATTTTTAAAAAACATTCCATAAACAGCTTGGCACGAGGGGCAAACTGGGACAGAGCGCCAACTAGCGAGGGGATAACTGACTACCCACGCCAAGGCAAAAACTAGAGTTTTTGAGTCTTTGCTCAGGGAATTGTCAACAGAAGGAATATTACTCTCATGTAAGGGGACTCAATGATAGTCTTTGCAAGGCATGACACTGCTTATTGATCACGGAAATGACCCTCCAATGGGCGAGATGGGGATTGCAGGGACAGTGACAAAATGTTGTATAACAACTGCTCATCCCGCGTCGATTTCTATGACTCAACTTGCGATGACAACAGTATTGGTTGGACTGTTGTGACTACTATCCACTCAGTCCCCACACTAACACCTTGTCATGGTAGCCAAACCTTATGGCGAATATTGCTAGTAGGGATTGTCAGCTACCAAGAAAATCTTATTTATTTTTGTGTTTACCCTTAGCCATTACTAAGCAGCGTACATACTACAAACTCCATTTGGACATTCCTATGCCTGCAAAATATAATAATAATAATACTAATGTGTGTCTGATATTATCATTGGATGAACTGGACCCTACAATGCATATACAAACCTGGCTTATGTGCACAATTTTGAGATCATTTTTCATAAATTGCACAATGATACCATCTTAAATTTCTAAACCTGGTAACTCAGCTAACTTATTACCTAGCAAATTATCTCAGATTTACTGAATAAAAGCACAATTGGGATCTTACATACACATTCATCAAAAGCAAATCAAATCAATCAATCTCAATTACACATTAACACACAAATTCTTCCCAGTCAACAGTTTTTCATTAAAAATAACTTGAAAACCTACTCAAGCTACCTTACTAGTAAAATGGCCCACTGAGGAAATTACATACACAACAATGAACCGAAACCTAATCCAGTTGAGCAAGCCCTAGATCTGTCATTTGATTTGTCCTGGCTGATCTGGATCTCCCTTGTTGCCCCTTGCACCTTCCTTAGACCGAACACACTTGAATGGAAGTCCTTCTCCACCCAACCACTGAGATTTCACTCTCATTGTGTCTTGTACTCAAGATGTCTTCAGTGTCTTCTTCCTTTGCCTAGCCTTTCTTTTATAAGCCTGAGTTATGACCAAATCCACAACCCTTATCTCACCTCACTTGAGATTGATAGTTGATCTTCATTTAATTCACTAATGCAAAAACCTTTGCATTTCATTATATTAATTAATTGTTAATTTTTCCCAAACCCAGCACCCGGCATTTAATTCCAAGCAATAAGTTACTAAATAAATACATTGCAAGATTCCTAACAAATAACATTCAAAAGAAAATTGTTCCTTCTTTCCATCACTCAAAAGAACATTTATTCGGCTACTTTATCTATGCTCAAATTTGAATATCTAAGCATTTAGGCTTTGATTTGACTGCTGTTATATGTCTAAGAAAGGACCAAGTTTACTTGGCTTTCTTAGGCAAATTAGAGTAGGGATTAGTTTATTTAACTTGGCAACATTGTAGACAATTAAATCTAGCACATGCTGGACTATTGGAGTTCTGTTTCAAGCTTTTCATAGTCACTTTCTAACTGTCTTTCTTGGCTGTCTTTTGGGCAGATTGTAAACAGAGAGGACTGTCTTTCCTGGCTGTCTTTTTAGGGGACAGAATTGTAGAGAAGGGGCACTGGTGGATTTTGCAACTTGCAAATTGGAGCACTAAAGACCAATTAGTTGATGCACCAACAAACTCCTACCTTGTTATATTTTTCTTCAAGGGGTTTCTCACTCAAGGATCCTTCAAGGATTTCCTACTTTTGTAACTCATTGTGATCACTCCGATTTGCCTATAAGGGAGTTGTAAATTCTTTATTTTGTCTTGATCTTACATTGTGTGACAAATCAAACCAAATATCGTAACTTTTTCCAAGTAACGTTTGTTGTGACTTTTGAGCAAAAGTCTTGATCATTTGTAACGATTGGACGGAGTACCATTCCCCTTTGAGGGACTCATTTGTAAGCTCCTTCCAAACCACTCTTTATCCCTCATTTTATAAGAGGAATCGAATCTAATAAAGGCATTTCTTTTTGGGAGTTAGGGGTTTTCCCCTAAGCATCTCCCCTTCCCCAGTTGGGGAAGATCCTTGTGTGATCCTTGAGCAGTTTCCCTTCTTTTTGTCATCTCCAAACTAAAGTAGAGTAGACTAAACACTAATGCATCTAATTTCTCATTTGCAAACTATTCCATCTATTTCATGCAATTTAGTCTAATTTGTTTTTCTTTACTTATGCAATCTTTTCATTGTACAATCTACCTAGTTTAGTCTTTTAATTTGCTAATTTCATTTTGATATGATTTAATCTTTCGGTACTTAGAGCTTCAATTTACCTCTAGCTTAATTGGTTGAAGTAGTAATTAGGGACCCTGCATCCCGTACTGGCTCCTTACTTTGAAATCAAGGCCCGGGAGAGGGCAAGGTCTGGGGAAGGGAGTTACTTTGAAACTTGCTTGACAACTATTAAAATTGGACAACTAGGTCCAAACTCCATGTTGTGATGCTCAGATGAAGATACCGATATTTTTATTGGATTCCTCTTTCGGAGAGGTGTAAGATCCATATAAAATTTATCTTAATCCGATGAGCAGAACATTTGTTTTGAATTTATTATTTATAATAAACTATATGTGCAGGTCGGCCTTAAGGTTTTACACCCCCAGCAGATGTGTCACACACCTCAATGATGGATATAAATACAGTGAAAGTTGGAGAGCATTTCACACTCACTCATCACACATCTGCTTCTCTTCTCTGATTTAGTACGAGTTCCTTGGAGGACGAATTTAGCTCACACGTGGGAAAAAGAACGAGTTTGTACAGCCAAGAAGAAGGACGCAGATTGCTGCAGCTAGGGTTTCCAAGGAAGTTTAACCAGCGTTGACTTTGGTCAACGCATGGTCCAAAGAGGCTGAAATTTATTGGAGACTTTGATTTTAGGAGGCCGTACACATTGGCACAAGAACCGAGGTCAAAAGGTTGACCGAAGTTGGATCTACGTTGACTTTTATGTTGCTGCCTTGCGTTGACTTTTTTGGACAGCGTTGACTTTTCTGGAATTGACTTGTGTTGACTTGGTGATTGATTTGAGGATTGTTGTGACACATTCTGGGTTGGCTGATCAAGGAGACTTTGATGGTTGAAGCATCCTGTTGACCGCCGTAACGCACCATCACATTCTTCTGTTTCTGGTTTGTCTTCTATAGATCCACTAGTATGTTCTATCAGCTTTTTACTTAACTGTTTGGGTGATTGTTGTAATAAAAGTAAAGTTGCATCAAGCATAGAACATCTACAAAAATTTACATGGAATCAGAGCTGAGGTGAAGACAAGCCCTAACTTTAGCAATCACCATCTAAGAAAATGGGTTCCACAAGTTATGAATTCAAGGAGAATGACAAGCTGACTGGAAGAGATGACTTCCATGCTTGGAAGATGATATTAGATCTCAAATTGGAAGACCATGATCTCATGGACCATGTACTGGGTAAGATACAAGAACCTCCATCCAATGCTACTGCTGCTGCTAAAACCAAGTATAAGAAGGGGGAGATCAAAGCAAAGCTAATGATCGGGGAATCCATACATAAAAGTCTGGTTGCCTACATATCTGAGCTAGGCACATCCAAGGAGATGTATGATAAATTGATCCTTATGTTCAAAGTAAACAATGTAAACCAAGTGCTATTCTTCAAGAATCAATTGAAGAATCTGAAGAAAGGCAGGGATGAGTCTGTCCAAACATTATTTCTGAAATTGACCGAGATTAGGAACAATCTGCTGGCTATTGGGGAGACAATAGCCGATCGTGAGATGGTACTCACCGCACTTGGAGGACTCCCATATGAATGGCAAGTATTCACCACTACCATTCTCAATAATAGTACTATTCCTAACTTTGACGAGCCACTGTCCAAATGCATGCAAGAAGAGACAAGAATGAAGGAATATGAAAATGACAGAAATGTTGCCTATGCTGCTCATTCTAGAAAGAAGAACTCTGGTGGTCCTAAGAACAAAGGAAGAACAAGGGCCCAAGGAAAGAAGGGTAAGTGTTTCACTTGTCATAGGCCTGGACACTATGCTAGAGAATGTCCTTTCAAGAAGGATTCTCCCGATAGTGATGACAACAACAACAACCGGAGGAATGGAAATCAAAGAAATGACAGATCCAAAGGAAAGAGGAAGGCTCCCTCTGGCGGAAACAATCAACCTTTCAAAAGGTCTAGAAACTCTAGGTATGAGGAGTCTAATGCTGTTAATAAAAGAGATGAATACATTCTTGTATCTGCTCTCTCTGCTGCATCCCCGCCCGACACTATGGATGTCTGGCTGATAGATAGTGGTGCCTCAAGACACATCACTGGGTTCAAGGAAGCACTCTCTGACATGGTTGAGAAGGATACCAATCTGGAAATTATCCTTGGAGATAATGCCACATATCCCATGAGAGGGACAGGGACTGTGACCCTCCACTTGTCTCAAGGACAAGTCCTACATTTGCAGGATGTACTCTATGTACCAAAATTGAAGAAGAACCTTGTGTCTATATCGGCAATTGAAGACAAAGGCTTCAATGTGGCATTTATTGATGGAAAGGTGCGCATGTGGAAGAAGAATCTCAAGGAAGCTATCGTGATTGGTTTTAGAGTTGGAACACTCTACCAGTTTGAAGGAAGTCCACTAGGAGCTATGACATGTGATACTATGCGACAAACTGAACTATCGCACCGAAGGTTTGGACATCTTCATTACAAGGCCCTTCCCGAAGCAAGGAAGGTGGTGACAGGGATGCCCGACTTTGGAAATAATCATGAAGGTGTATGTAAGGGTTGTGCCGAAGGAAAGCATACAAGGGGACCTTTCCCCTCAAGTGTCACAAAGACATCTGATATTTTGCAACTGGTCCATTCTGATCTATCTGGTATGCTACCCGTGACATCCTTGGGAGGATGTTCTTACTATATGACATTCACTAATGACTTCTCCCGCAAAACCTGGATATACTTCTTGAAGAAGAAGGATGAGGCTTTCATGTGGTTCCGTACCTTCAAAGCCTTGGTGGAAAATATGACAGGAAAGAAGATCAATATTTTGAGGACCGACAATGGCACTGAATATGAGTCAAATGAGTTCAAGGACTTTTGCAGAGAAGTTGGCATTAAGAGGGAGACTACTACTGCCTATACTCCTGAGCAGAATGGCGTTGCTGAACGAAAGAACGGGACCATTGTGGAAGCTGCCCGTGCCATGCTATGTGACCAGGGTCTACCGAAGTTTCTGTGGGGAGAAGCTGCGAATACTGCTGTATACATTCAAAACCGATGCCCTCATTCCGCCCTGGACTCCAAAACTCCCGAAGAGGTTTTCACTGGTAAGAAACCTGATGTCTCACATTTTAGAATTTTTGGATGTCTTGTTTATTTTCATGTGCCAAAAGAAAAGAGAAGTAAGTTGGATGCTTCTGGGAAAAAAGGAATGTTTGTGGGCTATAAAGAAACCTCTAAGGCCTATAGAGTCTATGTACCTGGTCAAAGGGAAGTAGAAATATGCCATGATGTCACTTTTGACGAAGATGCTTCCCTGAAGAAAGTAGTAGATCTTCAGAGATCTGAGGAAAATCATGAAGCAAGGCCTGGAAATCAGGAAGAACCGCAGGATGAGACAATGCCTGATGTTGAAGGACCAATGGACCCAATAGATCCATCTCCTTCACTGAGAAAGAGACCATCATGGCTCAGGGACACCCTCGAAGATGCTGAGGGACATGCTGCCCCAAGGGGGACATTCCGAGAAAGCAAGAAGCCATGTAGATACCAAGGGTATCTAGCTGCCATGAGTACTATTGTACAATCTGAACCTGGATCTTTTGAGGAAGCCGTAAAGCATCAAGTCTAGAAGGATGCTATGCACGAAGAATATGAGTCCATAATGAAGAATGATGTCTGGGATGTGGTTCCAAGACCGAAGGACAAATCAGTTGTCACAGCGAAATGGCTCTACAAGATCAAGCATGGTTATGATGGAAGTGCTGAAAAGTTCAAGGCAAGATTTGTTGCCCGTGGCTTCTCTCAAAAGGAAGGAGTAGATTATGATGACATATTTGCACCTGTGGTACGATATACCACCATTCGATCAATCATAGCCCTTGCTGCTACGCAAGGATGGAGTCTTCATCAGATGGATGTCAAGACTGCCTTTCTGCATGGTACAATAAAAGAAGAGGTGTATGTAGAACAACCTCTGGGATTTGAAGTTCAGAATCGGGACACTCATGTCTGCAGGTTGAAGAAAGCCCTCTATGGGTTGAAGCAAGCACCCAGAGCTTGGTACGAGAGGATGGATCGTTACTTGATGAAGCTGGGCTTCAGTCGAAATAATGTTGATCCGAACCTTTACTTCAAGGTTGTACAGGGGAAGCCTCTCATTCTGGTGCTGTATGTGGATGACCTCTTCCTGACAGGTGCTGACCCTCTCATTCATCAATGTAAGAGGGAGCTCGCTGCTGAGTTCGAGATGAAGGACCTAGGACTGATGCACTACTTCCTAGGCCTGGAGGTCTGGCAGAGACATAGAGAGATTTTCCTTTCTCAAGGAAAATTGTAAATTTTTGTAGATGTTCTATGCTAGGAGCAACTTTGCTTTTCTCACAGCAATCATACAAATAGTTAAGTAAAATGCAGATAGAACATATAAGTGGATCTTACAGAAGACAAATCAGAAACAGGAAAAATGTGGTGGTGCGTTACGGCGGTCAACAGGATGCTTCAACCAGCAAAGTCTCCTTGGTCAGCCAACCCAGAATGTGTCACAACAGTCCTCCAATCAGCAAACGAGTCAACCCAAGTCAACTCCAAAAAAGTCAACGATGTCCAGAAAAGTCAACGCAGGGCAGCAAGCTAAAAGTCAACGCAGCAGCAGATTGGTCAACCCTTTGACCTCGATTTATGTGCCAAACAGTACGGCCTTCCAAAATCGAACTTCTCACCAAATTTCAGCCCAATTGGACCATGCGTTGACCAAAGTCAACACTGGTCAAACCTTCTGCAAAACCCTAGCTGCAGCAACTCGTCCTTCAGCTCAGCCGTACATAAATTCGTCCTTCTCCTCCTTCACACGTGTGGGCTGAACTCGTCCTCCAAGGAACTCGTACTATCTCAGATGAGAGAAGAAGATGTGAGTTGTGTTGTGATGAAATGCTCTCCAACTTTGCCTGTATTTATATCCATCATTGGGGTGTGTGACACATCTGCTGGGGGTGTGAAACCTTAAGGCCAACCTGCACATATAATTTATTATGAATAATAAATTCAAAATAAATGTTCTGCTCATCGGATTAAGACATATTATATATGGATTTTACACCTCTCCAAAAGAGGAATCCAACAAAAATATTAGCCTCTTAATATGAGCATCATAACATGGAGTTTGGACCTAGTTGTCCAAATTTAACACTCCCTCTCAACTAGGGAGAACTCCATCCATCAGTACAATCAAACATCGTGCGTCATCCCGCCGTAACTTGCTTTGCTGGCCTCTTTATTTCAGAACAAAAGTGGGTCAGTCACAAAGACATCATCCCCCGACTGACATAATCAGTCCAGAGGTTCAAAACCTCTATCAAACTCATGAAGAGTATCCAACTAACCCAAAGTTGGTTCATCTGACCCGAAGTCAGGCAGAGGTCCCAGACCTCACTAAACTTGATCCCAGATCAAGTGGTTGGACCGTGCCATCCTAGATAGAGAGTACGGCAATCTCTGATGCGTCCATCAGTCTTTGCTAATAGTCTCTAACTTTTCCCACCTCATTGGCCAAATGAGAGGTACTTCCCATGAGCCCTGAACTCAATGGGTAGGATGCATACGGGGCACAGATAAATGAGAGGCGAACCAGCTCAATAATCACAAAGGTGGGGCAGAAGCATTATGAGTGCTTATAGCTCCGAGAAGCTATCCCCAAAGCCCCCCAGAGCTCCCAGAGCTCATCGTCCAACAGGACCCACATCATAGGGTCGTTCCACGATACCAAGACTCTCACGGAAGGTTAGGAACTTGACCTTCCCCAGGGGCTTAGTGAGAATATCCGCGACCTGCTCATCGGTTCCTATATGATCGAGCCTTACGGCGCCTCGCTGTACCATATCCCGGATAAAGTGGTACCTGATATCAATATGCTTGGATCGGTCGTGGAACACAGGATTCTCGGTCATACGAATCCCACTCTGATTATCACAGAGTATCACAGTGGTATCTAGCACATGTCCAAACAGCTCACTAAAGAGCTTCCGCAACCAAACTGCTTCACAACAGGCCATACTAGCAGCAATGTATTCGGCCTCCGCGGTGCTCAAAGCCACCGACTTCTGCTTTCTGCTCATCCATGAGATCGAAGCAGAACCAAGATTGAAGCAGCATCCCGATGTGCTCTTACGATCCACCACACTGCCAGCCCAATCGGCATCAGTATATCCACGGAGTATCACACTCCCGGCAGTGTATCTCAGCCCATGGTTTATCGTGCCCAGAAGATATCTCAAAAGATTCTTGGCACCAACCCAGTGAAAATGATGAGGCTCAACCATCTGTTGACTCAAAGTGTTCACTGCAAAACATATGTCCGGACGGGTGTTCACTAAGAACATCAAAGCTCCTATGAGTTGACGATACTCAATAGGATTGGCCAAGATAGGCCCAGCAGCGCTGCCACTCAACTTCTTAAAGTTGAGTTCCATCGGTGTCGACACGGACTTACAGTCCACCATCCCAAATCTTTCCAGAAGCTTCACAATGTATTCCCTCTTACATTGATGGATGAGAGGGTCATCTCCAGTCAGGAAGAGGTCATCCACATACAGCACTAGAATGAGAGGCTTCTCTTTCACAACCTTGAAGTATAGGTTCGGATCAGCATTACTTCGAGTGAAGCCCAGCTTCATCAAGTAACTATCCATCCTTTCGTACCAAGCTCTGGGTGCTTGCTTTAACCCATAGAGGGCTTTCTTCAACCTGCAGACATGAGTGTCTCGATCCTGAACTTCAAATCCCAGAGGTTGTTCTACATACACTTCTTCCTTTATTGCACCATGCAGAAAAGCGGTCTTGACATCCATCTGATGAAGACTCCATCCTTGTGTAGCAGCAAGGGCTATGATTGATCGGATGGTGGTATATCGTGCCACAGGTGCAAATATATCGTCATAGTCAATTTCTTCCTTTTGAGAGAAGCCACGGGCAACAAACCTTGCCTTAAACTTTTCAGCACTCCCATCAGACCCATGTTTGATTTTGTAGAGCCATTTTGCGGTGACAACAGATTTGTCCTTCGGTCTCGGGACCACATCCCAGACATCATTCTTCATAATAGACTCATATTCTTCATGCATAGCATCCTTCCACACTTGATGCTTGATGGCTTCCTCAAAAGATCCAGGGTCAGATTGTACAATAGTACTCATGGCAGCTAGATACCCTTGGTATCTACACGGCTTCTTGCTTTCTGGGAATGTCCCCCTTGGGGCAGCATGACTAAAGATTCTAGGGTAGTCCCCGAGCAAGGATGTATCTTTCCCAGTTACAGTTGACTGACAGCAGTCCATTGGCCCTTCCTACATCAGTATAGTCTCATCCCTGGGTTCTTCCTGTGTCTTTCAAAATTTTCTCTTCGATCTATAAAGATCTACTACTTTCTTCAGGGAAGCATCTTCGTCAAAAGTGACATCATGGCTTATCTCTACTTCCCTTTGACCAGGTACATAGACTCTATATGCCTTAGAAGTCTCACTGTAGCCCACAAAACATTCCTTTCTTCCCAGTAGCATCCAGCTTACTTCTCTTTTCTTTCGGCACATGAAAATAGACAGGACATCCAAAAATTCTAAAATGTGAGACATCAGGTTTCTTACCAGAGAAAACCTCTTCGGGAGTTTTGGAGTCCAAAGCGGAATGAGGGCATCGTTTTTGAATGTACATTTAAAGTAGCATTTGTACTTCTCACCTGAACTCTCACCCCGCCAGTATGGCACTAAGTGCTCATAGTTCTATCTTCCTGCTCAAAGAACACCATTCTCGCCTGTGAGCATGTGCGAGTGGCCCCTCTACGCGCTCGCAAAGTCTTTGAACTCATTTGACTCATATTCAGTGCCATTGTCGGTCCTCAAAATCTTGATCTTCTTTCCGGTCATATTTTCCACCAAGGCTTTGAAGGTACGGAACCACATGAAAGCCTCATCCTTCTTCAAGAAGTATATCCAGGTTTTGCGAGAGAAGTCATCAGTAAATGTCATATAGTAAGAACATCCCCCCAGGGATGTTACAGGCAACATACCAGAAAGATCAGAATGAACCAGTTGCAATATCTCAGATGTCTTTGTGACACTTGAGGGGGAAGGTCCCCTTGTATGTTTTCCTTCAGCACAGCCCTTACATACACCTTCATTTAAAATCAGCATCCCCCGTCACCACCCTCCTCTTGTTTTCCTAGCGGGTTTTTAAATATACCCAACCTTGCACATAGTTCGGTTTTGACGGATAGTATCACAAGTCATAGCTCCCAACGGACTCCCTCCAACCTGGTAGAGTGTACCAACTCTAAAACCAATTGAGATAGCTTCCTTGAAGCTCTCCTTCCACATGAGCACCTTTCCATCAGAGAAAGTTACATTGAATCTTTTGTCTTCCATGGCAGATACAGACACAAGGTTCTTCTTCAATTTAGGTACATAGAGTACATCTTGCAAACGTAGGACTTGTCCTTGAGACAAGTGGAGGGTCACAGTCCCTGTCCCTTTCACGGGATATGTGGCATTATCCCCAAGGATAATTTCTAGATTAGTATCCCTTTCAACCATGTCAAAAAGTGCTTCCTTGAATCCGGTGATGTGTCTTGAGGCACCACTATCAATTAGCCAGACATCCATAGTGTCGGGCAGAGATGCAGCTGAGAGAGCAGATACCAGAATATACTCATTTCTTTTATCAACAACATTGGACTCCTCATACCTGGTATTTCTGGACCTCTTAGAAGGTTGATTGTTTCCTCCAAAGTGAGCCTTCCTCTTTCCTTTGGATATTTCTCCCATTCCCATTTCTTCTGTTGTTATCGCTTACCAATTTTATAGACCTCTTGAAGGGCAATTTTCATTATAGTACCTAAAATTATGTATGTTGAACACGCCCACTTTCTTCTGAGTCTTGTCTCTTTGTCCTTGTAACCACCGAGTCTTCTTCTAGAATGGAGCACCACCATAAAAAGATTTTCTTACACAAATTCCTTCATCCTGTTTCTACATCTTATGTAATACTGCTAGGAATGGTATTATTGTTGAGAATAGTAGTTGTGAATACTTGCCATTCATATGGAAGTCCTCCTAGTGCGGTGAGAACCATCTCACGATCAGCTATTATCTCCCCAATAGCTAGCAGATTGTTCCTGGTTTCGGTCAACTTCAGAAAGAAAGTTTGAACAGACTCATCTCGGCCCTTCTTCATATTCTTCAACTTGTTCTGGAGGAATAGCACTTGGTTCACATTGTTTACTTGAAACATAAGTATCAATTTGTCATACATCTCCTTGGATGTGCCTAGTTCAGATATGTAGGCAACCAGACTCTTATTTATGGATTCCCTGATCAGCAGCTTTGCTTTGATTTCTCCCTTCTTATACTTGTTTCTAACAGCAGCAGAGGCATTGGATGGAGGTTCTTGAATCCTTCCTTTCACATGTTCCAAGAGATCATGATCTTCTAATTTGAGATCTAATATCATCTTCCAGGGATGGAAGTCATCACTTCCAGTCAGCTTGTCATTCTCCTTGAATTCAAGACTTGTGGAACCCATTTCCTCCGATGATGATTGCTATAGATTGAGTTTGTCTTCACCTCAGCTCTGATACCATGTAAAGTTTTGTAGATGTTCTATGCTAATTCAAAACTTGTGGAACCCATTTCCTCCGATGGTGATTGCTAAAGTTAGGGCTTGTCTTCACCTCAGCTCCGATACCATGTAAATTTTTGTAGATGTTCTATGCTTGATGCAACTTTACTTTTATTACAGCAATCACACAAATGGTTAAGTAAAATGCTGATAGAACATATCAGTGGATCTTATAGAAGACAAACCAGAAACAGAAAAAATGTGATGGTGCGTTACGGCGGTCAACAGGATGCTTCAACCAACAAAGTCTCCTTGATCAGCCAACCCAGAATGTGTCACAACAATCCTCAAATCAACTGCCGAGTCAACCCAAGTCAACTCCAGAAAAGTCAATGCTGTCCAGAAAAGTCAACGCAGGGCAGCAAGCTAAAAGTCAACGCAGCAACAAGTTTGGTCAACCTTTTGACCTTGATTTCTGTGCCAATGTGTACGGCCTCTCAAAATCGAATTCTCCAACAAGTTTCAGCCCTTTCGGACCATGCGTTGACCAAAGTCAACGCTGGTCAAACTTCCTTGAAAACCCTAGCTGCAGAATTTTCGTCCTTCTTCTTGGCCGTACGGATTTGTCCTTCTTCTTCACACGTGTGAGCTGAAATTGTCCTCCAAGGAGCTCGTACTAAATCAGATGAGAGAAGAAGATGTGTGTTGAGTTGTTGTTAAATGCTCTCCAACTTTGCCTGTATTTATATCCATCATTGAGGTGTGTGACACATCTGCTGGGGGTGCAAAACCTTAAGGCCGACCCTGCACATATAATTTATTATAAATAATAAATTCAAAATAAATGTTTTGCTCATCGGATTAAGATATATTTTATATGGATTTTACACCTCTTCGAAAGAGGAATCCAACAAAAATATTAGCCTCTTAATCTGAGCATCACAACATGGAGTTTGGACCTAATTGTCCAATTTTAACAAGTTCACATCCATTAGGACTTCTTCGTAGGGCACAAACCATCCATCACTTTCATTCATGAGCCATGTCACCATTCCTTTCATCAAAAAGTGATCCATTGTGAAAATTCCAAGTTCTAGATTTGGAATCCTACTGCAACAAACTGAACTACTTCTCCTACTTGTAAATTAGATTTAACAAGTTAATTTGCAGATTACTTCTGAAAACATTGAAGCAGTTACTGAAGCAACCTTCACTTACTTAAATTATATGTGAAAACAGTAAACTGAGCAAGAGAAATAACACACACAGGACACCGTTATTTTTGGACAAACGTCCTCGGAAAAATCCAATGTAGGAAAACCGGTGCAGCAGATTTGAGGGTTTAATTATTAAGCAACATTAATATCTGAATACATCACTGAATGTCACTCCAGACAATTCAGTTACAGAGAATATGACTGACAAAATATTAGTGAAGTTACCTCACTCTATCACTGGAAATCTTGGCTGATCCGACCACTGAATGATGTGCCTCGGGAAGGCTCTGCGCTGCCTCTGCGCAGTCCCAACGTCAACCCTTCTGGGCACTGCATCACTCAGCTGGTGAATCGATCTGTGTGAAAATTTATGAATTCACTTAACATAAATTCTACTACAGAAATCTGGTTTACTTCTTTTACTTGTATTTTTAAATTAACAAGTTATTTTCAGAAATATTCAAAAAACATTGAAGTAAACATACTGCAACTTACACAAATATACAAATCAAGTACTGAAGAATTAAGCACATTCGACAAAGGACACACAAGATTTTTCGGACAAATGTCCTTAGAAAACCCAATGCGGGAAAACCGGTGCAACAACTCTTGAGGGTTTTATTATTATGCAGTTTCTGAATACAAACTAGGGTACCAGTGGTGGTTTACCTAACAAAGAAAATCCCGGCAGAAGTACCTTTATCTCTAGAGATCGATAATATGGCTGATTCAATTGAGGATGAAGAATCCCATAGGTGCCTACGTAGTCACTGCGTGACCCTTCAGTGTGGCTACGTCACCCTTTCAGATCTGCTAAATAACGAGCCGTATCTGGCCCTCTAAAACCCCAGTGCAACTCTCTGAGTGACTGCGTCACCCTGTTCCGGCTCTGCGTCCCTCTGCGTGGGCCCTTCTGGATTTGCGTCACCCCTGCTGGGCTTACGCTGCCTCTGTGTCACCCTTCCTGGGCTTACGTTGCCTCAACGTCACCCCTCCTGGGCCTGCGCTGCTCTGTGGTACGAATTTGCCTCTTTGCTATTGTATTCTCGACCTTGGACTCAGAAATCTCGCTGCCGAACTACCCCTCGCTGCACTACAAGCTCACTCGAAAATTTTCAGCAAACTGCGCCCCAGAATTTCGACTTAGCTCAAGTGCTGCCACTCTGTGTGTGTTCTCCAACTGACCCCAAGCCTTACTTTAATACTTTTCTTGTTGAACATTCAACGACCGTGATCTAATCTCTAATCGACGATTAAGATTAGAAAAGACTTGATCCTCGTCACTTAGAACATTCTCACCCACATGTTTAAATTAATTCACTTTAATTATTTAATTTCCCTAAGTTAGACTTAGGGTCTCCATTAAAATAATTAATTATTTGAATGACTTTAGCTCCGTTTGGAATTTCTCCAAACGATTTTTGGGTCTTGGAGATCTCATGTGTTCTAGCCCCTCCTCAAATGTTTCGGAGCTAGAGCACATCTGATGCTACCCAAAAATCAATACTCCCTCTTAGCGAGGAATGTGCTCTACCAACACTTCAACCTAAAGCATCACCCTGATCCACAACATCGGTCCCTTGCACTGCTAATGCTTGGCCTGCTGCCCCTCATCCTCTGTGCTGTTGCCTTCTGTACAATTGCCCATGACTCTTTCACAGTCACTGCCTCATCTATACTGCAACTCCCTCTCAAATGCTGCATCATGTTGCCCATAGCACTGCCACTGCTGCACTGCTGCACTGCAACTTAGTTGCTGAGAAGTAAGCAATTGAAGGACATCACCCAAAAATCCTGATAGACAAGTCAGTCTGGCTGCATCTCGATTTGAAACACCCTCTGCTGCTAATCTGCGCTGACCCTCTAGAGCTCTGCGCTGCTGCTGCTCTTGCTTTGCGTAAGCACTACCTCTGCGCTGCTAAAATCCCATCAACCTTTGCGCTGCTTTAGTCTTCAACATCCTAGCACTGTCAATGTGCCTTTATAATCCTCTGCACCAACTGACTCTAGTCATCCTGCTACTATCAGTAAGGGCTCCCATAGCTCGTATGTGATCCAAGAGTTTGGTCACCTCAAGGATCCTGCATCTCATCGCTATTTGTAGATCAATCTACAGATCTATGTCGCTCCACCTCTTCTCTCGAGGCACATGAGCACTCATAACCACATCATCATCACTCCCATCATCACCTTTCGCTGCTGCAGCCTTTGAATCCAGGTCTTCCTTGCCCTTCTTTCCTCGCTGCCCTTGCTTTCCCTTAGATGCGAGAGCCGCATCTTCCTCCTCCTCCCTCTTGATCTTGATTCCGCCGCTAATGCTGCCCGCCTTGGTCATCCTCCGGATCTCTTCTTGTCGAAGAGTTGCCCACATGTCTTTCCAATTTGGAAGTGTTGCTCTACCTAAAATGCCTTGGACAAAGGTCTCCCACTCTTCAGACACTGCATTCAGAGCAGTCTTGACCAATAGACCCTCATTAGGAGTGGCCCCCATAACAGCCAACTGAGCATGAATCGCATTCAATCTAATGAGAAAGGGGTCGATTTCCTCTCCCTTATGCATCTGAAATAGTTGAAGCTGATTCTCCAGAAGCATTCTCCTTTGGACAGAAGTCCCTTGATACATTGAGGTCAACGTCGTCCACATCTCATTTGTTGTGTTCTTTTCAACAATGTGTAGGACCACATGATCCTTGACCCTATCCATAATCAAGCGCTTGGCCCTTGCTTGCGCTTCCTCATACTTCTTCAACGGTTCAACATCAACAAGAACAACTACAACCTTCTCGGCATGATCTTTCATACGATATTCATCTAGAACTAACAAGATTCTGGCCTTCTAGATGACGAAGTTGGATACTCCATCCAACTTGTCCTGATCCCTCAATCCATGTGTGGCCATCTCTGCTCAAAAGCTGTCGAAGCTGAAGAACTCCTCTCCCTATTTCTGCTTACCCTCAGCAAAAGACAGGGATCTGGATTTCTTGGCGCTAGAAACCCTCTAGAGAACACACTCCCTTTGAAAAGTGATTTCCCTCCCGGAAATCCTCCACCAACTCCTCTCAAATCAGCCCTCTTCAATCACTCTGCTGATCAGATCTTAGACTTCTTGGTGAGAAAGTCTGTTGAGGAACTGCTTCCCCTTACTTTGTAAACCTTGCTAGACATTGTTCTACACCGACAAAACAATGCCCCACCAACAACTTTCGAAGAAAAAAACTGCACTTCTAGCCACGATAACTGGTAGAGCGTTACCTCCTCTTAGATTGCGTCACCCTTCTGGGCCTGCGTGAGCCTCTGTGTCAGCTCTGTGTGAGCTAGACTGGCTCTGCGTCACCCGTCTGGGTCTGCGTGAGCCTCTGCGTCAGCTATGCATGAGCTAGACAAGATCTGCATCACCCCTCCTAGGTCTGCGTTGTCCCTCTAGTGCTGCACTGCCTCTTCCTGGATCTGTGCTGTCACAACTGCCTTCTTGTAGCAAAACTTCGTCTCTTTGTTAATGGCTTCAGCTCTCCCTGATCTGCAATAGCTCTGATACCATGTTAAAATTTCCGAATTCACTTAAAATAAATGCTACTGCAGAAATCTGGTTTACTTCTCCTACTTGTATTTTTAAATTAACAAGATATTTTTTCAGAAATATTCAGAAAACATTGAAGTAAACACACTGCAGCCTACACAAATATACAATTCAAGTACTGAAGAATTAAGCACATTCGACAAAGGACACACAAGATTTTTCGGACAAATGTCCCCGGAAAAACCCAATGCGGGAAAACCGGTGCAACAACTCTTGAGGGTTTTATTATTATGCAGTTTCTGAATACAAACTAGGGTACCAATAGTGGTTTACCCAGAGACAATCTAGACATAAGTACCTCTATCTCTGGAGACAGATAATATGGCTAATTCAGTTAAGGATGAAGAACCCCACAGGTGCCTACGCAGTTACTGCGTCACCCTTTAGTGTGGCTGCATCACCCTTTTAGATCTGCTGAACAACGAGCCCTATCTGGCCCACTGAAACCCTAGCGCAACTCTTTGAGTGACTGCATCACCTTGTTTCGGCTCTGCGTCACCCTTGCTGGGCTTACGTTGCCTCTGCGTCACCCCTCCTGGGCCTGCACTGCTCTGTGGTACAGATCTGCCTCTCTGCTATTGTATTCTCGACCTTGGACTCAGAAATCCCGTTGCCGAACTACCCCTTGCTGCACTGCAAGCTCACTCAAAAATTCTTAGCAAACCACGCCCCATAATTTCGAGTTAGCTCAAGTGTTGCCACCCTGTGTGTGTTCTCCAACTGACCCCAAGCCTTCCTTTAATACTTTTCATGTTGAACATTCAACGACCATGATCTAATCGCTAATCGACAACTAAGATTAGAAAAGATTTGATCCTTGTCACTTAGAACATTCTCACCCACATGTTTAAATTAATTCACTTTAATTATTTAATTTTCCTAAGTTAGACTTAGGGTCTCTATTAAAATAATTAATTATTTGAATAACTTATGCTCCGGGTGGAATTTCTCCAAACAATTTCTGGGTCTTGGAGATCTCATGTGTTATAGCCCCTCCACAAAGTTTCGCAGCTAGAGCACATCCAATGCTACCAAAAAATCAACAATCTGCTTCACAGAAATTTCGATCTCTGCCTCCTGGTCTCACACTCCGGTTTCCGGCTTTTGAAATCAATCCTTCAGCAAACCCTCAGATTTCCTCTGGCCCTCTACGCAGCCTCTGCGTCATCCTCTCTGGCTCTGCGCAATAGCTGCTGGATCTCTCTCTGCCCTTCTCTGCTGATGGTTCCCGGCTGAGAAAGATTTCTCTCCGGATACTGTCTCTGCCCCTCACTGCAATGAAGAATCACTTATATCTGGTTTTTGTCTTGAGCATTGCTCACTTCTGAAAATTCGATCACTTGATCCTTTCGGTGTATTTTACAAATGACCGTCAAGCCTTCCTTTATAGTCTTCTCGTTGAGACTTCAACGACTGAGATTAGATCTCCAATGAACAGCTAAGATTACATTTAGACTCGATTTGCTTTTTCTAGAAGTTTCACCCACAGTTTAAATTAATACCCATTAATTATTTTAATTTCCTAAGTTAGACTTTAGGGTCCTCATTAAAAATAATTAATTTATCAAATAAAACTATTTTGGGTGGAATTTCCCAAAACAATTTTTAGGTTATCTATAATGCATGTGTCTAAGCCTCTACACAAAGTTTGAGGCTTAGAACACATCCGATGCTGCAACAAATCAACACTCCCTCTTAGCGAGGAATGTGCTCTAATAGATATGCCCTGCTTCACACTGCTCTGATTCTGAAGCATCTCCCTCTGTGTTGTTGATGTCTGACATGCTATCCACCAACCATTGTGCTGCTGCTGCAACTGTACTTCCGCTGACCTTGCCACGATTAACATTGCATCTGTACTGCAACTCCCTCTAAAATACTGCATCTGTTGCTAGCACTGCCACTGCTAACACTGCATTGTAACTCAGTTGTTGAGAGAAGCAACTGAAAATCATCCAAGAATTTGAACTAGTGTTCAGGATACATCTCGATGCTGAAACTTTGATTGCTGCTAGTCCCACGCTATCCCTTTGAAGCACTGCGCTGCTGCTGCTTTGCGTTGCGTCCCTCTGCGGTGCTGCTGCTTTGCACTGCGTCCCTCTGCACTGCTCAGATTCTTGCGCTGCTAACCACTGCATCTGTCGCTCCAACACTCCTCTGCACCACTGAAAACTCCTCTAGCCTGCTACTGTTGATATTGGGCACCCGTAGCAAGGTCATGATCCAAGAGGTGGATTCCTCAAGGATCTTGCCCAACTGAAGTTCTTGCAAACTTACAGCTCAATGTCGCACCGTCTCCCACATGGAAATGCGTGGGCACTCATGGCGTACTCATTCTCATCTGTCTTCGCGGTTGCAGCCTTCGGATTGTGCTTCTCGTCCTTGTCGTTTTTCTTCAAAGGACACTGGGTAGCGTAGTGACCAAGTTCACCACATCTAAAGCACTTAATCTTCGACACATCTTTCTTACGTCTCTGCTGCTCCTACTGCCCCTTGGATGCGAGGGTTGCATTTTCTTCCTCCTACTGCTTCAACTTCGATCCACTGCCATTGCTGCTGTTAAGTTTACACTTGCCAGGTCCCTCCTTAGCTCTTCTAGTTGAAGAGCAACCCACATCTCTTCCTAGCTCGACAAGGTGGCTCTACCCAGGATGCTCTAGAAAAACACTTGCATTCTTCAGAGATTGTATTAAGAGCTAGTCTTACCATTGCTGTAGGAGAAGGGTTGGCCCCTACTGCTGCTAGTTGATCATGGATTTCCTGAAGTTTCGATAGGAACAGAACAATATGTTCTCCTTTTTGCATCTGCATCATCCTAAGTTTCTACTCTAAGTACATCTGGCGCTGCTCGGAAGAGCTTTCATACAACGCTACCAAAGCTTCCCACATATGCCTGGTTGTGTCCTTGCCAGCTATATGGGACACTATGTGATCAAGGGTCAGCCTTTTGGCCTTCGCCATATCGGCTGTGTACTTCTTCAGCTGATCTGGATTTGCAGGGATAGCTATCGAATTTGTCACGAAAAGCTTGAGATCATACTCATCTAGAAGACAAAGTGATTCTTGCCTTTTATCTCACGTAGTTGGAGGCTCCCTCCAATCGGTCCTGATCTCTAAGGCCATGAGCTGCGATGGCCGTCAAGAAAATGTCGAATCTGCTCTTCTTCCCACTCTGCGCAGTACTGGACAAGCTTATGCACTCCTTCTGGGGTTTGTAGATCTTGTGAAAATTTATGAATGTTACTTATGCAGAAACCCTACTGTTAAATCTTGATTTACTTCTCCTACTTAGACAAGTTATTAATTTGAAATATTCAGTATTAACATTGAAGTAAACACATTAACGGTCTACACAGATACAAATCTAAACTGAATACATGCACAACGACAAAGTGACACAGGATTTTCTGGACAACTGTCCCTGGAAAAACCCAATGCGGGAAAACCAGTGTTCTTGCTGCTAGCGGGTTTTATTATTAAGTAGATTCTAAGTACAACAAATCTAGGCACCCAACTGGTTAATCTGATAGAGAAATAAACAATCTGCAACAATACCTTTGTTCCGGAGACAGAAAAACAGACCAATTCACACCCTCAAATGGGATTTACAGAACTCAACCCTTTTCAATTTTCAGAAACCCCAACGCTGCTCTGAAGCCCTTTGCGTCAGCTCTGCTAGCCTGCGTTAGCCCTTGCGCTGCTCAGGAAGGGCCTGCATCACCCCAAACTTGGTTACGCTGCCCTTGCTTTGCCCTGGCTGGCCCTGCGTCAGCCCTGCTGGCCTCCTGCTGCCTCTGCCCTGCCCTTTCTGGGCTTGCGTACCACCTAAAGCCTCTGTGCTGCGCAGCTACTGCTCCCTTTGCGCTGCTCAGTCTGCTGCTTCTCTGACTCTTGTTGCACTCTTGGCTTGGGATCAGATCATCCCTTGCGCCAATACTACCCCTCGCTGCAATTGAAACACTTCTGGAAATTCTTAGCAAACCACGCCCTAGAATTCCAGCTTAGTCTCAGTGCTCTGCCACTTTGTGTTCTCCAACTGACCCCAAGCCTTTCCTTTATACTTTTCTCGTTGGGAAACCAACAACCGTGATCTAATCTTGAATCGATGGCTAAGATTAAAAGAAGGCTTGATCCGTGTGACTTAAGTCATTTTCATCACATGTTTAAATTAATTACCTTTAATCTTTAAATTTTCCTAAGTTAGACTTAGGGTCCTTAATTAAAAAGATTAATTAATTAATTATCTCTTAAACAAGATGGAATTGCTCAAATCCCTTTCTGGGTGTTGGAGATCTCATGTACTCTAGTCCCTCCACAAAGTTTGGGAGCTAGAGCACATTCGATGCTACTCCAACACTCAAAAATCTCAACACTCCCTCTTAGCGAGGAATGTGCTCTAGCACAACACTTCACCCCGAAGTTCTGCACCGATCTCTGGTGTGGGTCTCTGCGCTAATGCTTGGCCTGTTGCCCTTCATCACTGCATTGCTGCTGCTCTCCTGTACTGCTTCCCATGATGTTGTCACCGCCACTGCCACATCTGTACTGCAACTCCTGTTGAGTTTTCTTGAGTGATGGGGTAGCATTGAATGTACTCTAGCTCCCAAAATTTGTGGAGGGACTAGAGTACATGAGATCTCCAATACCTAGAAAGGGATTTAGGAAATTTTATCCGGTTTGGGAGATAATTAATTAATTAATAATTTTAATTATGGACCCTAATTCTAACTTAGGAAAATTAAATTATTAAAGATAATTAATTAAAACATGTGATGAAATTGTCCTAAGTCACACAGATCAAGCTTTCTTTTAATCTTAGCCATTGATTCAAGATTTGATCATGGCCGTTGGTTTCCCAACGAGAAAAGTGTTGAAATTTGGTACCGGAGGACAGGTGGTTCCCTAAGGCTTTGATCTTTGGCCTAGGAAAAAGTGTCCAAAAGAATTTAATTTTTCTCCTAAAGTGACTTTATAAAGTTATAAAGTCAAATCTAATTTAAAAGTGACTTTAAGTGATAAAGTTACTAAAGTGACTTTATAAAGTTATAAAGTCAAATCTAATTTAAAAGTGACTTTAAGTGATAAAGTTACTAAAGTCTAATTTTAAAGTGACTTTAATAAAGTCAATAGAAAATTAGAAAGGAAAAAGTGACTTTGGAAATAAAAGACTAAGTGGGTCTTTATTAAAGTGGGGTGAATTAAAAAATAGAAAGTGAGATTTAAATGAGCATTTAATCTCAGCCCTAGATCTCAATCTATCTTAGCCATTGGATTTAGGGATTCCCCAAAAGTCACTTAGGGTTAGGTTAAAGGAGGAAAAGGTCATTCATTCTTTCATGAGCAGATTGAGAGAAGGAGAGCAAGAGAGCAAGGGAGATTTCTGAGCAGTGAGGAGAAGGAGGCAGCAGCTTGGCACACATTCCAAGGCAATATTTCAGCAAGACCGTACAACAGAGTTTGCACACAGTTCAAGGCAGATTTGGCACGATTTCCAAGGCAGAATCCGTACAGCAGCTTGTGGCACTTGGCACACATTCCAAGGCCATATTTCAGCAAGACCGTACAGCAGAGTTTGCACACAGTTCAAGGCAGATTTGGCACGATTTCCAAGGCAGAATCTGTACAGCAGCTTGTGGCACGTTTTCCAAGGCAGCCGTACCATTTTCTGGGCACAGATTTCGAGGGAGAAGCTGCTGTTTTTTGCTGCATGCTTTTCTAGACAGGCCGTACAGCCTATAGCTGATTGCTGGCACAAAAATCGAGGCAGATTTCCGTACAGCAGCGTTTAATACAGCTGCACGCATTCCAAGGAGGCCGTACAGCAGCATTTATTGCTGTTCTGCACGCAAAAAGAGGAGGCCGTACAGCAGAAATTAATGCTGTAATTTCTGGGCACGTTTTTCAAGGAAATACGCACATCATTTATTGCTGGTTCAATTTTACTGTCTGCACGTTTTTCGAGGCGGTGGTTAAGCACGGAAAGAGATAAGTTGTAAAAGTTTACTTGCTGATTTTTCTGAATATTTCTCTCACTGTAAAAAGCATTTTTCAGAAATAAGAAGGAGCTCTCAAACTGGTTTTCCCCAAGAGTTGTAGGGGGTTTTTCCAAGGTCACCTTGACCAAAAATACTGAGTTATGATGTGTTGAATGACTGTTTGTTACTGCTGTTATTTTATTTCTGCATTTTCAGCATTCTGAAAAATTTCCAGAATTTGTGTTTTCAGCAAAATTTATTTTCCAGTTATTAAATGTATGGATATGGGAAAGGGCATTTAATTATTTTGGAGTAATAAGGTGAAAACTGAAAACCGGGGTGGGAAATAGAATTTTTCTACATGGTATCAAAGCTTGAGTGCTGAAAGAGCAGTTTGGGACAGCAAGGAAGAAAATTACAGCTTGCTGATTTTTCACTCAGAAAATTCCAGCAAGCTGATTTTTCACAAACAGCAGATTTTTACCTTTACTACAGCAGTGTTATTTCTCAGTTTTAGGACAGCAGGATGTCATTGGGACTGAGGGTGGAGGATAGGTTGGATGGGCATTCCAACTACAGCATTTGGAAGGAGAGAATGCAGAGTATCTTTGAGGAGGCAGAAGTCTGGGACATTATGGTACATACCACACAGAACCCTGTGAATGTGCCTACTGATGCTACTCAGTTGGTAGCATATAATAAAAAGAACAACAAGGGTAAGAGGTTGATTCTAGACGGAATCAAAGATCATTGCATTCCTCATGTGAGAGGAAAGAGAAATGTTCATGAGATGTGGACAACATTGTCCAATCTCTACCAGAGTACCAATGAGAACCGGAAGATGGTCCTGAAGGAGAAGATGAAGACCATTAAGATGGGCAATGATAGTGCAGCTGGATATCTCACAAAGATTACTAATGTGAGAGATGAGTTGGCAGCGATTGGAGAGGCCATTCCACCCACTGAGTTGGTGCGGATTGCAGTGAATGGCCTCCCCGTTCATGGATGAACTTTGCTGATGGGGTTTGTGCACGTGAGACCCTTCCCACATGGGAGAGGTTTTGGGATGATTGCATTCAGACAGAGATCAGGAAAGGTTAGCTTGGGGCAGCCAAGCCAGTTGAGCAGGATGAGGATGTAGCATTGTTGGCAGGACGCAAGAAAGGCAAAGGGAAGAAGCAGGCTTCCACAAGCAATGGTGGGGGCAAAGGCAAAGGTAAAGGTAAACAGGATAACTCACAGAAGGACTATTCCAAAGTGAAGTGTTGGAATTGTCAGAAGATGGGACACTATGCAGTTGTGTGTCCGGAGAAGAAGAAGAAGAAGGGGAAGAACCAGAGCATGGTAGCTTCAGCAGAGGTTGAGGACTTTGCAGATTGTTTTGACCGGGAGTTTGGGTTCACTGCGTGTGAGTCCTCTAGTGCGGGATCATCTGCCATAGAGGTTCAAAGGGAGCATGCATTTCCCTCGATTAGCGGAGCATCTTCGGGTATCTGGTATGTGGACAGTGGGGCTTCACGTCACATGACAGGAGTCCGTGAGTACTTCTCAGAGCTTTCAGAGAGTGGCACTGATGTAGAGGTAGTACTCGGTGATGACAGAGTTGTTAGAGCATTCGGTGTGGGAACATTGACATTTCAGAGGGAGTCCAAACCTCCCTTGAAGGTGTCAGATGTTCTTTATGTGCCAGGGATGAGGAAGAACCTCATATCCGTCTCAGCTTTGGAGGATAGAGGATATGAGGTACTGTTCAGGGGAGGACAGGTGTTGATGTATCCCAGGGGCACTCCAGCTGATTCAGCTAGAGTGATAGGTGTACGCCATGAAAAGGTGTACAAGTTTGCATTTCAGTCCCTTTTGGCATTGAGCAGCAGTACCGACAGCAGAGCTAGCAGTTCTGAGCAGTGTGAGATTTGGCACCGCAGGATGGGGCACATGCATCATGGAGCCTTGAGGACTTTGCGGGAGATCACTACAGGTGTGCCTGAGTTCAGTACTGATCACTTTGATACTTGCAGAGGATGTGCGATGGGCAAGTTTGCCAAATCCCCTTTTCCCAGCAGTGACAGCAGAGCGACTGGGATACTTGATTTGATTCATTCCGATGTGAGCGGTCGGATGTCTCATGTTCCTTGAGTGGATATGAGTACTATGTGTTATTCATTGATGATCACTCCAGGAGGACCTGGATTTATTTCTTGAAGACCAAGAGTGAGGTCTTCAAGCGGTTTCAGGAGTTTAGAGCTCTTGTGGAGACACAGACAGGTCGGAAGATCAAGTCCCCGAGGTCGGACAATGGAGGAGAGTACACCCTTGGAGAGTTTGTTGACTATTGTGCGGAGGCAGGCATTAGGAGGGAGTTCACTGTTCCTTACAACCCCCAGCAGAACGGGGTTGTGGAGAGGAAGAACAGATCCATCAGAGGGGCTGCCAAAGCCATGTTACATGATCAGGGGTTGCCATTGTTTTTGTGGGTAGAGGCCTGCAACACAGCTGTTTACTTGCAGAACAGGAGTCCGCATCATGCCTTGGGGCACATGACTCCGGAGGAGGCTTTTTCTGGGAAGAAGCCTGATATGGGTCATCTTCGTATCTTTGGGTGCATGACATACTCCTACATACCCAAGGAGAAGAGGACCAAACTAGAGCCCACCGCTGAGAAGGGTATCTTTGTGGGCTACAGTGAGACCTCCAAGGCCTTTCGGATTTACATTCCTGCGCAGAGGAAAGTTGTTGTCAGGCGGGATGTGAAGTTCGAGGAGGACAGGGCCTTTGGGAGGTCACGGGAGTTAGAGTATCTGGATCAGCCAGACCCTCAGCAGCAGTTGAGTCAGTCGCAGGGATCCAGTGGGCAGGGATCAGGAGGATCCGGAGGTACATCTATGACGATGTCGGAGTCGGAAGTGATCAGGGAGTGCCTCGCAGAGTCAGAGGGGTGGAGCTATGGGCAGCACGCAGAGCAGTCCACAGAGCAGTTCACTGGGGAGTCCACTGATGGACAGTTCACACGGTACCTCGGCATCTACAGGTTCAGGTGCAGGCAGGAGGACAGCAGACAGACAGTCAGGAGTTCAGGTTCCTGATGTTGAGGAGGAGGAGTTTTATTCTCCAGCGGGAGAAGTGTGCTCAGGGAGGAGGAAGTCCAAGTGGCTTCAGGACACCTTGAGAGATGCCACATCTATTGTTGAGCCTAAGAGGCCGGTCAGAGAGAGCAGACCACCTGAGAGGTTTTGTAGCTATATGGCAATGGCTACCAGCATCCTTGACTCTGAGCCTTCTATCTATGAGGAGGCAGCTAGCCAGCAGGTCTGGAGAGAGGCCATGCGGGAGGAGTATTCTTCTATCATGAAGAATGATGTTTGGGAGGTGGTGCCGAGGCCTGAGGGCAAATCCGTGGTTACTTCCAGATGGCTTTACAAGGTAAAGCATGCTGCAGATGGCGGCATTGAGAAATTCAAAGCGAGGTTTGTGGCTAGAGGGTTCTCCCAAGTAGAGGGAGTTGATTATGAGGAGACCTTCGCTCCCGTGGCTCGATATACTTCGATCCGCTCCATTATATCGATAGCAGCAGAGATGGGTTGGAAGATCCACCAGATGGATGTGAAGACCGCATTTCTCAATGGCTTCATACGAGAGGAGGTGTACATTGAGCAGCCACAGGGCTTTGAGGTGCATGGGAAGGAGTCCCATGTGTGCAGACTGAAGAAGGCCCTTTATGGCCTGAAGCAAGCTCCCAGAGCTTGGTACTCCAGGATAGATACTTATTTGCAGAAGATGGGTTTCACAAAGAGTGAGGCAGATCCGAACCTTTACTATATTGTGATAGGTGAGGAGCCTCTCATTCTGGTGCTGTATGTGGATGACTTAGTCATTACAGGTGCAGAGAGACTCATAGAGCACTGCAAGAGAGATCTTGCGGCGGAGTTTGAGATGAAGGACATCGGCTTGATGCATTACTTTTGGGTTTGGAGGTGTGGCAGGAGGAGGGGCATTTCTTCCTGGGGCAGGGGAAGTATATTGTGGATATCCTTGGCAGATTCCACATGGAGGATTGTAAACCCATGTCGACACCGATGATCACCAGCGGAAAGCTTCATGGCCGAGGATTAAGGTTAGGCGCGGATCCACATGTACGGTGGCCCGATTGGTTCCTTGATGTATTTGGTCAACACTAGACCAGATATCTGTTTTGCAGTCAACACGATGAGTCAGTTTATGTGTGAGCCTAGGAAGGTTCACTGGGTGGCTGCAAAACACATTCTGCGATACTTGCAGGGGACAGTGGATTATGGTCTGGACTACAGGCAGGGGGATGGAGTGAGATTGGCAGGTTACATTGATTCGGATTGGGCAGGTTGTGCTTCTGATAGGAAGAGCACTTCAGGGTGCTGTTTTGGGTTGGGTTCGGCGGTTGTGTCATGGTTCAGCCGAAAGCAGCAGTCAGTAGCATTGAGTTCAGCGGAAGCAGAGTATATGGCAGCCAGTCTAGCTAGTTGTGAGGCCATCCGGCTTCGCAAGATGTTGTTTGGCTTATTTGGTCAGCCGTTGAGACCTTCAGTGATTTACTGTGATAATCAGAGTTGCATTAAACTCACGGAGAATCCAGTATTTCATGACGGGTCAAAGCATATCGGGATCAAATATCATTTCATCAGAGACTATGTTCAGAAAGGAGCT
This sequence comes from Pinus albicaulis, assembly GCA_034641835.2. Lineage (NCBI taxonomy): Eukaryota > Viridiplantae > Streptophyta > Pinopsida > Pinales > Pinaceae > Pinus > Pinus albicaulis. The sequence continues at coordinate 386,401 of JAXQQM020059367.1, forward strand.
GTGAAGCTTGAGTATATTCCCACTGATGAGCAGGTTGCAGATATTCTTACCAAAGCCTTACCACGGGGCAAGCATGTCTACTTGAGAGACAAGATGGGTGTGGTGAGGAACACCTTCCTCGGTAAGAGGGAGTGTTGAAATTTGGTACCGGAGGACAGGTGGTTCCCTAAGGCTTTGATCTTTGGCCTAGGGAAAAGTGTCCAAAAGAATTTAATTTTTCTCCTAAAGTAACTTTATAAATTTTTATAAAGTTAAATCTAATTAAAAAGTGACTTAAGTGATAAAGTTACTAAAGTGACTTTATAAAGTTATAAAGTCAAATCTAATTTTAAAGTGACTTTAAGTGATAAAGTTACTAAAGTTAAAGTGACTTTAAATAAAGTCAATATAAAATTAGAAAGGAAAAAAGTGACTTTGGAAATAAAAGACTAAGTGGGTCTTTATTAAAGTGGGGTGAATTAAAAAATAGAAAGTGAGATTTAAATGAGCATTTAATCTCAGCCCTAGATCTCAATCTATCTCAGCCATTGGATTTAGGGATTCCCCAAAAGTCACTTGGGGTTAGGTTAAAGGAGGAAAAGGAGGAAAAGGTCATTCATTCTTTCATGAGCAGATTGGGAGAAGGAGAGCAAGAGAGCAAGGGAGATTTCTGAGCAGTGAGGAGAAGGAGGCAGCAGCTTGGCACACATTCCAAGGCCATATTTCAGCAAGACCGTACAGCAGAGTTTGCACACATTTCAAGGCATATTTGGCACGATTTCCAAGGCAGAATCCATACAACAACTTGTGGCACGTTTTCCAAGGCAGCCGTACCATTTTCTGGGCACAGATTTCGAGGGAGAAGCTGTTGTTTTTTGCTGCACGCTTTTCTAGACAGGCCGTACAGCCTGTAGCTGATTGCTGGCACAAAAATCGAGGTAGATTTCCGTACAGCAGCATTTAATACAGCTGCACGCATTCCAAGGAGGCCGTACAGCAGCATTTATTGCTGTTTTGCACGCAAAAAGAGGAGGTCGTACAGCAGAAATTAATATATGTTACGAGCACGTTTTTTTTTCAGAAATATGCTGACATTTATTGCTGGTTCAATTTTACTGTCTGCACGTTTTCCGAGGCGGTGGTTAAGCACGGAAAGAGATAAGTTGTAAAAGTTTACTTGCTGATTTTTCTGAATATTTCTCTCACTGTAAAAAGCATTTTTCAAAAATAAGAAGGAGCTCTCAAACTTCGGTTTTCCCCAAGAGTTGTAGGGGGTTTTTCCTGGTGGTCACCTTGATCAAAAATCTCTGTTAAAATGTGTTGAATGGCTATTTTGAGCTCGCTTGATTTTTATTTCTGCATTTTCCAGCATTCTGTACATTTTCCACTGAAGCTTAAACAAAAATTATTTTTCTCGTTGTTGAATGTAAGGATAAGGGAAAGGGCATTTAACTAAAAGGAGAAATATGAGGAAACTGAAAAACTGGGTGGGAAAACAGAAATTTCTACACGGTCCACATTTGTCTTATTGCAGGTTTAATTTTCAACTTTCATTTGTTCAAGAATTGCTAATTTCCAGCACTTGGTATGTCTTTCTGATTTGATATAAGTTAAGGACAAAATGTCAAGGGTTTTAACATTATCCCTGAAGATGATAAGGAAAGATTTATACACTTGTTCTTTAAAGTGATTTTTGACATTTGGTTTGTCCATGATAACATATACCCAAGAGCTGAAACTTGTTGGCAATAAACATTCGGTATCTCTTCTCTTTGCATTGCATGTTTATTAGGGTTGATAAGAAGTGAAATATTTCCATTGATGCCTAGTATATCTGTTATCAACCACTTTTATTTCAGTTGTGCTAGTCATATTTCATAACAGCCCTAAAGCTAAAAATTATAAGGTTGGAGATCGGAGAAACTCTAGGAAAAAAGTGAAATTTCTGAAGCTTGCATCGATGTTTGAGCTGGCAGAAATTTCTGTATTGCAGTCAATCTCCCACCATACCGTGTTGTGATGAGTGAAGTCTGCTGACTATTGTAAGAACTTTATTATTGGCACAAAGCATTGATGTACATAGTACTACATTAGAGAACAAGTGACAAAAAAGGAGATTGATTCAACAGATTATCCTATAAAGGAGCATACTAATATCCTTACCAAGCCATTGGGAAAGTATGTTCGAGAGACTAAAATCAGCGCTTGGACTTGTATCGAATGATGATCATTAGGTGACTCATCCAAGATATTAATGTTTTCTTTCCCCATTGACATTGGTCATGTTATGATAATCTTATTAGTGTTGTACTAGTGAAACGTATGGTTTAGGATTAATATATCAACCCTACCCATGGTTTCATCAAAATCACCAATATTGAAGAGTTATTTTATGTAATGGTTTGTATTTAAATGCAGGTTGAATGAGTAGATCAGGTGTCCGAACAGGAATGCTTAAGTGAGTCTCAGAATTGGTCTTCCCTATCTCATGGCACTTTTTGCATCTTCTGCAATTTGTTTACTAGTTTGATAAACCACTATGTGTAACATATGGGAGAGGAAAACTACTTCAGAAAAAAATGGAAAAGACAGAAGACCTAAGTGACATAACCAAAAATAATGAAGCCCACAAGAACAAAAATGCAAACAAACTGAAAGGACACCATCAAATATGAAACCAAAAACCAGAAGCATTGTAATGCATCACCTCCTAACATCAAAGAGCAATACAGTTGGTGATGATAGTGTTTCCATCTATTCTGCAATCACCAAAATCTACATTGCCTAATCAACAGTGTACTTGAGAATTTTCCACAAGGGCACTTATACCTAGACTATCCATTGTCTAGAAGTAACAGAAAATGAGCCGAATTAGCAGTAAGAAGATCCATCTTACAAACATTCCCCCAAAGGTGACGACATTAGGAAGCGAGATCAACAATACTTTTGAGCAAATTGCAGACCAAGAAAAAGAACATACCAAATGAAATTACCCAATCCATACAACTAAATGGTGTATTGTGTATGAAGTCAAGAATCCCTTTGATTGAAGTGTGATTATAATTTAAAAATATCAAAGGTTGATTTGCCTCTACAAATTTATTCGTGGTCCCTTTTCCTTCATGTCTGTCAGAATACTGAAGAAAATGTCATAATTGACCATTTCTCCATCATTGCTAGAAAAACTTGTAGATGTAAAACATCCATTCTTGGTAACAATGATAAGTGCATGATTATAGTTGCATTTAAACTGTTATCAAATTGAACTAGATATGCATCCATTATACAAAGGTTATTCAAACCTCAAGAAAATTGTCGGGCAATTCACAAATTGAAAGAACATCGTCTACATCTCCACGTGAGGATCAATACTGCACACAAAAGAAACATCCAAGAAGTTAATTCAAAAACCAAATTATAAATGAAAATTCATGCAATATAATCAGCATAATGTCTTTTCTTCTAATCATAAAATAAGAAAAATCGAATAAATAAGTCTTCCATGAATAAGATTGCTATAAATCACAAGAGCAAATCTTTTCCCTAACATAGAAGACAACAATAAAGCTAATCATCATAGGTCTTCCACTCTTGCCTAATATGAACTCACGCGTTTTATCTAGAGCCACATACCAGGGGACCTAACGTGTTTCCCAATAAAACAACAAATATTATCATATTCCATCATATTTATCATCGCATTCATATGTGTATGTATGTTAATTTGCAATGATACCGTTATGGCTGCTTGCTTGTCTCCTTAGATCCCCAGGTGATAGGTCACAAATTACTGCAATAATATTAACCCACAGAGAGATTTCTTCAACATTGTTTTACTTGGAATGCAAACAAGTATTAAGAATAATATAAAAGATAAGACAATCCTCCATACAACTTAACGAAATATAACAAGACCTCGTGGAAAAGGAAACGTACTCTTCACAACACTCAAAAGAACACAAAGGTTTTAACACTAATAATTAAAGAACAAAAAAAAGAATTATTAAGAAGCCCATCAAACTTTCAAAGGCCGTATATATGAACACACTAAACCTAAAAGACCATATACATAACAACATAAAAAGGCTAGAATCAAATTAGGATTACATAAGACCTTCAAATCCTATTTAAGATTTAAAAATAGAAGTCCCTCTTTAATGGCTTCTATATTTATGCATATAATTAGCTTTCTTTCCGATAACAGTATTGTAGGCAACACACCTCAGGTATAAGGAACAATATCTTCAAGGGATTGCTCTAATAAGAACTAAATGATGATTCTAACGTCCCCTAACCGCATTGGAGAAGCATACAACCTAACTCAACAATTAATGTTGATACCAAATGCCATTATTGACCATGTTAATACAACATGTCAACAAAGTGCAACGCCAAATGTCAATATGTTCTTTAGGTCGACAACTACCATAATTGTAATATCTTCACCCGAAATAAACAAAATAATAATACGTAAATGCAACAAACAACATATATAGAAACAAAATGCCTAAACTGCATTATGGAACAAATACACACAAAATTCCGTAAAATGCTAAGCCATTTTATTAATCCGAGAACATAAATGTCATAATGGATAATCGTACGCAGCACCTATCTCTGTACCTGCAAGTGAAGAACCTCAGAGACATAGCCGAACAATAGGAAATCGCTCTCACTGAAGAAATCGCTGGGAATCGCTCGTCATTGGAATGAATCGGTTAGTTGATCTCTTGTTTTAATGAGCTAAAATCTACAAAGTCACCTATATCACTATTTCCGTACAAAACCTAAACCATATACCAAACGGACGACCTTCGAAAATCACTTAAACCCTCTCCCACAAAACGTTGTGCCTTCCGTAATGCGTTCAAGAAACACGAGAAAGGGCCCTAACTTTCCGCAAACCCTATTGAAATGGCAACCCTCTCAAGGCTGAAAACGTCGAAACCACTCAACAACCACCAACAAAAGTCGGCCAATGCAAGACCTGCTCTTCAATCGAAACTGCCTCTCTTCCCAGACTCGGCATTACTCAAAAGGGCGCCTTTCCGCAAACGTCTACCGAAACCATCGCAAACCACCAATCGGAATCGAAGGAAAACCTGCTCGAGCAGCACTCGAAGTCCTCTTATTGCAGAGATTCTCCATCGGGAGATACTCGCTCGACTAAACAAAGGCTTTCACAGAATCGACTAAAACAATCCCACAAGGTCAAGTAGACAGGTCTAGCTCTCAACATCAATAACATATCCATAATGCCAAATGAAGTGGAAACCCCTCCTTTTATAAAAGCAACTCTCCAAAACCTTAACTCGCGTCCTTCACCCTCCTTGGCTCGCGTTAGCTACCCTGGCCGGCCGTGAGGCCTCCCTCACACACACGTGTGGACCCCCAAGGCCACCCTTTAAGTTACAACGTCAATCAACTAGAAAGAATTTTATTTTATAAAGTGAGATGACCCTTCTTATTTTCACTTATTTATTATTTTAGCCAGAGCGGCAAAATTAAACAAAAAATGAAATATTCCAATTAGCAATGCCACTAGGAATATTAGCCTTCCCTCAAGAAACGTTGCTTGTCCTCAAGCAACCTAAGTGATGGATGTCGTAAAGTCTGCCGCTTCTCCAAATGGCATCCCTAACCGTTAAAATCGCTTTGTTCTCAAGCAATGCTTGAACAAGCTCATTTCTCTAGCCGATGCTCCCCACCGACACCGCAAAATGTGCTCGGGTCCCACCGAAACCTCTCTATCTCCCCGCCCCCTCACCCTCGATACGAAGGGATATCTCAATGCCAGATCCCAAATCGGCTCTCACGCGTACCGTCCAACCAACAGTCCTCCCGGATCCCACCGCCACCGTGTCAATAATCACACAAGTCCCACGGTCGGACCGTGTACTCGCTCGGCTAAGACCACGGTTTGAAGAGGTGAAGACCACCAACAAGCACTGCGTCGTTCTCGGCTCGCGCCGCATCCGTAGCCGCATATGCTACCCCTCCGAATCGACACCAACTCATCACTCAATCCGGTTGTGACTCAACCCCATGTCGATCTCAGCTCGAAACTCAGATGAGCAACAAGAACATGTCCTCACGTCACACCGGACCCATAACCTCTCTAAGAGTGTCCAAGGGCTCGCCGATCGTTCCCTACGAGGAATACCGTACCATCTAGAGGTACCAACTTCATGATCTCCGGCCACACCATCCTAGAAGAAGAATCATGTAGCAACAACCACGATATGGAACATGCTCGGGATGTTGTCATTGTACCGTAATCGAACCCACCTGCCTACCCACCGCCAATGGAGCCGCTTCGTAGAAGTGAAGCCTTCTCTCTATAGTGGGCAAAAGTGGCAAGGTATGCCTAAGCTCCATCACTGTACTCCTCGGAGAGTGTTACCCACTAAAACACTCAGCTTCAACACCGCGAGTACATCTATCCGTGCTCATCCGTGTCGACTCAAATATGGATGCTCCAACATATCCAATGTACCGTTTACCAGCCCCCCGCATAACAATCCCATCAACTTCCAACACCTCTGCAGGGTATGGATCCGTACGTACCGTCACCGTACTAATGTCAATGCACCGATCGGCCCTCCTCAATGGCCGACCCCGCGGTTAGTCGCATATCCACCACGTACTCACGAGTGCCTATCCGGTTTTCTCTCAGTGAATATCATGCTCGATGTGAGTAGTGTCCTCTCGTCGACTCGTGCCCATCACTGCCGGCTTAGCCGAAGCAAGTCACAAGTGACCACCCGTAGCATCTTCGCAGTCCCATGACTCGTCACCCCGGGATACCAGAATATATGCTCCGCCCATCGTCACTATCCATGCATGATCGCTCGCCCTCGTAAGCAACCTCAATCGATCCTATGGACTCATGAAAAGGAGTCTCACCCCCCGGCATGCTTGGCGCGGAATGCCTCCGTTCTACCTCCGGCCATCCACCGCATCGAACATGTTATCCACCCTCTCGACAAAGTGTCGATACAAGACCGGGAGCCCGTACACACATCGGGACACTACCTTTGTCGTACCCCGTATCCCTCTCGCTCATGCATGATCTCGACATGCCCCAAGGGAAAATGATGCATGTCTCCTCATGACCTCGCTCCCAAGCGTAGGCTCGCTGATGACCGATGTACCACCTTCGCAAAGGATCATCTTCATCCCCCATCCGAGGAGCCTGCCAACCAGCACCGGGCCCGCGCGACCGTCGAGAAGTCTTCTGTTTGGGGTGTGCTCGAGGGCCATCCGAAACATACTGGCCGTACCCCTATACCCTCGCTCATGCCCAAAGTGCCGAAGGACAACAACAAAATCGGTTGTGCCCGTGAGTGATGTAGAAGAGGGTCGTGTGTGTGAATCCCCACAGGTACCGCTGGCACCGCTCCTCTCGTCTCCCCATCGATCCTCGGTGAACTACTCCAAAAGGTGCTTCCGCAAAAGTGTCCCCTCGGGCTCCATGAGTCTCTCTGGAAGCAATGCTCTAAGACCCTTCCGTGTAGCACCGTATGCCCTCGCATACCACCGATCATCCATACACTCCTCAACATGCCACCGCACACCGAGGCATACCCCGCATGTCGTCGGACACCATGTGCCACCGCCGTAGCACCTCGTACCGCCCGTGCCCCCGACCGTGTCCAGCATCATTACCTTCTAAGATGTCTTCCCAATGTGATGTAGGATACCCTACCCACAATGCGCCCCAATACACTATGGTACACCACCATGCTACTCCATGTCCACACCGCCATCCACCGCTCAATGCCAGAGGCTCCCCCACATCCATGGACAGCATGTCCCAGGAGCTTGCGTTCTACGTACCCACTACCACCAATCGGTATCGTCATGTCCACCGTCGCATCACTATACCCGCCGACAATGGATCATCACCGCAAATCCTCCTCGAGGGGTCCCAGGCGACCTCTGCGGCCGCAGTGTTACCACCACCGCCGGGTCCGCCGCGTCCCTTCCGTGCCTACACAAAGGTGAAGAATCCTTGGCCCCATACAAGGTGTCATCCGTGCCTCGCCAATGCACCTCCTCCGACAAGCTCTCGCTAAGGTGTCGACTCACCCCGTGATCCCGTGTATGAATGTCACGCGCACAACTTAGGGAGTCTCCCATAAACCCGTTGGCCAACGTATCGACCAAAACCACCCATGCTCTACCACTAGGCCAACCGTACTCTCCAAGACATAGCCGCCGACCTCGCTTCGAGAAAACAGAGGGTGATCCCACCTCGGATCCCAATGCCAACCGGGGTTCCCGTACTCCCCATGTACAGAAAGTCCTCGCTCGAGCTACACTCGGATCCATCCCTATCTCCATAGCCCGCCCATCGAGTACCAACTCAAAATCTCTCGCCATCCAACTCAACATGATGCCGTACTACCGTGCAACCTCGATCGTCTCACATCGTTATCCAACTCAACATATGAGATCCGACTAGGTGGCTCGCCTCTCTCCAATGGGAAGAGACAGACCAACACGGCCGGTCCCATCCACATGCCCAAGGGGAAATGATCCTCGACGCTCCCACGTGCTCCTCGTTGTACCACCGTAACCACTGCTCCCCAATGCGGACCAACTTCTGGCCGACTTGGCACAAGTCACTCTCATACCCTCCACCGGTCCCCGCAACAAAATGGCCTTCGCATCGACGCCGGGCTTTCTCCTCAAAACTCGAAGGTCCGTCCGAAGCCGACAGATATCAACAAAGCCGCGACCATCATCCAATACCCTTCCGTATCTCCTAGTGCCTCATCGACAAGTGATATATCTCCCGATACCTCACCCATCTCGTCGGGTGTCGGCTACCACCCAAAGACTCGGTGCTATGGCTCACCATCACCTCAGCGGGATGGCCCTACCGGCAGTCACCCTCCACTACGACATCAACCTACACTTCTGGCCAAGGAGGTCCCTAATGATGGTGAGTCTTGTGTCACACTCAGGGTGTGCATTCCAACTCCCCGCAATCCCTGTGTCCTCATCTCCAAGTGCGAGGTAACCATTTTTAATGGTTTTCCTCTCCGACACTTTTCGTCAAGCCGGGAAAGAGGCATCCAACTTGTCCACCCAAGCTTTTCTCGAGCGCTCGGATGACCCGTCAAATGCTCGTAGATGGAATCAGCCCACTGTACACCGGTAAGCTCTATCATGTGAGTGCTGTTCCCTCCGTGAAAGTTGTGAGGTTCATTATCACGCCCGGAGCCGAACATAACTTACCACGTGTGGTGGTAGTCTCCACCATGATGATGCTTGCAGCCTCCGTGAGATGATCACGGAGTTCAATGCCATACCAGACCGACACAGCCTTCGAACGAGAGAGCCTCCATGAACGCCGGTCCGAAAGCCTCGGTACTGGTGTTCAGCCACCATCCGAGCGATCCACCGTGCCGTCCCCCGTCCTCCGGCAAGGTAGGCATGGTAGGGCGTGTGGGTGTATGTGATGGCCATGTCGAGTGGCATCATGCTCCCGCAATGGTGGGATGTGCCTAATCCCTCACCAATCCGAAATCCTTGGGGTTTCCCCACCGCTCATCCTCCACCATAAAGGAGTCTTCGATGGTCTCGCATTTGGAGGAGCACTCTCTCTAAATCTACTCAAATCGCCATCGCGCTCATGTGCCTCGTAAACCACGGCCGGCCGCAAAATCATACCGCTAATCTCGACCTCCGATTTACCCATCGAAAACTACCGTAAAATTCAACAACTTGGGAAGGTGATCTCTGTCCAAAACTTCCGTAAAAAACCCGTAAAACGTCCCAATTCCAAACTTCTGCACTGACCCTTATATTTTGGCCCTTTTTTCCAACCTGTTTTTGGTATTGCAAATCGGCTATTGCTCTATGATCTCTTTCCCCCGATGTCATGTATCATGTGTCGAGTTGCATTTTATGTTTCGATACCACCGTAATATCTCAACGGGAACAAACAAGACACACGTAAATGCAACAAACAGACATAGAACAAAATGCCGTAACCGTAATATGGAACAAATACACAAATTCTGTAAATGCGAAGCTACTTCACAACCGAGAATATAACAATATCGGATAATCGTAATAAGAGCACCTATCTCTGCACTGCAAGAAGAACCCTCTTAATAAGAAATGGTCGCAATAGAAAACCGCTTCCTCACCGGAAGAAATCGCTGTAAATCAACAAGCGGAATGAACCGAAGCTAGTTGATCCCCTTTGCCGAATGAGCTAAAATCTATGTGTCACCTATACCGCTTCCGTACAAACCCAAACCATATACCAAACCCGACTACCTCCGAAAATCACCCTGTAAACCTCCTTCCACAAACGCCGTGCCCTCCAGAACAAACAGAAAGCTCAAGAAACACGAGGAAAGGGCCCGATCCTCCCCGCAAAAACCTCCGCCTGAAATGTGTATAACCCCCCCCAAGGTCGAAAATCACTAAACCACCGCCAAATAACCACTCAACAAAGTCACAACAAAGACCCGTCCTCTCAATCGAAACCTGTCCTCTCCTAGATTCCGTGCGCTCACCAGCAAGCGCCCCTCCGCAAAACATCCACCGTAAACCACCGCAAACCACCAACCGGAATCAAGGAAAACCTTGCTCGAGCAGCACTGGGTCTCTTGTTGGCAAGAGACCTCCGACCGGGAGACACTTCGCTCGCACGAAAACAAGGTCACAGACCGACTAAACAACCGCGTGTCGCTAGACAGGTTCGTTTCAATATCAATACTAATGATATCTATAATGCCAAATGAAGTGGAAACCCCCTCCTTATAGTGCTAAACTCCCTCCAAAACCTTAATCGTCATTCTTCACCCTCCTTGGTCACAGTAGCCATTCTTGGGTCAGCGTGAGGCCTCCCTCATACATGTGTGGACCCCCAAGGCCACCCCTAAGTTACAACGTCAATCATTCCGGAAAGCACTTTATTTTATAAAGAGATGACCCCCTCTTATTTCTCACTTTATTTATTATTTTTAGCTAGAGCGGCAAAATTAAACAAATGAAATATTCCACCAGCAATGCTAATTAGGAATATTACAATAATCATGATAGGTACAACAACAATGTAATGTGAGATGAGATAGATATTGATATTGCAGCATTAAGTCATCAAATTTCAAAAAAATAAAAATTGTAATTTGATATAAAAATATTAATGAACGATATGATGCTTCGTTACAAGGTAACCAAATAAATATGTAATATCCTTATGCAGGTATAACTATTGAAGAAGGTTGTTATTTATTAATTTATTTTATTTTCTAACCCACATTCAGCTCCTCTCACAGAAAATTCAGGCTCTTTATCAGCTCCTTATACACAGGGATTCGAGCCACTTGACAGTCACATTTTGCCTGAAACTCAGGCTTATACTGCAGCAAATATATGCATAAATTTATGACTTACTTTCACTGTCCGTATAATACACCCTCTGAACCTGGCCCTAAAATTTTGCTGACACTGCACACAATTCTAGAAATGCGAGTGCACAGACTTTAGGAAATTTTGTGCTGCTTGTACGCTTGTTCTGACAAGGAAACAACCTCGTCCAGACCTGCAGAATGCTCGACCTGTGTGAAAATGATGGCCGTGACTTTCTCTTGGAGATTCGAGCTCCTCAAGAATTGAACTTGGCCTCCAAGAGAGAATCGACCTGCTGTGGTTTTTTCTTCCTTGTTCTCTGCTGTATATTTTTCTCACAAAAAATATTCTCTCCTCAAGCTATTTGCTCTCTCCTTGAGTCTCATAAGAATAATGAGCCTTTCTCTCTCCTTTTCCTCTTTGTCTATCCAAAAGATGAGAACCGTAACCTTGTAGGTATGTGGCTGAGATTAAATCACAGACTACAGAGCAAATGGATGAGATCAAGTCCCCCCACTTCTGACTCTCTCTCATGTTCTCCCCTCAATTAATGAGCCTCCTAGTATTTTTTTATGTTCTGTACCATATGCACTTTTTCTCTTAAAAAGTCACTTTTAAAAACATACAAGTCACTTTAATAATATAAAGTATTGCATTTTTCTATAACGTCACTTTTATAACACGTGACTTTAATCAATTAAAGTACATAGTACATTACTCATAAAAAGTATTTTGCTCATGACATTAATAAAACTCATAATGTCATTAAACAAAGGATATTAACGTGTCTTCTAGGCCAAAAGGATAAATGCACTAGGAAAGACTTTGGTACCCTTATTTTCAACAAGACCAGAGTTGTTTTTAGCAAAAAATTCTGGCTTCAAAACCATATAATCTCTAGTTCTTCCCTCATTTAAACTCCATAAATTGTTCTGGAGTTTTTGTGGCAAGTGACCAATTGCATCGACTATTTTGTGCCTAACACAATGTCCAGACTCCATCCCGTTCACTAGTAAAGCACAAATTCATTGTTCCAAGACATGTATCTGTACAGAAACTTTATGGCACTGCCCTAATTTTTGGTTTGTTGACATGAGCAATTGTAACGAATATATCCCTCATAGGGTATAAAAACAGTTTAATCTCTTTGCAAGATTGATATTCACAATGTTGTGTGTACTAGCAAAATCTACTAAGAATGTATATCGTGATTCATTATACTGCCTTAAGTTATGATGTCCTAGGGTTCCACTTTTCTCTTGTGATTGCTCCAAGCGATATCATGGTTATTTATTCCAAATTTTATGATTATTCCTATTGTTTCTTAGATGTGAGGTAAAATCTTGTTATAGATCATTGTGCTTCTTCCTTGTGTAATATCCCCTCACTAATACTATTGGTTTAACTTATAAAATTTCCAAAGTTTCTTTCAAGTATTTCAACAAACACTTTCAGTCAACAAATATTTACTTCAAACACTGGACACAATCAAATTAAGATACCACTACTAATTAATTTTTTACACGTGTATATTTACTCAAATAGGCTCCAATGTTCCAACCAATTTTTATTAAACCAAACCAAAGTTTACACAAAAATTATTAATTACTAGAACCTGAAATCGCTTTGGCAATGGCACAATTTGGCTGCGAGAATGAAAAGAATGGCCTCCAAGATACAGCTACCTCCTCAACCAATTCAGCCTCCTAGAAAGAATTTGACCCCCAAAATTAATTCGCTGCCTCCAAATTTGGCCCAAAAGGAACTCGGCCTCCCAAGTAATTCGGCACTCCAAAGAAATAATCCAGCTTGCGGATCAACTCAGCCACCAAGGAATAATTTGCCCTCAAGCAAAAACAGAAGATGCTACCAAAATTACTTGGCCCTCCGTATAAAACTGTCACTGTGGGCCCAAGAACTCGGCCTCCTTAATTAATTCAGGCTCCAAAATAAAAATTGGCTTCCTTAATTAATTTAGGCTCTGCCCTAGGAACTCAGCCTTCAAGATTAGCTCGGCTCCTTCAAATGATTTCAGCTCTCCACAAAAATACGAGGCTGCCCGCCACCATCCGGCCCCACAGATGAACATGACCTTTCTAGAAAAATCTTGGAATTGCTATACGACTGCGTATCAATTGTCTTTCACAATCCCTATGAAGCATCCTAGCGGTTCTTCCTTTTGATCGGCTAGGGGCAGAGAGTCTCACCATTGAAACCAACTTAACCAACTAGGGTGGTTAGTTTCCCACTCACCAAAACTAATTACACACGAGGGTTTCACCTATGCAATACCCAACACAAGAGTTTCAAATTCTATTTCAAAAAATAATCGATCATATCCTTAGCGAGCTCGAATTCTTGTTTTTATAATTTTTATCACTGGAATACCATGGGTCATAAAATAGCAATTTTTTAATTTATTTACTCAACATCACCTAGAAATGACATTAAGTAATTAAATTAATCGATTTCCTTCTTCCGACTAGAGCCTGATGAGAATTGATAAGCACGAAATCGACTTCATATATCCATTACTTGATCTTTGATGTTTTCTTCTGATGTTAGCACTGTACAAAAAAGAGCGTGTAAAACTACAAATGCAAATACTTAAAGAAACAAACATGACAAAAGGAGACCATAAAGACAATTTTCGAAGCAATGTTGACAATGGAGTTCACCCAATGTGGCCACGTTCTGCTGTGTTCGAAGCCAACGTGGAGAGGCTCTTCATTCATTTCAAATAAAAATAAAGGCAAAAGTATATGCAAAATACATCATTATACCTCCATTTATGAGAGTGACCTAAAATGGGTTGCTCAAATCGTTCGACCGCACCGTGAAATCCTTGCGATATTCTCGAGTAAAATGAGTATAAACTCAACTATAGCTCAACGCCAACCCGGACCCCTAGAGCATCCTCAAGATTAAACAATAGAATCTTTTTGGGAATATTCCAGAGAATATTCCAAGGAATATTCTCAGGATTATTTTCTTGAAATTCGCTGCTACCACACGAGGTTCCGCGGACCAGGTTTTGGCTCCTTTGTGCACGTATTTGCCCGCTTCTGGTTCCTCCTCCGTTCTGGCCCATTCGCCGTCGCTCGCCCACTCTTTGTCGCTCAAATGGGAAAATTACGAGTTTAAACAACTCTTGGGTGGTGACCTTTTCAAATTTCGCGCCCAGCTTTGATTAAGTTAGCGCGATAATGATAGAACGTTGTCTCACGGTTGCGGGGTTCAAACCCCCACACCATATTTCTTTGGTTTGGAAACAAATAATATAAAATGTAGTTATTTTATTTTTATGTTTTTAAAACACTTTAAACCACATTTTAAATCACCCGACAACTTACTGTTGGTCGACTAGCGTGGGTTGGGTACATGGTCACCCACTAGGTGCCACGTGGCCCCATGTTATTAACAAACCACCAAGCACCTAGCGCATGCCACTGCATTGGCGGTTCACCAACTTTAGTCAAGCAAAGTAACTAAACTAGCCACCAATTTTAGCGAGACTCACTAACTTTAGTTGGCCTGCCTGGCCACACCGCGAATTTTGGTGATGCCCCAAATTTATCCGGGCGCCAACTAACTTTTTTGTCCTTTTTGCCGTTTGACTAGAACTTTCGACCAAGAATACCTTTCACACACGAACCCTAATTAAGGAGTCGTTTCTCGTCATTGATCTTCTTTGAAGATAAAATCTTTGATTTGAGATTGGTTTTGTCGAGATTCGAGGACTTTGATTTTTGGGCCTTCTCGAATCCTCCGGACCATTACTCGAAAGGGGACATTACATAATGAGTTTGTTTAATGCATATAATTGATGCCATTGACAACTTTGATGAATTTTCTTACTAATTAATCAAAAATCAAACATGTCCTCTTCACAGCAACTTATTTCCTTCCCATCTATAATTTTTGCAATTACATAAGTGTTGGATGCACATCTATGATTCAGGAGCCCATTTCTTACAGCATCTTTGACAATCATTTTCTTTCCTTTTCACTTACTTCTTGGAGTTGCTATCGGAGGTGTTAGACTCTCGTTCAACTTCATATCTATATGATTTTTCATTGTTGCATTAGTGTCTACATGATTTTTTGCCCTCCACAACATCCAATCGTCCTTTTTTGTCATGAATAAAATTTATAAAATCTTTATAATGACAGCCTTTCAAATATATTTTCCACTGGTTTTACATTATGCATGGTATTGGGCTTCCATCAAGTAGTTTTAGTTCAATCTAGATGGTGACTTTATTCAAGTTACATACAAGCAGATTAAACGTTTTTTTCGATATCTCGAAGACTCATGTAGCTAGTGTTTCCCAATCATGTGTAAATTTCTCTGCATTTTCTTGTAGTCTAGCCAATTATGTGAAAAAAATCTTCATCTTAAATACTTGAAATATTTTAGAGAAAACAACCTTGAATGTATTCTAGCTAATCAAATAAGACAACTCCTTCCACCCCATGTACCAATTGTATGCTTCAACTTCTAGTTGCATTGAGGCATACATGATCTTTTTGTCCTCAATATCGATATTGTAGATTTTAAAATAGTCTTCTACCTTGTTAACCATGCCAACCTTGTTTATCATTGTGCTGTTCCTTATTAGCAAATCAAAGTTTCAAAATATAAATGACAGACTCTAGCAAGGTTTAGAGTGGTCATGACAACTCATAACAATAATAGGCAATTGTACAAGAACCAAAATACCACAATTAGCAGTACTTTTATAGATGAAAGCAATGTCAACTTGCTTCTTTCGAGAGGGAAACCACCAGTTGAGCAGAGCCTTTTCAATTACAATATGCTTGACAAGACATCTCATTACCTTGCTTCTACTTCTTATGTAGTTTCTATCTAACCACATGGAACTTTTAGTCAAGGAAATTTTCTAGCAGGCAGACTTTGTAGTAAGCCTTCTTATTATTGTTGCTTTCACACTATATCTACTACATGGACCTTATTTAACAGAGATGGCTCAATACAACAACCTATTTATCTAGTTAAAGGGATTAGGTGGCCCCAACAATCCCTCCTTATATAGTAGCATTCAAACATGAAAGCAACACAAAAGAAACATGCAAACAGAAGAGAACGGTATACAACACAAACTAAACAACTATTACAACATCTTACAGATGACATGGAAATGTAACTTCTTAATCATCTTTCATCACAGTCATTGACATTGTTTCTCTCGCTGATCTTTCTGTCTTATAATTATTTTGGAATCGCATAATTCTACAAAGCTATCCTTCATATGGACTTATGACTTTTACCCCATTGTCCCCAGAACAACAGATGCATAACATCAGTTGTGGCATCTATATATTTGTAACCAAATTTCATCTTTGTAATCAAAATGGGGAAATATTATATAAACTTGAATATATGAAAATAAGTGCAAGAATGTTAACTTCACACAGGGATCTGTTTTTAGAGAATGCAATCACAAATCAATGAAATTAAAAAAATCTTTCTAACGATGAGGAGCATCATACAAACTAGCTTACAAGCCAAAATAATTTATGTTGCTTCCAAATATATTATTCAAACACATGAAAAACCATAAACTACTAATAAGCACCTGCAAGCTCTATGTGAAAACCGTAGATCCCGACGTTTGAATATTCTCCTTCTGGTATTACCCATGGATGCTCCTCTGCATTCTTCCGGAAGTTCTTGCAATGAACTGAAGACACACTGACGTAAGAACTAATGCAAGACAAAAGGAACTAAAAAATATCCTCAAGACCAGTTAAGGTGGAATAGACTATCAGACTGGCCCTTCAAAATATGATCAAGTTTCACCCAAGGTACAAGTATTTTACTCACGCAGAGCTGAAAGGTGAGATATTTATACTGTCTTCCACCAGAGAAAGCCATATTTTCTGCACTGATATCACCAATTGGGCCTAAAATACGCACTATGTGGCCTTGAAGTTTTGATCTACTATCCCATCCATCTATTCTTATGACAAATCTTTGCCTAAAAAGTTTTAGGACCTTTGACTTGATGCCACGTGACCACATCACAACCAACAAGAAAAATATAAACTGAAATTTTCCCCTGAATGCTTGCTTGTATATCCTCCAAAGAGAAGTCAAATTATATTTCAAAAACCAAATACCAAGAAGAAATTTGATCACTGAATAAACCTTGTATAGTGCAAATAATACAAGACATACCAATGGGATTCTCTGTCCATTGGAACACACAATAATTGATCTTGCCTGAAATATGGCACAACTATAAGAGTTTATACAAGAAAAGCATTTAACCATAAGAAAATATAAGAGAAATTTCACACTTATAGAATCAAATTAAACAAAGAATAATGTAAACCTAAACTAAATCATCCAAATAAAAGGATTAACAATATTGATGAAGAAATGAGATATCCTATAAATATTTAATTTCTCCAGACAATATGATCAAGCATTGGTTAAGTCCCTTCCCTATCACTGATGAAGATAGGGAGCTCTCTTCTCCTCCTCTACTTTTACTTCCGATTATGATGCTGATGTGAAGTGGGGTGTCCCTGTACCTCATAGGTTTTCCTAGCTCTTGTGTTTGTATTTCTTTTATTGTCATTTATATCTCTCTTGTATTTTGGTAAACATTGAACTTAGGACTGTTGTAGACATTCCCCACTGTTCAGGACACTGACTGTAATCTCTAATCCCATTGACTCATCACCTATCTGTGGACAATAATAAAATTATCTTATCTTATATATGATCAAAACATAGTATTTTCAAGTGAGTCTTTTAATAAAAAGACAGCAAATTCACACAAATTATACCATACCACATGAAATATCAATGCTTCAGAAGAAAAGGCCATTACATGAAAGACTAGTCACGTTTGAGTGCACTATTACTTATCCAAGAGCACATTTAAAGCAATAATGAACTATCTATCCACTGGACAAAATATTGCACCTCCTATTCCAATTGTAGCTCCTACAATTTAAGATTGCTGACAAAGGTAATATCTAAGATATACAAGATGAATCAAAAAATCAAGGCCAAATGCATTCAGCACAACAGCCTAGCAGAGAATATAGATGCCATATCTACTGGTTTGACCATCTAACATCTACCTATGCAAATGGCACCAAAATCCATCTATAACATGAAATTCTTTGTTAGTCCCTATGGCTATGATGGAAAAGTTTATACTTTGCTTGGACTTGAATTATGTCCTAAAACATCTCATATGCACTAAAAATTCCATTTAAATTTGCAATATGTGTGCTAAACATCTACAAAGTTGGAGACCTTTGTTCCTTCTTTAACTCATTGATGAGGTGGGAGCAAAAGAAACAAAACTTCCCCATCAAAGGGTATCAGATTAAAACAATATGAAACCTCAAAATGTGAGTAACAAGTGAAGCATTTCCAATAACAGAGGGAAATCCGCTCAATGATTAAAATAAAAATAAAATAGAGCTTCTAGAGGGGTCCACATTAGATCTATAAAAAGAGGAGGAGGAGGCTATTAGGGACCTCTTGGATTTGGTATTGCTTCCTTTTGTATGTGAGATTGAGAACCTGGTTCTCTACTCCATTAGTAGCCCTAGGCGGAAACCCCTCGAGTGATTTCCAGAGAGATTAGGCGAGTACCCATATCCTTGGTGAATTCACCTGTGAATTACAGGAGCGCTTAGCAGTGGCAGTTCAGTTCAGTTGAGGGCCAATGTAGCAGTGCAGCAGATTATCTCAGAGGCCAGCATCTCATCTCAGCTATTTTGGTTGTACATGCATGTAACCCCTGTGCTTATCTATTATAATAAAAAGCTGAGATTATTTTCTGCTTGTCATGTTGTTGCAGTGTTGCTGAACTCTATTGCTCATATTTTACATGGCAATCTTTTGTTATGAATGAAATCTCCATTTGAAGTATTGTTTGAGTTAAAATTTCAAGAAAACCCTAAATTTTGCATTTGGAATATTACATGGATGGTGCTCAAAGGGGCTATCATAATGGGGTAAATATACAAAGGGAAGGGGATCCAAGGCAGGTTTCCAAGTTTTCAGTTGACAGTGCATCAAGTAATAGCCAAGGAGTGGCTGACAGGTACTGTATGCAGAATGGTTAGAGAAGAGAAGAGGACGTGTATAATCGCAAGGAACTGTGTAGATCATCAGAAAGTCAAAAGGACCACCGGGAATGGGATGTGTAAGCCCAAAATGACAAGATTTCACCCGCATTAATCACAAGTCCCGAGACTTCAAAGTTTTGGGATCACATGCATCAAAATAGCTGTTATTTTCTAGGTTTATGACCACCATAGAAAATATTATGACTGGGTTAAATAATGCCACTGAAACCGCGTTGAAATTGAGCGGAATCGGGTCTAAAGGGTTTTTTACCGGGTTCTACAATATGGAGGATAAAGACCAAAAGAACAAGTTGGCTCCAAAATTTTTATGAGCCTTTTCAAACAATCAAAAAGATCAAGAAAGTGGCCTAAGGGTTGAAATTACCAGATAACTATCGGATTCATAATGTGTTCCATGTATCGTGTTCAAGAAAATGTTAGGAAAATCACTATCGAACAAAAATACCCAAATTTGATGACGTAGGAAGAATTATTTTAGAACTAGAAGGTATTCATGCTATAAAGGAAAAGTATTACGTTCTAAAACCATTAAAGAATATCTCATTAAAAGGAAAAAACTTTCAGAAGAATATTTTTCATGGGAAACAAAAAAGTTTCAATAACGATACCATCATTACCTCTTCTTTGAGGACAAAGTATCTCAAGGAGGTAACAATGTTATGAATATAATAAATTAAATAAGTGATAAATAATTAAACAATAAAGAATGTTAATAAATAATTAATTATGCATGAATAGCTTCATTATCATGACTATTCGTGTGACTAGTCAATGCTTATTTAGGTACACCCATGAGAGAAAGTAACCATCATTCAGCTATCTTCAATAATAAAAACACACATTCTCTTAATCGCGTTTACTATTGCTATACAATGTGTACACAAAGATAAAGAACTATGTCTAGATGATATGTTATTAAAAATGTTTAAATATTCTCAATTAGCTCTCATAATTGGAATATCTCATTTTTGTTTAATTTTGCCATGAAGTTGAAATAATAAATAAAGTGAGAACAAGAGGTCAATTTCACTTAGTCACCTCCACTTTATAAAATAAAGTGTTTTCCCTAGTTGATCAACGTTATAACTTAAAGAGGGGCTCTGGGGTCCACATGAGTATGATAGGAGGTACTGGGTCGACTGGTAAATCACAGTGTCAAAGGAGAGTTAAGTTTTTGGAGGAGTTTCATATTATAAAAGGAGAGGTTCTCACCTCATTTGGATCATCCATGATTTGAGGTTATTATTGACAATGGACTTCGGGTCGCTCAAAGACGCCGTTGTTTAGTCGTGTCCGCGCATCGGCTAGTGCACGAGTGTCTCCTACGGAGATCTCACCCTTAGCCTCGACCGAGTGCCTCGCCCCGGTAAGGTTATTTCGGTTTCACCCTTAGCTTCGGGGGACTTCGAGTGCCCGCCCCAGTAAGTGTTTGTTCGAGTACACCGCCCGCAGCAAAGGCCAGTCAAGCAACCGAGGAGGAGAAAGCCTTTGTGGTCGGGCAAGCAGTCGTAGAGGAGAGGACGCTCGTTTCATCAGAGAGGACGTCGACCCAGCTCAGAGGGTGAGGACGCTGCCCTGTGAAGGACGCGAAACCCGCATCTAGCAAAACGCCGCTGGTGGAGAGGGTGAACGCCCATCACCGGGGAGTGAGGACGCCACTATTTCTCGAAGAGCGGCCGTGACCGAAGGCTCATTGACATCCAACTCTGGAGAGGGTAGATTCGAGCAAGAGCATCGCGCATCTAGTTTTGCATGTTGCGTATCCGGAGGTTTAGCACCAGATCCACTTTGGGGAATTGCGTATCCGGCAGACAGTGCGCATTCAGTCCGCATTCCAGGATGAATACCGCATCCGCCTTAGAGGTCGTAGATCTCGAAGAGATATTGTCGCATCCGCATAGATCCGATGTTTGCAGCGTATCCGGCATAGGAGGACGATCGTGAGGGGATACAGACATGACCGATTGGAGGTTTTTACCCAGTGACCGAGCATTCGTATCAAGATCCATCAGGGACGCATCCGAGGGAGTGAGGGTCACCGCCGTTTCCCCAACATTCGCAGTCGATCTATCCGTCCGGAGGTTTGGAGACCGTGTGTTCCACCGGCCGCGCCACTAGCAGAGACGCGAAGCCATCGGTGAGACTATGCAGCTGGAGACTCGCTCATTTACCGCCCTTTCGTGCCCTAGTACCAAACAAGACCATCTTTCAAAGATATCCGTAGCAAACAGACGTTGTCCTTGTCACAGCCCATTATTTGTCCGAGAGGGTCACTGCCTAGGCAAGGATAGGTGCACTTACTCGATTTACTTGCATCTTTCTATGTACTTTCCGATTAATAAAATGGCTCGGGCCGGTGTATTCTATGTCATGATTCAAAGGATTCGTTCAACATATATTTTCTATATCCGTTCGGGCATATTTCTCGTTATTATCGGTTATTTCCCTTTGGGGATTATTACAACAGAGCCAGAGACACCGGGTTTCAAATTTCGTAGTTCATGACATCGAAAAGGAAATCATACGCAGCAATAGCATTGCAATTCCAAACGTAATGAAAAGGCCAAATGAAAAGGCCCAATTTAATTTTGGAATTAGGGAAAACGTTTTCTGGTTTTTCGGGTTTTAAGCAGGGTGGATCACTTTCCAAATTTCGGAATTTTCCTCGAATAGTTTTTGGATAACCTGAGGAGCTCGTAGACACATAAAGAGCCGATGGCGGTGATGTGATAAGAGGAGACGGGAGACAGACTACTTAATCCAATGGAGGCCATGTTTGGCAAAGTGAACTGAAGTTGACGATTCATGCAGGATGAAAGAAGATTGCGCAGGGGACGCAGAGAACCCCCCCTAAGGTTTTCTCTGGTGGGGGAAGGGACGGTGTTCAGTTGCATACTGGATGCTATTCCCATCGTGACAAAGACAACAGGGATAATCTAGCTCAACATGCGCCCATTTTGGCAGAGTGGCGAGTCAAGCCGGGGACCATGGATGTTTTCCCCTTTAATCACCATATCCTGGCCCGATGTGGCGACAAGTTCTATGATCGTAGCGAAACAAGGACGTGGCCCCACCGTGATAGTAGACCCCTACGACTTTCTGACACAGAGGAACAAGCCCCCACATGACCGTGGCCAGGCCGCACGCAGATGACACCCATCTACCGACATTTGACGGTCATCCAGCGCCAGAAGAGCTTGGGTGGACAAGTTGGATACCTCTTTCCAACACCGAGACGGAGATGAAAACTATTAAAAATGTTACTCGCACTGAGGATGAGGACATGGTGGATCACAGGAGTTCGAGGATACACCTAGTGAGACACAGAACTCACCATCATTAGAGACCTCTGACCGTGCTGTCAAGTTGATATCGTAGTGGAGGAGGTAGCCCGCTCCCGTAGAGCCATCCACCGAGGTGATGATCGGAGCCATGTCCGAGTCTTCGTGTAGTGACACGACACCGGGTGAGTGGGCATCGTGAGATATATCCAGCACTATCGATGAAATTAGGAGACACAAAGAGGGTATTGGACGATGATCGCGAGACAGCCGTATCATTTGGGCTTCGACGCACCTTCGAGTTTTGAGGAGAAGGCCGCGTCAAGACGGGAGACCATTTGTTGCGGATCGTGAGCCGGGAGGGTACGAGAGTGACGACGAAGTCGGCGGCCAAGTTGGTCCACATTGGAGAACAACCGGACCCCATGGTACAACCCGAGAGCACAGCAAGACCGCATCATTCCCCGGCTGTGTATGCATGGATGGGACTAGGTAGTTGCTGGGACATCTCTTCCTATCAAGAGAGAGTAGCAGCCACCTAGTCGTGTCCCGCATGTTGACTTGGATAGTGGTATGACGACCGCAGTTGTACAGATACACACGTCATGTTGAGGTTGATGGCGAGAGGTTTTGAGTTGGTGCTTGCGGAGCAAAGGCGGGAGGAAGGGGAGGTCTCAAGGAGAGATCTTACTGGAGATGCACTTCGACACACCATGGGGTGCAATGACTTTCTTCCCTTCTCACAAGAGCAGATAGAAGATGGGGGACATCTTCGGATGGATAACATCTCTCATGCTTGTGTTGGACATCCCTTGAGCCATACACATCATGATGGGAGGTTTTTGCCTACCACCTATTTGATTCTTGATAGGGTCTCATTGATCGTTGAGAAGTTTATACTTCAAAAGCCCATGAAGTGCAAAATCAGAAATTTGATTTGGGAGGATGGTAGCAGGATGAGGAAAAGGAGGCATCCACAAGTGATTGAGTGGATGGGGATGATGAGCAAGGAGCTAGGAGGCTGCTTGCAGATCTATGACACCAGGCTGCAGGAGGCTTGGCTGCGCTGGTTACTCTTGAAAGAGTTTGGCCATCACTTGGCAAACACTCTTCCTAAGAGTAGGAGGTTGGGGAAGAGATGGATGGATACTTGCATCTTTGAGCAGCGTAGAGTATGGATGCATGGTGTTGATGTGTTACTCCTATCATTCATTGTGTCTTCATCACATGAGTTGTATGATGGAGGTATGGAGAGGCAACACAATGTCTTGTTGCTTGGTTTGTTCCTAGAAGAGCAAGGGCAGATTTGCTCTCACACTTTGTATGATGTTGCAGGAAGAGGGGATGGCACTATCTCTTTGATCCTTGAGGATGGCTTGGAAGCACTTCCATCTTGGGAAGTATTGCGCACTTGTTGTAGCATTATTAGAGGAGGCTTTGACAAGGAGCATGTCAAAGAACAGAGTCTTGTACTGACAGGAACTCATTTGCATGAGCTCAGAGCGTTGTCACCTTGGAGCAGAACATTATGGAGGAAGTATGCGCAGCAGAGATATGGTGGATCTATAACCCATAGGTCCCAGGATCACTTCATATTTGTTGCACTTACAAGAAGTAATGATGATAGAGACATCTATGGCCTATTCTTCTTGACTTGGGTTTCCAAGCATAAGGAGGATTATCTTCTTGCACCACATGAGACCTTCGGCATTTCCTTCATTTTGCTGCTAATCATGTCTTCATTTGCTGATATATATCAGATTTGTATGGGAGGCTTGATTATGAGGGAGACACATGAGCTGGATGTATCCGTGAGTGGGAAAAATTCTCACAATTTTTGCACTACATGTTCTAATGGGAGCATGGGAGGAGGCATGGCCACCACTACTATGTATGCGTTCTCTTTCGATGTGGGCCATGAGATTGATATTTACAGCCATGGGCAAGTGTTTGGACCTATGTTGTTGTCATATTCAGCCATTTGCTATCCATTAGTAGATGTGTTGGATCTTGTACATTGCTTACCATGTGATTTTCTGAGGTTGCAGTGGATGAGACTGCACTATGGGTTGTTTTGGGCCAGCTTGTTCTTCATCGATGGAGGAACCTTCTATGGTGGATTGTTTTTCACTTTGCCATTGGAGGGCAATGATCAGCATAGACTCTACACTTGTCATGAGTGGAGAGAAGGACAGCATGAGGTAAGCCATGATGCTTGCCAAGTTCATATTTTCAGCCCACCTTCATTACCAGAGCTTGAGGTGGAAGGAGATTTTTGGGAGTTGCCTTGTTGGGAGGTGGCTCATTTGGTCCGGATGATTGCTTGGAGATGGAGGATCCACAGGAGGGAGATATTCCTCATTATATTTTCAACTCCATGCCTTGATGGGAGAGAGATGATGAGCTGGTGCACAGTCGATGGGACAACTTACACAGCCATAGATGCAAAGCAGCAGCGGTCATGGTCTTCAGTCATAGCTAGAGGCAGTGAGCAGTCCGAGCCATGGGGCTTGTACGATTATTGGCCACAGTGGCGATGGGATCCGGGAGGATTATTGATTGGCTGGTACCATGAGAGGCCAGTTTGGGATCCTGGCATTGAGATATCCCTTCATGTCAGGGTGATGCAGGAGACAGAGAGGTTTCAGTGGGACCCAGTCACATTTTGCAGTATCGGCAGGGAGCATCAGCTAGAGAGTAGGCTTGTTCAAGCATTGCTTGAGAACAAGCAATTTTTGCCGGATGAGGATGCCACTTGGGGGAGCGAGCAGACTTTACAGCATCCATCACTTCAGTTGCTTGAGGACAAGCAACGTTTTGCCGGGGGAGACTGTAATATTCCCAATTAGCCTTGCTAATTGGAATATTTCATTTTTGCTTTATTTTGCCGCCTTAGCTAGACATAATAAATAAAGTGAGAAATAAGAGGGGTCACCTCACTTTAGTCACCTCACTTTATAATAAAGTGTTCTTTTCCTAGTAGATTGACGTTGTAACTTAAGAGAGGGGGCCTTGGGGGGTCCACATGAGTATGATGGGGGAGGCATCAGGCTGACCCAAAGTAAACTGCGCAGGTCAAAGGAGAGTTAAGTTTTGGAGGGAGTTTGGCATTATAAAAGGAGAGGTTCTCACCTCATTTGGATCATGCATGATTTGATATTCTTATTGATAGCTAGACTTTGTCTGCTTCAGCACACCGGTTGTTTAGTCGGTCTGCAGCACTGTTTAGTGCACGAGTGTCTCCGGTCGGAGATCTCACCCTTAGCCTCGGGGGACTTCGAGTGCCGGCCCTGGTAAGGTTTTCTGGTTTCACCCTTAGCTTCGGGGGACTTCGAGTGCCCGCCCTAGTAAGGTTTGTTCTGAGTACACTTTTCAGTTCCAGTAGCAAAGCAGCAGCAGTATCTGAGGAGGAGAAAGCCCTCTTGTGGCTGCGCAGTTCAGAGAGGAGAGGACGCTGTCTCATCAGGAGAGAGGACGCTGATCCATTCAGGAGGGTGAGGACGCTGTCCCAGGAAGGACGCAGTCCAGATCTAGGCAAGAGAAAACGCTGTCCAGGGAGAGGGTGAACGCTGATCAGCCTGGGAGTGAGGACGCTGTCTATTTCTGAAGAGTGGGTTGCAGATCTGAAGGCCCATTGACAGATCCAACCTTGGAGAGGGTAGATCTGAGCAGATACTGGCAGATCTAGTGAAAGCAGGACATCGCGATCTAGTTCTTGATGTTGTAGATCCGGAGGTTTGTATATATTACCGCTCTTGGGGAATTGCGTATCCGAGTAGGATAGTAAGGCATCTAGTCCGTATCCGAGGATAACATCGCATCCGCGCAGCAGAGGTCAGATCCGAAGAGGGAGTTGTCGAATCCAAAGACAGATCTCGAAGGTTTGGTAGCGGGGTGATTCCAGGGGAGGACGCATCGTGAGGGATAGGACGAGACCGGAGTCAGAGGCTTCTGCATCCGCATCCGAGCATCTGTGAGGCGCATCCACCGGGGGACGCAGACCGAGGAGTGTGAGGGCTCATCGCCGTTTTCCGGACATTCGCAGCTGATCTATCTGTCTGGAGGTTTGGGTGACTGGTGCTCCATCTGTTTCTGCGCTGTCACTAGCAGAGACAACGTTTTTCATTGGTGAGGGTTTGCAGTTGGAGGTCAGCTATTTATCAGTCTTCAGCCCTAGTACCAGCGCAGTTCATCTTCAGCATTCAGAGCAGCTAGGACGCTGTCCTTGTTGCAGCCATTATCTGTTGAGAGGGTCTCCACTTGCCTAGGGCAAGGATAGGTGCACTTACTCTGATTTACTTGTACTCCTCTCTATGTACTTTCTGATTAATAAAATGGCTCAGTTTCTGGTATTCTATGTGTCATGATTCAGTGATCTGGTTCAGCGTTATATTTTCTATATCTGTCTGGCATATTTCTGTTTATTACTGGTTATTTCCCTTTGGGGATATTACATAATTACCCCAAAATTTTGACTTTGACTTAACCACCAAGGCCCAAGGGTCCAAAATTTCTTAAAATTCTCAATATTCCCTTGGCCTGGGGCTTCCAAAATCATTTTCCAAGGACCCACAAATTTTGCCTTTAAAGATTTAATCCTAACTTAGGACCCTAAATTAATTAAATTTCTGGTTTAGGATTTTATTAATTAATTGACCAGAAAATTCAATTAATTGACTAAGAGGGGATTATAATTATTTTTCCAACCCTCTTTTACATGAGATAATACATTTACATACATGAAGGGGGAAAACCCATTTGTATAGACCCTCAAATAAATACTCAATTCTGCGACTCAAAATATGATCTAGTAGACCAAGTAGCTCAAGCTACTTTTACAAGGACTCGATAAAAAACACTAGGACTCACTTAGCATGCTGATGACAAATTCCACCCTAGCTTTGGGGTGAGGCTGGAGGGAAAAACTCTGCCGATCACTTTCGTGAATCAGTGAGACAAAAAACCTCCTAGGATAGAGATCTTCAACAACATACTAGGCTTACCTAGGTTGTTACATACATTGACGGTCTTACTTAGATCATTTACATCATTACATGCAGAATGGGTTTACATCATTATAAAACTGTGGATCG